>WEIT01032271.1:0-62212 GCA_013389985.1 Dryoscopus gambensis
GAATACACGGTAACCCAGGAGAGAAGGGTCATCTTTTGTCAACCCTTGCTGTAAGACTTTTCAGTGCCCCTAAATAATCCAGCAGCTGATGTCTGGCAAAGAAAATATCAAGAGGATTTCTCCAAGAGGCAGGTTTAAAATACAATCTACACGAGCTGTTCTGAAGGGAAGATGAGGGGAAATGAAGGGACAACAGAGCCTGGCAGTCGCTGTGGGTTCATTTCTCTCCTGCTACCGGGTGGTCCATTGTGGTCGGAGCTGTTGTTTGAGGAATCGGGGTTGGAGAGAAGGATGTCCTCTTTGTTCTTCCTGCCAAGACCATGGCTAATGTATAAATAACTGGAGGAAGGTGTCTTGTTTTGTAGCTGTCACACCAGGAGTGGAGCTCAGCTAATGGTGCTGGGCCCTTGGCAGATGGGATGGGAAACACCTGATGGGGATGAATTAGCTCAGACATCACACGAGGCGTCAAAGAACAGGGGTCACAGAGCAGGCATGGAATGCTGCTCCTAGACCACCACGATGTTTCTCCAGAGACTTCAAAAGGACGTCAGCCGAGACACATTCATTCTTCCAGTATCATCTATGAGCTGAGAGGTTTGGCTGCCTCTAATGCAGCACCACGCAAAGTCCTGGTGTTCATGTGGATTTCATCAGTAGTGAAGGTGGCAGTCACAGTGGCTCTTGGCAGAGCAGGTTTTTCATTTTCCAGGCATATTAAAGAAATCAGTTTGTACCATCATTAAGTGATTTGTCAACTCACGCTGGTCAGCAGAAAAAAGTGCCATATCCTTGGTTTGGGCAAGGCCCTGTAGGTTGGGATTTACAAAAGCCATAAGGAAATGGATGCTCAACTTTCACTAAAATTCAGTGAGATTTAGATGCAGAGCTGCCTCCAGTTTGTTCCATTTTCCACTGGTGATCCATCTGTCAAGCAGCCTGCCCCTTTCATGATTACTTGAGGATTAGGCATCAATTTTAACTGTATGACCTTGTCCTGGGGCAAAAAGTGCATAGCACATGGAATTGCATGGGAGGCAGTTTGCAAAGCCCAAGTGGGAGTGCTCGAGACCAAAATCCCGCTTCAAATACAGTCCTGAACATGTTTCATGAACTGGCAGCTCAGTTTAGAGATTGAGTCAGAAATGAGACCTGGACCATGTCTGTCTCTGTTACTCTTTACTAACAACCTTGTGATCTCTCCTGTGGTGCAGGCAGGGCTTGCAGAAATATTTGAGCAAATGGGGTAAGTGTTAGAAATGCCTTAAAGCTGAATGGTTTTCCGTGACAAGGAAAAAGCCTTCCGTGCTCCTTGTTTGCTTCTGATTTATTCCCCAGTAAAAAGCAGTGAAGTTTGCTCTTTGTGAGCTCAGCGTTGCCTACAAAACCCACTAAACTTCAGTGAAGTGTCTGATGTATTATTGTCACTCCCCCACAAAGGCAGCTGGGATAGCATGGGACGAACAATCTCTCCACTTTGGGGAAAGCAGAAAGGTGGAAGAGGCTGGTCTCTCCTCTGACAAATAAATTAGCATCAGAACGATGATGTTTAGAGAATAAATTGCTGTTTCCTCCACTACTGCCATTTCATAGCTTGCAACCACTGAAAGCACAGTCACAGATCTCACCATTAAACAAGCTTTTCTGGGAGAGGGAAGGAAAACAAATGCTGAGGTGACATTTATTAAGTGTGCTTGTTCAGGCAGTCCTTTACTGCTTCGGCTCCTCTCTCTACGTGCTGAGGGGCTGATCCTGCATGGAAGTCAATGGATGTCTTTCCACTCCCCTGGCTCACTCTGCTGAAAAGGAACATGCACAGATTGAGGAGGAGGAGGAGATACTGGAGCTAATTGAAAAGAATGAGTTTCAGGAAGAGCCGTAGAGCCCAGCCAGGTGCTCGTAACCGTACACGAGTTATTGTATTATAGCTGAGGAAAGATCAGACAGTGGGAAATGCTGCCTTGGTGAAAAGGGATATTGGCTGCTAAAAAGGCATTTTTACACATGTAGTTTTATTGCTGTCTCTGTTGTTGGAGTCTCAGCTTCTCTTGTGTCCCACTACTTTTATACTAAAATATCGCTGTGATACAAGCGCTGACACCGGAACCGTCCACCTGCAGAGAGCTCCATTTATCCTCATGCTCTAGATAAATGATCATATAGTGGAACTTACTATGGAGCTACAAGCCCTGGAGTTCAGATTCCACAGCAATTGGAGTAATTTAAGGCATATAGAAAAGGGATGGGCTTGGTGGTGTTGATGCACCTTTTGACAATGTCTCGAGTTTCTTACATGGTCCAACCTTGAGCAGGTTTCAAGCAGTGGAGGGGTGAAGGAAATACAGAATTTAACATTGGTTAAATAATAACAGAACATATACTTGTTTTATGTACCTCTGCTTTCAGTTGAGCTGAGGCTCAGCAGGCGTCTTTGCCCCAGTCTTCTGCTTGAGGCAGTTAAACTTTCCACAACCCACTGTATTAGCTCTAACCCGGAAATAACAGCAGCTTCCTTCATGTCTGGTGATGTTTCCTTCACAATCACACTGAGATCCTGGAAAACCACTGTTGTTATATATCAGAGCAAGCTCAGCAGCTTGGGTGAAGTGTGATGGTCCTGTTCTCTGAGCATGCAGCACACGAGCAGTGCCACACCTTCACTGGGTGGCGCAGCTGCAGTTCATACCTTACACCGTTCCTTCTTCTTTCAGGGAACAAACACACCAGGAAAGAAAAGCATATCCAGCTTGGTTTGACCTGGCTCTCCAATTTGTGCTCCAGATTACAAAGCCCAAGCAGACCTAAGACTCTCTCAGCCTCGAAAGGGAACCGGGCACCACAATGGGACTCCCCAGCTGGGTCTTGGCCTGCGCCATCCTCGCTTTGCTGTCCCAGCACGTCACTGGGGGACTCATCAAGAGAATTATCCGGCAGAAGAGGGAGACTGGGCTGAATGTGACCTTGCCAGAGGACAACCAGCCTGTGGTTTTCAACCACGTCTACAACATTAAGCTGCCTGTTGGCTCCCTCTGCTCCGTGGACCTGGACACGGCGAGCGGCGACGCCGACCTGAAGGCGGAAATTGAGCCGGTGAAGAATTACGAGGAGCACACAGTGAATGAGGGGAACCAGATTGTCTTCACTCACAGGATTAACATTCCCCGCCGGGCTTGTGGCTGTGCAGCTGCCCCAGACATTAAGGATCTGCTGAGCAGACTAGAGGAGCTGGAGGGGCTGGTCTCCTCCCTGCGGGAGCAGTGTGCCAGCGGGGCTGGATGCTGTCCTAATTCCCAGGCAGTAGAAGGTAAGGCAGGCTGGGGAGCCGCTCTTGGGGGAAATTCTTGTGCTGGCTGTAGATGTTGTTTAGAGTGATACTCCAATCTGTTTCAAGAATGAGCACAAGTCAACCTGTTAAATTCGAAACGTAATCAAAACTGGGAATGTGTTTGGCCAGCGTGCAAGGTACACTCATTCACAGTTCCACGGCTTTATGGATCTGCGGGTCAGGAGTCGGCCTGGGACCCTTTGTAGCTGTGGAATTGAGCATGGACGGCACTTGGGCATGGTGACAATCTGTGTCAGAGTTAAGATTAAAACTCACACAGTCCAAGCTCTTGGCTTAACTTTTTGTCCCCTTGAGGAAGCTGCCAATGTAACCATTTTCACTTCCAAGTTTTCTTTAGTAGAGACCAATAAAAATACAGCAGGACATAAGGCAATAGACAAGCACAAATAGTTATAGAAGAGGGAAAAATGTGTCTGTCCGGTTGATTTTTAAATTGAGGAAAGGGGTAGGTCATACAAGAGAAGAAACACAAGTCTTCTTCAGAGTGATGTGTCCCTCTGAGCTCAGAGCGGCCTCCCCGTTGCTGATACAGCCGATGACACAATGTGCTGCCTGGCTTCTTGTGTTCTGGGGTGAATGGATGAATGATGTTTCATGGTGCATGCCCTAATGAAGCAGTCAGGAAAGCTGCTCAGTCAGTGGAAGAGGATTTTGAGAAGGCAGGAGGAATCCAGCATGCTCAATTACCAAGTCTTTGGCAGGCGCTCTTCCCTGGTATTAGAGCGAATTAAAGCTTTCCTGGTAAAGTAAATCTAGCCGGAGAAAGAAAGCAATATTCTCATTTAAAAACTGATGTCCTGTAGGGTTCTAGGAAAATCAGAGCCCTTTTAGGTCCTATGTGCCACGCTGGCCTACGGCTTCCTAGTGCCAAGGGAGTAATGAGTTTTTGGGATCGTTGGTACAGGTCGCCTGGACACCACGCCCTATTGCAGCGGGCACGGCAACTACAGCATCGAGATCTGCGGCTGCATCTGCGAGCCCGGCTGGAAGGGACCCAACTGCAGCCAGGCCTCGTGTCCCTCTGACTGCAACGACCAGGGCAAGTGCGTGGACGGGCTGTGTGTGTGCTTCGAGGGCTACACGGGCCCGGACTGCGGCCAGGAGCTCTGCGCCCAGGGCTGCGGCGCCCACGGGCGCTGCGTGGGCGGGCACTGCCTGTGCCACGAGGGCTTTGTGGGCGACGACTGCAGCGTGCCCCTGTGCCCCCACAACTGCCACGGCCGCGGGCGCTGCGTGGACAGCGAGTGCGTGTGCGACGAGGGCTACACCGGCGAGGACTGCAGCGAGCTCATCTGCCCCAACGACTGCTTCGACCGCGGGCGCTGCGTGAACGGCACCTGCTTCTGCGAGGAGGGGTTCACCGGCGAGGACTGCGGGGAGCTCACCTGCCCCAACGACTGCCACGGCAACGGGCGCTGCGAGAACGGGCTGTGCGTGTGCTACGAGGGGTTTGTGGGCGACGACTGCAGCGAGAGGAGGTGCCCCAACGACTGCCACAACCGCGGGCGCTGCGTGGGCGGGCGCTGCGTGTGCCACGAGGGGTACCTGGGCGAGGACTGCGCGGAGCTGCGGTGTCCCAATGACTGCCACAACCGCGGGCGCTGCGAGAACGGGCAGTGCGTGTGCCACGAGGGGTTCATCGGGGAGGACTGCGGGGAGCTGCGCTGCCCCAACGACTGCCACAACCGCGGGCGCTGCGAGAACGGGCAGTGCGTGTGCCACGAGGGCTTCACCGGGGACGACTGCGGCCAGCTGCGGTGTCCCAACGACTGCAACAACCGCGGGCTGTGCGTCAACGGGCAGTGCGTGTGCGACGAGGGGTACACGGGCGAGGACTGTGCGGAGCTGCGCTGCCCCCACGACTGCAACAACCGCGGGCGCTGCGTGGAGGGACGCTGCGAGTGTGACAACGGCTTCACGGGGGAGGACTGCGGCGAGCTGGCCTGCCCCAACGACTGCCACGGGCGCGGGCGCTGCGTCGACGGGCGCTGCGTGTGCCACGAGGGCTTCGTGGGCGAGGACTGCCAGGAACGCTCCTGCCCCAACAACTGCAACAACGCGGGGCGCTGCGTGGACGGGCGCTGTATCTGCGAGGATGGGTACATTGGGGACGACTGCTCCAATGGTAGGTGCAGTGTCCCTCTGAACTGCCTCCCTTTGGGCCATCCAGCAGCCTTGGAGGCTCTGTGAAGTTTTTCCATTAGAGCTGGGTCCTGTTGCAGCTTTTCCAACATAGCCCAAACAGCAGGATCAGATCAGCAACAACGCAGCAGCTTTTGGCATCCCTGAATTGTTGGGGCCAAGTAGTGTAGCAGTTTCTGGTGACTTTTGGTGGTCACCAAGACAGCAGGCTGATGATGGTGTTGCAGTCCCTTTATTATCTCCATTTCTGCTCCCACCACGACGTCACTGATGCTGTAGCCAGCACTGGCTGGGATTTGTCTCCATGACCCTTCAGTTTCTCACTCTTGAGATGAGATGATGCTAGAAAAAAAGGCTGAAAGAAGTTTTTCCAGCTAAGGAGAAAAGGGAGATGTTCCAGAGTCTTTTTACTACACGTGTGTGTATTTATACATATACTATATATATATATATATATGGGGAGGTGTGTATATTGGATCTGACAGAGGTTTAGAGGGAAATGGTGGGATCAGCTGGAGTGGAAACTTAGCTACAAAGTCGCATGCTTGGTCTCCCAGGAGCACAGACTCTATGGAAATTGATAGAAATTTTGGCAGCCTGATAATGACAGGCAATACACCATAAATGAGGTCGTTTTATTTAGTAGATCCCGGGGGAGAAACTGCGAAACTAAATTTTGGTAGAGTAATCAAAGAGTACTTTGGGGTTGGAAACACTATAAAAGACAATGAATACCCTTTAAAAGAAATTCCCATCTTTCATCTCCTTCTGGAAGATGCCTAAGCCCCACTTTGTGATCTTGCACAGGCAGATCTATTGCAAGTATTTACTCAAATAATAATGTTCTATTTTACTTTGGAAAATCTGTGCAGATCCCAGGACTTGTAGCTCTACATTCACGTGTTGCTGGCAGTTGAATTAAACATCTGAATCCCTCAGGACCCAGCTACAGCAGTCTTGTGCTGCAGCCATGAGAGGAGCAGCTGGAACACAGTCAGCCAGAGGTTGTGTGCAAGTGTGAGAGCAGGAATTGGCCCGTGGCTTCTGGAAATGTCTGTAGTCTCCATCAGCTGAGCATTCCTTTCCTCAGCAGCTAATTTGTGCAACATGCCTTCCCCATTCCCTGCGTGCGAGATGAGCCTTAGGAACCGCTCCTGGGAAAATGTGAAACTGGGCAAGTCATTATTTCCTGAGCCTTGAGAACTTCTTATAACTTCAGTTTGGCTTTTTTTTCCCCCCTCTCCCATTCCCAGTGTCTCCTCCAACGGAGCTGACTGTGACCAACGTGACGGATAAAACTGTCAATCTGGAGTGGAAGCATGAGAACCTCGTCAACGAGTACCTCGTCACCTACGTCCCCACCAGCAGCGGGGGCTTGGACATGCAGTTCACCGTGCCAGGAAACCACACAGCTGCCACCATCCATGAGCTGGAGCCGGGGGTGGAGTACTTTATCCGTGTCTTCGCAATCCTTAAAAACAAGAAGAGCATTCCAGTCAGTGCCAGGGTAGCCACATGTGAGTTTTAATATTCCATGTATTCGTTCCTTTTGTCTATGCTATTTGCATCCCTTTTTGGGGGTGTTGCTTATTTTGTATTTTCTATTTTCAGTTCATATGTGTTGCCTTGCATGCCTTTTTTGGGGATGTTTATTTTGCATTTTCTATTTTCAGTTCATACGTATTGATTTGCATCCCTTTTTGGGATATTAATTCTTTTGTATTTTCTACTTTCAATTCGAATGTCGGCCTGGTAAAAACAGCCTTCTGCACTTTCATTTTCTACTCTTTTCCAGTACCAGGGACTGTGTTAGAAGCACAGTTCACAAGCTCTTCTGCTCTCAGTGTCTCCCAGTATGGGCTCTTTGAAACTTGGCTTCTTTATCATAATGCACTTTTTTTTTTATTATAATGCACATTTCTTTATTATAATGCACATTTCCTTATTATAATGTGCATTTTAAAATTCTGGTAATTCTTCCTGAGAAAAAGGTAAAAACGTAGCAGCATGTAAAAAAGCAACATGAAATCACTTAAATTCTAAGTATTTTGGCTAAAATGGAGGTTATATTTGTTTTGCATCTTTGCTGTATTTTACTAAATCTTACCTTTTATCTACCTGCCGGTCCTTCTGTTGTTCATCTTCCTTTTTGTTTTGTGCACATCCCTGTCATACCTAAACGTCCCAATATCAAAAGATGCTCTTTGTCTTCTGTCACTGAGCTCATTTCTAGAGAGCTGGGGCAGGATCCAGCTCTCCTGACTTCCAAAGTCCACACCAGGCTTCTTTCAAGAGGGCACCAAAAAGATTTCTAGGGCAAAATTCATTTTACTCTAAAGCGATATTTAACCAGCTCAACAAAGTCTCTCCTTGAACCACCTCAGCTGCAGATCCTACCTGGCAGATATTTCTTGTGGTGGAAAGATGTCCCACCTCAGTGCCCTATTTATGGGAATTTGCTGCTCATTTGAGGATATCTCTTTTCTCTGCCACAGATCTCCCTGCTCCAGAAGGTCTGAGATTCAAATCTGTGCGGGAAACGTCCGTCCAGGTGGAGTGGGACCCTCTGAACTTTTCTTTTGATGGCTGGGAGCTGGTCTTCCATAATATGGTGAGGAAGCAGTTTCACATGAAAAATCCTGGATTTTTATGTTTGTACTCACTGATTGTCCCATGTGTTCCAGAAAAAGGATGATAACGGTGACATAACCAGCAGCTTGAAAAGGCCAGAGACATCCTACATGCAGCCAGGTTTGGCACCTGGGCAACAGTACAATGTGTCCATCCATATAGTGAAGAACAACACCAGAGGACCAGGACTGTCCAAAGTCATCACCACAAGTAAGCACAACCTGTATTTGGTCTGGTTTTAGTTGGCCACCAACAAAACATCTGCTCTTTGGGGGTTTTTAAACAAGAGAAAGTCAAGTTCTACACTGTGAGTTAATAGTGGGGGGAAAGAAAGTACTGGAGCTGCGAGTGAATGCATGAGGAAAAAATAATTCCTCTCCAGATTACCTGTTTGAAGCAGAAAGGAAATTTATGTCCAGCTAGAAGGTAGCAGGCAGTATCCACTTTTATTCCTTTTTCAAGATGTACATCAGCAGGAAATAGAATTTGTTTAACTCTGGTGATATTTGCATGAAGAGTGTATGAAGGCAGAGAAGCTCTTAGGGTTCCTGCTTGTCTTTCCTTTGGCAGCTCCTGGTGAGAAGGAATTTTCATGGATTTGCCTCTGATGGATTGACTCCATTTGGAGTCTAAAACTGTAGGAAGCAAAGGAAGAGAGTAAATGAGGATACTCATTTTAATTTTGCTCTGAATCACCAGTTAAAGGCATAAGAATTGTGTGTGTGGTTTTCCTGGAAAGATTTCTTTTAAAAGCCCCTTTTTTTCTCTCTTTTGCTTGGTAACAGAGCTTGATGCCCCCAGCCAGGTGGAGGCCAGGGACGTCACCGACACCACCGCTCTCATCACGTGGTCCAAACCCTTGGCTGAAGTTGAGGGCATAGAGCTCACATATGGCCCCAAGGACATTCCAGGGGACAGGACAACCATTGACCTCTCCGAAGATGAGAACCAATATTCCATTGGGAACCTGAGGCCGCACACAGAGTATGAGGTGACTCTCGTCTCTCGTCGAGGGGACATGGAAAGCGACCCCGTGAAGGAAGTCTTCGTCACAGGTCAGGGGCTGGGAAGGTGACACGGGGGCCACCCATCCTCCTGTGCTTTGTGTCTTGTTGCTGGAGTTGACAATTACTGACCCACACAAAATCAGCCCAGTTTCAGAGGTACATAAAAGTAGAGAATGATTTCCTGTGCCTTTTATGCCTTGTTGGCTCACCAAAATGTTTAGACACCCCCACATGAATCTAAATGCATTTTAAAAATGGGAATTAAGTTATTGTCTCTCCTACCCTAAATCCCTACTTCAAAAAGCAAATTCCTCTGGATCATTTGTCTGTCTGATGAGCTAAATATCTTCCATAGTTCCTATTCCATCTCATTTCTCTTTGCCTAATTAGTTTAGAAGCAGAGAACTGGTTTTTTTCTTCTTCAGTTCTGTAAATACTTCCTGTCATGCTTTTATAAATTTACTGTTCTCCTCGGTGATCCTGGGAATGTTTTTGGAAAGTGTGGGTCCTTTAGCAGGTTATCAAGGCTTGATGCATTAAGGGAGCTGAGAATTACATCCCTTTTCATCCTAAAATACAGTTGTTATTTTGGAGCAGGGTTTGAGGCTACAGTAGGTGTGAAAAATGAAAGCACACTGAATTTCTATAAAATATTCACCTTTTTTTCTGGAGACTTAGAGTTCCTTCCACCCATGAATGCAAGATGTTACTGAACAGGAATTCTAGAGATGACCAGTTCTTTGTTCTTTTTTCCTTTTGAAAGCTGAGGTATTTCTAGAGGAAAACAGTATTTTCATCCAAATATGTTTTTCCACAAGCCTGTTTTGTAATAAAAACTAATTATTACAGGAGAAAATGTTATTTTTGTCTCAGGAGACAGAAGTTAAATTTCTTGAACTGAAGCTGGTGACCTCTGCTTTTCATGCTTGAAGAACTCTGGTTGTTGTTGATAAGACATAACAGGAATCATGTGAGAGGGAACTTTATGGGTCATTTCACCTCCTAAAAAGCACTGTCACAAGAGACTGCTGTCAGAAGATAAATATTCCTGATTATTTACTTATTGCTTGGTTGATTCCAGACCTGGATGCTCCAAGGAACCTGAAGCGGGTGTCCCAGACCGACAGCAGCATCACCCTGGAGTGGAAGAACAGCCATGCCAATGTCGATAATTACCGAATTAAGTTCGCCCCCATCTCTGGTGGGGACCACGTGGAGATCACAGTGCCCAAGGGCAGCCAGGCCACAACCAGAGCTACACTCACAGGTAGGGGAATGGAGAGATTGTCACCAGTGTCACGTGGTTTGTGTCACCCCAGGGCACGGGACATGGAGAAAAAATGTTCTTGTGGTCACTACACATTAAAGGTACAAACGGAGGTTACAAATTCTAAATTAGATGTTAGGAAGGAATCCTTCCCTGTGAGGGTGGGCAGGCCCTGGCACACGGTGCCCAGAGCAGCTGTGGCTGCCCCTGGATCCCTGGCAGTGCCCAAGGCCAGGATGGACGGGGCTGGGAGCACCCTGGGACAGTGGGAGGTGTCCCTGCCCTGCCAGGGCTGGAACAGGATCTTTAATGTCCCTTCCAACTCAAACTACTCCATGATTCTATGGTTTTGAGTAGACAAAATTGAATTAAAATCCACGTGAAATGGATTTACACACCTGCAGATGGATAGCCAGGCAGCAGAATGTATGGAACCATTTCACTTCCTCGTGCATCCCTGAATCCAACGAGTCAGTTCCCTTAATTCTAAGCAGCTTTGTGGAAGTGGCTTCACATCCCGAGCTCAAAAGGCATTTTCATGTGCTAGGGGTGGAATGCACTGGTGCCTGTCTGTGGCTTGTCAGCTGGAGGGTCAACAGAAACCTCAATTCTCTGCACAGAGGAAAGCACATCTCTTACCTTGCATCCATTCAGCCTTCCTTATTGCAACAAATGCCTGCAGGCATATTCCATGGACAGGAACTCATATTTCTTCTCCTCATCTCGTAGGTTTGAGGCCTGGAACTGAATATGGCATTGGAGTGACAGCAGTGAGGAACGACAGGGAAAGTGCTCCCGCTACCATCAATGCTGGCACTGGTGAGTGTCCTGATCCCCTCTGTGCTCAGGAGGAGGCAGCAGCTCAGGTGCAGCCACTCTCTCATTTCTAAGAGATGCTGGAAGAGATATTTTTAGAAAGTTCTTGATTTCATTTTGCTACATTTCCCCTCAAGGAGAAGAAAAAAATTTCCCCAAAGGTCTTGATCTCTGAGTCTGACTTCTTTTTCCTGCTCCTCTTAGTGTTCTGGAAGTTTCATCTCCAGGTGAGCTCCTTAATGATAATTATGCTTACACTGATCACTCTGGCCATCTTCTATCTGTGAGAGCTCCTGGCAGGAATGGTGGTGGCCAAAATGTTGATGTGACAAAGAGTGGTTGCAGCACTCCTGACTGACCTTCCAATCCAGAATTTTTCTCACATTATCCCTCTCCTCTCAGGTAAATTATCTCAAGGCTTTACTTCTGCTTCTCGAGTGTAAGTAGGAGAAATTTGTTCTGGTTTTGCCTGTAGAGGAGAACATCATCATCCTCTACCCATTTCAGAAGGTCCCAAAGGTGGGCAGACCCTGAGCTGCTGCCAGACACCCAGTGGAGATGTTACTCTACAGATGCCTGAAAAAATGTCCCAGCACAGTTCAGAGACACCTCAACTTTGCTTTTTTTCACCCTGTAGATCTTGATAACCCCAAGGACTTGGAAGTCAGCGACCCCACGGAAACCACCTTGTCCCTTCGCTGGAGAAGGCCAGTGGCCAAGTTTGACCGGTACCGCCTGGCTTACACCGGTCCCTCCGGGAAGAAGAGCGAGGTGGAGATCCCCGTGGACAGCACCTCCTTCCTGCTGCGGGGGCTGGATGCAGGCACAGAGTACAACATCAGCCTGGTGGCTGAGAAGGGCAGGCACAAAAGCAAACCCACCACCGTCAAGGGTTCCACGGGTGAGTAACAGCCTCTGGTGGCCACTGGGCAAGGACCAGCCCAGGGATAACTTCACCTGATTTTCTAATCCATACCTGGGGAACCTCCTGCAGGGCAGATTCAGCTCTGCCAGCATGAGAGACTGAAGGATAGCTCTGTATTTCCCTCCCTGCCGTGTTCCCCTCCCTGTTCCCAGTGATTTCTTGCTTATCCTTTGAGAGGCCTCACAAAGAACTCAGCCACAGGTCCTGCATGGATGTAGAACACATCCTTTGTTTTAGACGGGGCTGGGTGTTTTTGTGCATCACATCTTCTAACTTGTTTTGCTTTCTACAGCCAAAATACTGAGAGGAAGAGCAAGCAGAATGTGTTTAACATTGTTTGTTCCAGCCTAATTGATTCTCTTCACAGCAGGCCATCATCCCTCAGCAGTCAGTGGGGCTCTGATGTTGCCCTGTCTCAGTTTTCCCGTCCAAAAGTGGGAAAGGCTCCTGCCCCCGTCTGGTTCCAGCCACCATTTCCACTGGGTACTGTGGCTTATATTTGTCTGGTTTCTGCCATCTCCATTTGTGCAAACCACTCCCACTGACCAGTATCAGTGGACTTACTGAACGAGATTTTATCCTTTGTGAAACACTTTGACGCAAATTTGTTGCATGTAGAATTACATCTCAGTATAGAACACAAATAAGTCCTGAATCTTTAGGTTTCTCAGCCTAAACCCTGTGAGGCAAAGCCGTAACTGCTCTAAGCAAGCAGAGACGGTGAAATCAGAATCAGCTGGGCTACAATTATTGCCCTTAACAGATATCAAGATGCTTATCCTTTTCTCCCCAAAGAGCATCTATGAGGTGAACATATGCCAGACATTGTGGATTTTACAAATTAATAACTACACAAATTATCATACCTGGTTCATACTCCCTGACAGTGTTCATGCCAGCACAGCCTCCTAATGCTTTATAGAGACAGCAATCCATCAGAGAGTTCCATGGTCTGGAAACCATCAGTCCTGAATGGGCTGTTTGATGCCTAAGTCAGGCCTGTGTCCAGTGCAGGGAAAAATTGGGAAGCCTTGAGGCATATATAGAAAAAAGAAGCTGAAGGTTTATGTGGCAGGAGTGAGCAGGCTTCAATTTTCCAACTTCCTCTGTTGTGAGGTTTCAAAGAAGTCTGCAGGGATGGTGAACGGGCAGAAACAATGTGCTGTGGAATCTCACGGCCTGCTCTCTCCAGCACCAGCTTCCAAAGCTTCACAAAGTGGCTTCTTTTTCCTGGTTTGCCTTTTCTTCTTTCTTTTCTCTAGAAATACCTTCATCTGGCCGCTGTATTTGTCTTCTGTCTTTACTCAGAGCACCAGTAAACAAAGAGAGCTCCTGGGAGCAGCAGTTGACATAACCTGGCTCTGTGACCTTTCTGCTGCGTAGGAATGGACAAATGCAAACACAGAGCACAGGGAGCAGAAATTCTCTGGAAGCCTGGGCGGTACGAGACAAGTGGTCTCTTGAGTTTGCTTTTCCATCTACCCTCAAGACACTCCTCTTTATCCATGTCCCAGCACTTGGGAGGTCCCAAGCCCTCAGGCTAAGCCAAACAATCTTGTTTTGCCCTCTCTTGCAGAGCTCTGAGGGACCTTGGGTCCACTGCCCTGCTGGGGAGGGTGTTTGGAGCGGGCAGGGAGAGAGGGATGAGTGAAGAGGGAAATGCCAGCCAGGACTGGCCTGGCTCTTCCTGGTGGGAGGAGGAGGCAGTCCTGCTGCTCAGAGGGGCTGTGCCACCCCTGCTGCTCAGCCAGAGACTGCACAAGGGCTGAGAGCTCTCCTTTCCAACTCCCTTTGCTCCTGCACATTGCCAGTTTTTAATCTCGCGCTCTTCCCGTGCTCTTGGTGTTTCCATCAGGCCAGCAGGTGTTCAGGAGTTTCCCACACATTTTTATTTGCATGCACAGTGGGTTTTACGGCACTGAGGGTAAAGCTTCTTTCAGCTCCAGAGCTGGAAATCTCCTGTAGGAGCTTTTTCTCCTCTCTCGCACTCTTCCTGCTCTCAACTCTCCCTACAGAGGGAGCTGAAACATTCAGAGCTCATGAACCTCTAGCAAAGGACACATCAGAAAATCTTCCATAGTGTAGGTCGGCAGCCACCGTGGCTGCTGTTTCTTCATAGGAACGAAGTGCAGCTCAAGTGACGAAGTCTTTTTGAACTGATATCCCTGATCCTGCACTTAAGGGAAGGCAAAGATTGCAGCGTGAAGTTTGCTAAATTTTACTGAAAAGGAAAGACTGAGTATTTTGCATTTCCATTTGCTTGTTTGTCTCTGTGGCTCTATAGTGTAATCCTACTGCAGGCATTGAGCCCTGACCCAGAGGAGCTCCCTGGCTCTGGGAGTTTTCTTACTCCAGAGGCTTCAGGGATGCAGGAGAATTCCCTGAGGGACCTCGTGGTCCTGAGGGGAACAGTTTTAGTGTCTCGTGGTGTGTAAATACAGGAGCCTGCAGCAGTTTTGTGTTGGAGTACATGGAAATGTCACAGCAGAGCCCTTCCTGCCCAGAGAACCCCTGGGTGCTGGCACTGACAGCCTCCAAACCAACACTTCCCATAAAATCAAGGTGTGTGGATTGGCTGAGAGCAGCACTCTGCTCCTCTGGAAGCTTTGGCTGCAACAGAAAACTCCTTCCTGTCATTAAGGAGGTATCACAACGGTCCCGCCCGGCATTGCACTAAGGTTTGACTCAGAAATTAAAGAAAACAAGGCATTTTACTCCTTGGAGGGACCTTGCCTTGGGCATGTCCCAGCAGATCAGCAGCTCATCTGTAGGGTGAGCACGCAACCCAGCTCTGAGCAGCTCGGCACTCAGACTGCAGCTTTGTTCTCTCCTGCTCCGCTTCTGGAACCCTGCCTGCAGAGCACAATGTGGGGCCTGGAGCAGGATGGATGGCAATACATCAGGGCTGAGGGGCCTGGGGAGATAAATGAGTGAGCATTAGAGAAACCGAGAGCCAAGCTCAAATTCCTCTGCTGAAGGACCCAGATTGTGCAGCAACTGTTGATGAATTGTGGATGTGACACTCTCTTGCCTCTGGAAGTGAGTTTGTACAGCAGAGCATGGCTTGCAGAAGTAACTTTTCCATTCTGCTGGATGTTTCTCAGAAGATTTATGCTGTTTATCAAAGGCCCTTGTCCGTGTTGTACGTCAGTCCCTCTTCCTCTCCTGGCTTCTCCAAGGCTCAGATTGCGCCACCCTTTTTTATACAAACTCAAAGCAACACTAGCAAGAATGATTAGGTGAGCCAGCTCCATGGGAAAGCGCAGGGCTGACCACTGGGAACCTAAACTTGCCAGGGAAGATTGTCCATTTGTTCAGCTGAGTCCTCCTCTGAGAGCACCGGGAGCCCGAGTTCAGGATGAGGGTTTTTAGTGGTAGCTACTCCAGTATTGCTGGCTTGTGATGCGCTGCAGCAGTTTCTTTATGAAATTCAGAGGTGCACAGGCACTGTAAGCCCAGTTTAATCAGCTGATTAAGAGAGGGGAGAGTGGTTTAGGAAAAGAGGACTGAAAAGAAAACCTTGCTGGGTCATCATGTCTCACATGAGAGATGGGGAAAGTGGCTGAGAGCCCCTCTTGGGGAATAATGTAAAATCCCAGAGTCAGAAGAAAGAAATGATACAGAATGCTGCTTGCTCTATCCTGAGAAGCTGGGGAAATGTCCTGGCAGCACACCAGCATCCTTTCTAGTAAATTCACCAGTGAAAGGTTGACGCAGCCCGCTGCGGTGTCGGTGGCAAGGACAGAGCTGTGCCTTCCCTGAGCGTCCCACAAGGGATCCCAGAGCCGCTGATCCTTCATTGGGGGCACCCTGGAGGGGCCACAAGCACCTCCACGCAGTCCCTCACTGAGCCACCGCTGCGGCGGAAGGGCACAGACGCACACACAAGCACACAGCCTCCAGCATCCAGATGAGAGTGGTCTCTAGTACGGGTTCCAAAGACATTTAATCCTTAGAGGGTCCAGGGAGGAAAGACCTCAAAAGCAACGGGTTCCAGGGTTATATAAGGGGAGGTGCAAAGGGCGGGTAAAGAATCAATAACCAATAGGGTGAGGGCTGGGGGGTGGAGAGGGTACAGAGTGGCAACCCAGGGACCAGTGGGGCTGGAGAGGGGAGGGACAAGAGAACAGGGAACCAATGGGACTTTGAGGAACAGGGAGGGTTCCAGAAGCCATGCATATTAAAGGTAGAAAATACATATTTAAGAGGATATACATAAAATGGGGTGGAGGGCCAGTGGGCCAACCAGAAACCGACAATTAAGAGAGGGTAGCATGGGCCTGTGGGTACTAGCCGTGATCTAGGGGTGATGTCAAACCTCAGAGCCAGCCCACCCTGAGTCAACAGCTGCTCCGGGGCCCTGCGGCTCTTCAATTGCTCTGGCAGCCGCCGCAACCGCCACAACAAAACGTTCCAGGGCAACTCCTCAAAAGGCCAACACCACACCACAGCATATTCAGGCCAGGCTCAGCCTGGAGATTTTAGAGATACTGAGCTGTTTGCTAAGCTGACAGTGAGAAGTGTTCCAGCCTGGGAAGGAGCGTGTGTTGGTTATCCACCCAGTTTCCGTCTTACACAGCTTTCAGCTCTGTTCATTCATCTCAGCACTGAATCATTCTCTGGCTCTCACTCACCCACCTAAAGCTCCCAGAGCTGGTATTTTTTTTTCTGCCCATCTATTCCCCTCACTGTTAAATCAAGTGTTTGAGCTCCACTGCTCTTGTTCTTCTACTGTTTGATTGTTTTCCAAATTTTCCATTATCTGTTACAGCATTCTGCCTGCTAAACAAGGATCACTGGTCCTGTCTGTGGTATCACAGTATTTTCCATGTGTTTGTACCATTTTCATTTTTCTATCTCCTGTTTGTTTGTACACAAAACCACACATTCCCCTGATACACATGAATTTCATGTGGGATGTAACTGTGTTAGTATCTGTGGCAGAGGGAAACCACTCTTCCTCACCCCCAAATTCATTTGTGGAGTCCTTAAGTCCAAGGTAATATCCAGGATTACATTCCCTGTATTCCATGGGACAACCTGGACATGGCAGCCTCCCATGTAGCTGCCAAAGTTGGCAGAGTAAAATAAATCCACTTGTGAATCCAGCCAAATTCTGGATTCAAATCCCACGCAGGTGGTTGGTCCCTCAGGTTTTTTATAACACAACTGAGCTGCTGCTGCATCTTCCATCCAGACTGGAGTAATCAAATCCTTGTGTGGTTGTGCTAGAACTGGCAGGGATCTGGGAGACATGGGAGGTCATCAGGGAAAATGAGAAGCCAGTTTTGACTAGTCTTGCACAGGGTTTTCTCACACATCCCCAGTATATCAGGAGTGTAATGCCACCCGATTTTTTTTTCCCCTCTTGTATTTTTGAATGTTTTATCCGCAGTTCCCAGTTCAGAGTTAATGGCAGGACTTTGTCCTCAGTTCCCAGTTCAGGGTTCATGACAGGGTTTTGTCCTCAGTTTCTGGTTGGAGTTCAGTTTCCCATGGAGCTGTCCCTGTGGGATCCACTGCTGAGCCTCCTCCCCACTGGGCTGCCCACTCTGGTGTTCAGCAGAATCCCTCCCAGTAAAGCCCAGCCACCTCTGTGCCTGTTCAGTGGACAACTTTAGGCTAAACAAGTGCCAGTGCTCTTGGTGCCATAATTTTTTGCCTGTTCCCAGACCAGGAAAGGCCTGCTTGGCACCTGCTGATGCACAAGCAGCTGGGAGCTGCAGAATGGTTGCAAGCCTTCCTGCTTTGTTCCACGAGCTCAGCAGGCCTGGAGCAGCCAGATAACAGTTCTGACAGTGGTTTGCTGGGAAAGAGGGGGTGATGACGGAGGTGGGCATTGCAGCTGTGCTGGTGTGATGGAAACATGGTTATCTCCAGGCTGCAGCAGGTAGGGCCTGTTCAGGTCATGCCTGGGGTGATTTAAGGGCAGGTCTTACCTAAATTGAGAATATCAATGACATATGTAAATACAAATATTTATATCCTATATAAATATAAATCACTCTCTGCCTTACAGGCTTCTCTCCACCCCAGAGGTGAGCAGAAAACAACGTTTTCACACCTGTAGTTGACCTGAGAGTGTATTTACAAGATAACATTTCTGCATCTACTTGAAAACATTTCTAATTGATTTTGCTCCTCTGAAAATGAATTTCTTTGTGATGTGTGTGTGAATTTGGAGACATGTAATGAATCCTGAGTACATATTTGTGCTGAGCTGATGGATGGTACTCAATGACTTGCTCACTCTTAATTGAGTGCAAGTGGAGCATGAAAGCAAGGAAGTCACTGAGGTGTGAAATGATGTGGGCTCCCACTAATGAGGAGATAATTCTGCATGGCAGAGAAATCCCCTGTCTGGTGCCTTGCAGCTGGGATCACACATTCCCTGTGATCTCCCAGCTCTCAGATGTCCAGAATCTGACTGTTCTACAGGATATATCCATAGATCATTCACCATGTGGAAAGCCAGGGCATGTTCACCTTTCCATCCCTTGGGATTTCTCATAAGGAATATTTTTTGAAGTCCTTTCTACCGTAGTTTTAGGTAAGGGTGTGTGTCCCCCTCCATGTTTTTCTGCATTTATCCCAGTGGATGACTCCTTCAAGCCTGTTTGTGGTTGGATATGAGGAGCCTTAGCATGTTTTTGCTGTGGTTTCTCAGCCTGGGTTTGGATGTGTTGGTGACACTTGGCATGGATGCCCCTCATGGTTTGTACCAGGAGCATTCTCTGGTGGGAGTAGGAAAGAGGAAGGGCATGTTTGGATCCTTAGGGTTCCAATGCGATGTAAATGAGCAAAGTTCTTCGGAGGTAACCAAAGAGAACTGATTTCCATCAGCTGAGGATGTGTCGTTCCCTGCTGGAAGCACTGGACTTGATGATCTCAAAGGTCTTTTCCAACCTTGTTCATTCTGTGATTTTGGGATTCCAGCTATCTCTGTGTTTGCTGGTTTTTGCTCTGGATCTGCGGCTCAGGGTGGCTCTGTGAGAAGCAGGGTGTGCTTGCTGATGCTCCCTTTGCTCGTGGCCTGGATTCAGTCGCCAAAACCGGCAGAACTCCTCGGTTTGCTTTGTTTTCAGAGCTCCTCAATGCACAGCACACAGAGTGTGTTGGAGCAGGGGTTAGCTCTTGTTTGGGGGGTTATCATCAGGAAATTTTAATTTGTAACTTACCTCTGTATAGCACTTCCTGTCGCCACACCTGGAGAATCAATCAGTGGAACACCATTTGATCCTCCCAGCCCTGCACCTCCCCAGCTCAGTTATTTAACATCCCCCAGCCCTGGGGCCCCTGCTCTGCTTTTGGTGCCCCCTCACCTGCCCAGCTCAGAAGCCACTGGGGCTCTCCAGGACCTTCACATACCCCACAGGACTTCCAGCAGTTTCAGCCTGTCCTGGGCAGCACAGGATGAGGTATTTGATCAGTTCCTTACCACTCTGAAACACTTGTCCAGTTTAAACAGAACACAGGAAATTGTTTTGCCGGGAAACCTTCAAGAAACAGAAATTCCCAATCTCCCAGCTGGCACACAATTCCAGATTAACCTCCATGGAAGCACTCAAGGCCAGCTCTTGGTCCCTGGAAGCTCTAGCTATTCCAGGTATTTTCCATGGATTCATAGCCATGTGTTCTTTTTCTGCTTTGAAATCCAGAGCTTCATTGCCATTTGGCTTTGGTACAGGTCTCAGGCTTTGTGAGTGATGCTTTTCCTCTTGGCTGGTTTACTCTTCCTTTTGCATGGGATGAAACACTTCAGGAATGAGAGCCTTGGGCAGTGCAGCGTGGACAATGCCCCGTGCAGCTTGGGAGGTGATGCAGCATCAAATCTCTCTTTTCAAATCGCGTGCACAGAGATGTTGGTGCATCAGGTGTTGATGAGGAATGTGGGAACAGCGAGATGCTGCAGGTGCTTGTCTGGATTGTGGTCAAACGCAGGAGGAGTTGGCAGCGTTGGCATGGAAGTGGTGATGTCAGGGAAAAAAAACAAAGATTGTGACACACTGGGAGTTTGCCTTTCCAAAAACTCCCACCTGTTAGCCCTGTTCCATGAATATCGTGAGGTAACAGGGCTGATTTCTGTACTGACCAAAGTACCAGGGTATGAGTTCAGCTCTGGAGGCTGAGGACTGTGCCTGTCCACCCCTCAAAAACCAAATTCCCAACACGAGGTAAAACATTTACACAGAGACGCAAAGATTATTTCACAGAGCCAGAACAGCCTCACCTCTCAATGGTTTGTTCTCTCTCTTTTTTTTGAATAAGAAACATCATCCCTTGATCTTTACCATGACACTGGTTGCTTTGTCATCTGTGTTGGATGCTGAGGCTTTTGGAGGTCCCCAGCAGTGCTGTTTGGGGCGTGGTTCCACAGGAGAATCCCTTGGTCCCTGGAGAGCGTGAGGGAAATGTTTGCATTTCTGTCTCAGACATGCGTGAGAAACAAATGGCAGGACAAGGAGCTCTGCATCCTGGAGGAGAATGAAGCTGAGCATTTTCAGAGAAATCGGAATTGCTTTTAACCTGTGGTGGTTCCTGCATTACTTATTATAACCAGGCTTCTATTTAAAAGATTTAACCTTACTGTAACTTTAATTTCACTTTCATTTTAAGGAAATGCAGTTGTTTTATTTGTTTCTGTTGCCACCAACAGATCATGATTTCTGATACAAGCAGAAATTCTGTTTCTCTTTCCCAGATAACAGTCCTATTTTGACAGAATTCGTATTTTACCTCATTGAATCTCCTTTCTGCTCCTGCTAAGGGAAGACAGCTCTGGATTAATGCATTTCTTTTATTGTTGTTGAACATCGTCGTCATATCCTAACCAATCTCTTTCCTTCAAACAGGGTGGGAAAAGCTCAACAAAACTTGTGTTCCTGAATAGTAGCAATTTACTGATTTGTTAGTGAATTTTACTGAAGATCATTATGATCTATGAGTGCTCAGCCTCTGAAAATCCAGCCCCAGCTGCCTAAGGCTTTGAGCAGTCCTACAAAAATCCCTCTGGTTTTACAGGGAGAGACTTCACATGAGTGATGCTGCTGAGCCTATATTTTGTTTATTCCAGGGCCCCCTTAACTTCTGCATCCAAATACTCATAAATTGACAAATCAGCTCCATTTCCCTTCCTGCAGCATCTCTTATGAATTCTCAGTCATGCAGAATGGGATTATTCTGTTCTTGCAGTAACACCTATGTGTCAGCGATTCAAATAAATCAGAAGGGTGCTAGAAAATCACCAGAGGCCACAGGTCAGTGACAGAGCACACAGGAGTTTCCAAGTAGAAAAGTCAGGCAGTGCTCTCTCGTTTTCCTGTATGACTGTTAATGTTGAGAAATCTGTTGTATCTCCTTTGCAGCAAGGAACTTTCCATTCTTGCTGAGCAAATGACCTCAGCTTTCAGATTTAACAGCATCAGAGTTACTTCTGATGACTCCCAACTTCCTTGGCCTCCCCTGTGGGGCTTTTGTGAGAATGTTCATTTCTGTGAATTAACATTTTGATTTTAGATCTATATCTTTAAATCTGGAAGTCCTGTCCCCACCCACAGGAAGGTTTTCTGGGCAGAATATTGTGCTAAATGAAGACAAATCCATTAAAGACATGCAGAGATATTGAGGCATTTTCCTCTCTTTTATTGTTTTGTATTAGAAATAGTTTGGAAGTATAAGCAGTGGATGCAATTAAAAGCATAAATATCTGAATCCCAACTACTCTAAATTGTCTTTCCTACCCTTACAACACAGTTACTTGAGAATGGCAAACACTGAGTAAAGTTGTTATAGTAATACCTGCTTATCTCATAGGGAGTTGTAATTAACGCTGACAAAACACTCACAGCTGTAAGGTTCTCTATGAGCTGCTGTCTGTGAGCAGTCTCTAAATATTTATTAATTATTACAGTCCTTTTCTCACTGTTCTGATGCCTTAGGTTTTAACTTTTATGTTTTTCAAACCCTGTCTTGCCCAGTGTGTAACTCTGCAGTCTCTTGTAGCTCGTGAGCTGCTCTCCTGGGCCAGACAGACACAACAAAGCCTCTCTGAGCTCGCTGTTCAAGGGCACCCAGACTGTCCTAGGCCCAAAGGTGTAAACTGGGGCCCCTGGAGAGGTGGGGAAATTGAAGAAAGCTGAAGTTTTAATTGGTGAATTTATGCTGATATGCAAATTGGCCAAACCTATAACAGTGTGAGGAACTCGTGACTCGGGGTCCATCTCGGGGTCCATTTTGGAAGCAGCCTCTGGCTCCCCAGGGTGTGCCTTTGAAGGCCTTTCAAATAAATACCCACCTTTATTCCCTTACTCCTGTCTGGGCTCTGTCTCTAGGTAGCTGGAGAAGGCATCAGTTCTGGTTTGCCATGTCTCCAATGAGACTTTATTGTAGTTATCTGGGGCAGCTGAGAATATAAATGTGTGTGGGGGCATCTCTGTGGCCCTGATTACACGTAAAATTCATTAACACAGAACCTCATCAAAAATTCTGACCTCAGCACCGCTCTGTAACCTGAGTAACGGATTGACTCTCTGTCCTTATCCAGAGGAGGCACCTGAGCTGGGAGAATTATCAGTATCAAAGACTGGCTGGGATGGTTTCCAGCTCACCTGGACAGCAGCCGACGGGGCCTATGAGAACTTTGTCATTCAGGTGCAGGAGTCCGGCAACCCCGAAGAAACCCGGAACGTCACAGTCCCGGGGGCACTGAGCTCTGTGAATGTCACCGGCCTCAAGGCCAACACCCCTTATAACATCACCCTTCAGGGGGTCACTCGGGGCTACAGGACCACCCCCCTTTCTCTTGAGACCACCACAGGTATCTTTCCTCCAGCCCCGTGTTCTTTCCCGACAGGGATGTGAGCCAGAGCTCTTCCGAGTGCTGGGCAAACCCTGCTCTCTGGGTCAGCTTTGCATGCGGTGCCCTGAGCTCGGTAAAGCTTGGCTGGACATCTCTGGCATGGAATTGCCTCCTGGGCAGGCTTTCCAGGCAGAGCCTCAGTGCCCTGCTGCAGCCCTTCCCTCTTGTAGGAATGCTTTTCCCTCCCGACTCAGAACAGCTTTTTTTGTTCCTTTTCCTCACTCACCTGGCTGACACTAACAGCAAACCCAGCTGGCTGTTGTACCTGTTTGGGAAGGGCCAGGTTGCCTGGTAAAATTATAAGAACCCTTTCTCTGTTAGGCCAGATATTCAAAGCCTGAGAGTGAGTTCAGTTGTTACCCTTCAGAAGCTGCCTCTGAAATTCTGCAGTAGCTTCTGTGTGAATTCAGACTCAGCGTGGTAAGGCTGTGTGTATCTGACTCAGCACAAGGACAAACACCTTCTATATGTTCTCATATGGGAAAGGACACAAATTAATTCCTAATAAGACTAATAAAATACATTAAGCCATCTAAGATCATCAAACAGTCTGATTGGCCTGAAAAAGATGTGATGCAGAAGATCAAATTCAGCAGAACTACCCTGGCATACAACTGGCCTGAAAGGAGGAAGGTGAGCTCTGCCTTATCAGGAGCTTGCATGAAGCTCATCAAAAGCCCCAAAATAATTTTCTGGCTGATCATATGGAAGGCAACAGTTTTAAATAAGAGCTTATCACAAGCTTTGACCATGAGAGATAAATGTGTATTTACATCTCTGTTGTGTGGCTCTCTGATCCTCCCAGGTGTTGCGATCACTGGTAATGAACAGAGTGTGAATTAATTGGCTCTAAAGGGGCACCAGTGGCCTTTCCTTCAGATAATTTCTTGTAGGCAATTTCTGCTGCCTCTGGGCTTCCCTACAGCCCTTTGCAACCTCGTGTCCCTGTGAGATAGCCAGAGCTGGCTCTTCCCAGATTCCCCCAAGCACATATTACCCAGCACAGAGGGGGATGAAAGCACCTGGAAGAACTAACCAGAATTAAACCATGAAGTGCAGCAGAGCCTGCTTGTTTCTGCAGTGCTTTAAGCAGCCTGGCTTGGGCAGGAACGTGTCTGTGCTGCGTCCCAGTAAAAGTGCTGAGCTTTGAGGGTCCTCCCCGGGAGCTGGGAGCAGATGCCCATGGACAACAGAGCAATGTGCTGGACAAAGGAGACGAAGCAGGAAACACATCATGGGTGTCCTGCCTGCATCTGCAATGTGCCGCTTCCTCTCACTCTCATGAAAACAGCAGAAAATGCCCTGCTGAGGTTTTCCCTTCCCTTTCTGGGTCAGGCTCAGCACCCGGCTTTTCAAAATCTTCCCTTCCGGGGGCTTCCAATTGTTAGAAATATCTGAACCTTCCTGTAACCCTACGGGGATGTCTGCAGAGAGGAAGAATCCCCAAGGCATCTCTCCCTGTTTTGCATTTTGGCTGCAGCTCCAAAATTACAAGCCAGCTTTCATGGGCTTAAGCTGAAAGGGAAAGTAGAAGAGTAAACAAAACACCAGATTTTCCTTTGGATAAAGCAACAGCTTTGGTTTTAGCTTCTCCTAAAACTGGAAGCTGTCTTTTCCAAATGCCCCAGGGGCATTCAAGAAGCTCCTTTTGCATCTGCTTTCATGCTCAGACCTCAAAGACATGGCTGCTCCCGCAGAGAAAGGGAAAGAGCCCTAGTTTTAAAGGTTTTGGGGTTTTTTTCTCTTATTTAACATCTTGCGGCGCTTTCATTTGATTTCCTCCCCTTAGTACCTGTCTGCTTGTAGCAAGCTTTTACTCACACCCTCTTCCCCAGCTCGGAGTGCTGCCAGCATGGCAGAGAGGAGCCTTTGAGAGCAGGAGGAGGTGCAGGGGGCCCTTCTGACCGCTGTTGTTTCCCTCCCCAGGAGAGCAGCCCGGCGTTGCTGAGCTGAGGGTTTCCGACATTACTCCCGAAAGCTTCAACCTCTCCTGGACAGGAACCAACGGGGACTTTGACGTCTTTACCATTGAAATTATTGATTCTAACAGGTTGCTGGAGCCCATGGAGTTCAACGTCTCAGGCAACTCAAGGACTGCTCATATCTCAGGGCTTTCTCCCAGCACTGATTTCATTGTCTACCTCTCTGGGATCTCTCGCGGGTTCCGCACACAGGCAATCAGTGCTGCAGCTACCACAGGTACACAAAACCTACCTCAGTGCTAACTCTGCTCTTTTCAACTCTTCCTTACAGGTTGTGCCCCTTTCCCTGCCCTCAGCTACCCCACCAGCCCACCCATTTCCTAATCCTCTGCCTCCACGCCTTCCAAGGAAGAGCAGCCAGGGACACTGTGAGCTGTGAATGTTGAGCCACCATCCCATCCAGCAAAGTCAGGCACTCACATCGTGCTGGGGTTTCATTCACACAGTGAGCCCAAACATTCAGGTTGGGGCAGCCTCTGAGGCAGATGAGAAGCAAAGCAGATTTCCCAAGAACCAAGCAGGAGATGATTGCTGATGTTCACCTTCCAACCTGGGCGTGCATCTGCCAGAGCTCAGCACAGAGCAGACACAGAGTCTCTCACATAAGCTGATTTCTAGACACAGATTTATCCCGATTCTCCCAAAAGATGTCAGGCACGTTTCAGTCTGTGCCAGCACAATCCTGCAAGGCACGTTCACTGCTTGACTTCAGCTTCAGTATTCAGGTTATGTTGGGTGAGAGATTGAAAAAGTCTATTTGAGTTGATGTCAGAGAACGGAACAGGCAGGCACTGAGCTGCTGGCACATTGCACATCTCAAGGTTTTACAGCTGACAGTTTTCCCAGAAAAGACAGGGAAGTCAAATGTTCAGGATGAGAGTGGCAAGTGAGGACTGGGCTACAGAAACAGAGCATTGTTAGTGGAGGCAGATGATGGCTCATGTTGTGATCATTTAACACCTCCACCACATTCTGCCCCTCTGGGAAAAGTTGCCCTAGTGATTTGTCAGAGGAATGGAGCAACATGCTCAGTGAAAGCAAAATATCAAATCTCAGCTATCAGATAATAGAATTTCAGTTTCCAGCAGCAGCAGACTGTGAATATCCTCGTTTAATGATGGGTGGCAGGGTCAGGGTGACTGCAGGGGTATGGGAAACACAAGGCTGGGTGACCTTTGTGACCCGTGGTCGTGCGAATTCGATCTTCTCTATTATTTATTTTATTGCTTTGGCATTTAATAATTGTGATACATTTCCATTTGTTTTTTTCCCGTAGAAGAGGAACCTCTGCTTAGCAAACTCAGTGTATCAAACGCTACCTCAGCCAGCCTGTCGCTCACCTGGGAGGCACAGGACAAGGCCTTTGACCATTTTATTCTGGAAGTCAGGAACTCTGACTTCCCCTTGGACTCCCTGGTGCTCACAGTGCCAGGGGACTCCCGGCGCTCTGTAGTGACCAGCCTCAAAGCTGCCACTAATTACACAGTCCAGCTGCATGGGGTAATTGATGGGCAAGGTGGGCAGACCTTGACAGCCATGGCAACCACAGGTATTTCACCGTTTCACCTTCCCAGTTTGCTTTTTATTCTCCTTTCTCTTGCTGTCCACCCAACTGCTCTAAAAAGTGGCTCCAACTCATCGCCGTTCCTTTGGGGAATTGTAGGGATATTAACATGAGGGGAGGCTGAAATGCACTGAGAGGGCTTGGAAGAAGATCTGAGGTGATGGAAAAGGCTGAAAAAGTGCCCCCAGCATTAAGAGAGCCAGCAGTAAACCACGCATGGTTTCCTTATATATACACACCTGTCTGCAAGTTCAGTGTATATATAATTGCTTGCTCCAGATGGTCGATGTGTGTCACTCAGCATCTCTGCACTTGGTCTTGAACAAAGTTGTTCATCCCACCCTCACTTGCTTTGCTGGGGGTGGGGCCCTTCATGTGGCTCTCAGCCTGGAGAGGCACCTGCATGTCAGTTTTGTCCTCCCCAAACCCAAAAGTCTCCCAAGGCATTTGCATCTCTGGTGGGAGCTGGGTGCAGCATGTGAAATGACCAATCCAAACTGCATGGAGTGGTCTGGCCACCACCTGCTGGCTCTGATATTTTCCCTGCCCAGGATTTTTATGTTCTCAGCACAAAGCAGGGCTCAAAAAGCAAATTCCCCTTTTCTTGGTGGTCAGCCCACCACTCTGTCCCTTGCATTGTTCCCTTTGAGTCTCCACGACCTGTCTTGTTTCCCTGGGTGTCAGAGCTTTTCCCGTGGTGATTCCAGGATGGCAGGAGATCGCTAAGACTTGCCTGAGGATGTGATTCCAGCTCATTTTGCATGCAGCATTCCCGGGAGTCAGGCTGTCATGACGGGAATGTGCCTGACGGGATGCAGGTGGCATGCGAAGGAATGTGGCTGTGCCAGGATGAGGTTGGAAAGGCTCCGTCTGCCCTCTCTGAGCTGCATGTGGCGCTGAGGGCTCCGTCTTGCTGGGTTTTCCACCCAAACCTGTTTGCTTTGTGGATATTTTCTCATCTCCTTGCCTGTCTTCAGGAGCACCATGGTGGCCATGAAGGCATCCATGGCCACTGGTTGATAGCATGACATCTGTGACATCTGTGTCCTTAATCGGGGCCACTTCCATTCACCTCTTCCCAGGTAATCCCAGAGGAGGAGGTGCATTATTATTTAAAAGTCTTGCAATGAGGGACGGGAGTAAAAGTTGGAACATCTTGCAGCAGTTCTCGTTTCAGCAAAGGAAAAGGTTTCACTTTCTCGCCGCTCTCTCTGCCACTGGGGTGCCTCTCTCTGACTTTTCTCCCAGCATGGATCACTTTGCCATCGTTATTTTTCTGTGTCTCACTGGCTGCATTTCCCAAGGTGTTCTTGGTTCCTACTCAATTGGCAACATAAAGAATAGAAAATCAGCCCAGAGAGCAAGCACAGGATTCTCTGCCCCTCTGACTGTTGGGTCGTGTTTGTTCTCTCTCTGGGCTTTAATGAAACTTTAATGATTTTTGTGCTAAGTGGAAGAGCTTTAAAAGAGAATGGGTAAGGAGCTCTGCCCGTCCTGAAGGATAAGCATCTCTCCTGGCAGGGCAGAGATGTAAATTTGAATTTCCTCCAGCAGAAAAGTCTTTGCTTCTTAAGGAGGTGCCCTGACCACTGACCAGTCAGGAAGGAGAGCAAGAGCTGCGTTGTGGTGTTTATTGTTAATTAGACTTTCTCTGATTGTGCCTAATCAGAGGATGAGGAACACCTTATCTCTGGAGTCCAGGGAGGTTTTGGCCTGAGATTAGTGCTGAGATAATCACTGTTAGGGCTGAAATCCCTCATAAGCCTCAGGGCCCAAAAATAGAAGTATCTACAACTCCAGGCAACAGAAACACCAAACAGAGCCTGAACTGTGATTTCAAGGATTCCTGCCTGAATCCTACTTTCTCTATTTTGGCATTGCTCTGGGTCTGTGTTCCCATCAAATCCCCAGGGTGGAATTCCCGCAATTTGTATGTGTATGTTGTTGGTGCTTCTGTAAACCAGGCCCACATTTCATTAGGCAAGTTGAGTTTATTTCAGAAAAATTAATGAAAAAATATAAATTAAGAGTCAGCACTAATTTCAGTGGCTTCTTTCCAAAACCTGAGAAAATATCTCTTGCAACCCTGCTTTTTTTACAATCAGTATTATTTTATTTTTTCTTTATTTAGCCACAGCAAAACAAGGCTGAAACATTATTTTTGAGCACCTACAACCCTCCTCTGCTGATTCCCCCACCCCCTTGGAGTAAAGCTGCCTGTTCACCCGTGTTCCTTTCTCCCTCAGAGGCTGAGCCACAGCTGGGCACGCTCACCCTCACAAACGTTACCCCCGACAGCTTCAACCTGTCCTGGACCACCCGAGATGGGCCCTTTGCCACGTTTGTTATCAAAATCCGAGACTCCCTGGCGGCACGGGAAGCCCAGGAGCTCACGGTGCCGGGGGGCACCCGCAGCGCCCACATCTCAGGCCTCACAGACCACACTACCTATGACATTCACGTTCAGGGGACCACCAGGGCGGGGGCCCACACAGAGCCCCTCACTGCTCTTGTCACCACAGGTACCTGCCTGGAGCTTTGGAGTCCCTTTCTTGCCTCAGGGAAATGCTCATCCCAGAAAGGCTCTCCCCAGCACATGGAGCATCTCCCCAGCAGCAATGGGTTTGTTTGGAAACCTGGAGCGAGGAGGGGTCAGAACAGGAATGTTGACCTTAAATATATTCCTAGGAGCAGGATTAGTTTAAAGGGAGCTAAAAGGCCGGGTTGGATGGGGCTCTGAGCAAGCTGGGGTAGTGGAAGGTTGGCATGGGTTGAAACTGCCGTGGCAGGGTTGAAACTGGATGAGTTTAAGGTCTCTTCCGACCCAAATTATTCTGTGATTCCATGATTCTGTGATTAAGAGCCCTCTGGAGCCTTTCTCCCATGTCTAATAATCTTATTTAACTCCTGAAGTTTGAGGGAGAAATTTGCCTGCTGCTCAGCAGCTGCATCAGACAGGTCTGGCTTGTGGAACATTCAACTTGATGTTCCCTTCCAGAGACCAACCCGAAATGTGAATTTTGAGGGTTGCTTGGCTAGAAGTAAACAAGATGCAAAAATATCTCTAAAATGAGTAAATTTGAGCTGAATGTCTGGCACTCAAATGTGTAAATATTAATACATAAGGACTTCCAAATTATAACACTTTAGGAAGGAATTTTTATGCCAAATTCTAACAAAATCCGTTTCAGCCTTTGTGAAATGTCAAAAGCAAACCCAAAGCCCATTTCAGGAGAAAGTTCTGCCTTTAACTAACTGGTATTTTCTGAGGTGAGTGGAATTTGAGTGCTTGGAAGATTGGATGAATCAGCTCCTGAGCCAACAGAGCAAGGCTGGACAGATAATGTGGAGAAACACAAATCCCAATCCTGGCATCCAGGATCAAGGCCAGGGCTTAGCAGAGCCACCTGATCTTCCTATTCAACTTAACAGATTTTGAGTGAGCAAAATACACTGAGAATCTTGTGAAACTTAGGCCATTTTTTTTCCTGAGACTTGCTGGATAAATTTTGCAGAGTTCTCCACACCTTTTCACTTTGATAAATGTCCCACTGATGTGAAAAAAAAGGACCCCTCAGTGGAATTTCTTTAAGTTGTCAGCAGAGCTCAGCAGCAGCTGATTTGCACTGGCTGTGACCCTGAATGATTAATGTTCCTGTTCTGGCACCTCTGACCCCTCCAGCACTGAAAATTAAAGCTGGAGATATTCACGTGAAATAGGAAAAAAGCAAAATACAGGAGTTGTGAACAGCAAAATGAGGCTCGTCCCTAAAGCACTGATGGTGGAGAGAAGTAAAAAGAAAGGAAAGCTTTATGTGTAGCGTTTCTAAAGCAGTTTTGGGTTTAACTTTCATACGGTGCATGGGTAGCAGGAGAAATGTGCTTGCACAGTGAGCCTGGGAGGAGTTCCAGTGGAGCTTGTGAGGGGAGGTGCTGAGACATCCCTGAGGAAAATTCAGAACTGAGCCCCATTGAAAATCCTCATCTTGTGGTCCTGGCTATGCCCTTCTATTAAATCCACACTTGGGGGGAAAATGGGATTTTTGTCTGGTGGAATCTGTGACATTTTCTAATTTGCAATGTTTTTCGCTTCTTTTTCCCTGTGTGTGTGTGTGTGTTTTTGCACCTTCCCTTCTTTTAGAGGCCATGCCCCCACTGGAAAACCTAACAGTGTCTGATATGAACCCCTATGGGTTCACAGTGTCCTGGATGGCATCGGAGAATGCCTTTGACAACTTTCTAGTAGTCGTGGTGGATTCTGGCAAGCTGCTGGACCCACAGGAGTTCCTCCTTTCGGGAGCCCAGAGAGAACTGAAGCTTAAAGGCCTAATTACTGGCATTGGCTATGAGGTTTTGCTTTATGGGTTTGCCAAGGGGCACCAAACAAAGCCCCTGAGCGCCCTGGCTGTTACAGGTATTTCAATGTGAGCAAATTGTTCCCTTCCACCCTTTTCTCTCTCGCTTTCCTTCTCACACGGGAGATGTTTCATGCAAACCTTGGCTTTTGCATCCTTCTCTGCATCGTGGCTCCACGTAGCTCCTCGTGACTGATGGGTTCACCAGTGGAATTCTGTTCCCCTTAACTTGATGTTTCCCTGTGAGGGATCCTGTGGAGGAGCATGTGGGGGGCTGAGGGTTGAAAGTTCCTTGTGGTCTTGCAGGTACCTCTAACAAAGTCCTTAAAGAAGAATGGCTGCATGCAGAGCTCGTCCTGTTAACAGCTGGGCACATCAGCATTCTCCAACAGCATCATTCTCCACCTTTCCAGCCATCAGCACCTTCAGGAAGAGCCATGGACTCCTTCCCATGGCCTCCTCTCTTTGCCTCTCCGTGTGGGTTCCACCCACAGTGGGATCATTGCCACCCTGAAGTTGGCACCTCTCTCCTCAAACCAGCTCACGTTTCCAACCACGTCAGAGCTGCTGCTTCAGCAGCACTTGAGCTTTCTTGGGGAATCCTTGCAGGCTGATTGTCCGGCCCCAAGACCATCAGTTCTCATCCTGCCTGGGCAGCAGTGAAGCTGGGGGGATCTGGTGGGAGGTTTGAGAGGAAATAAACAGGAATGCCTGTGTGTGGAAGGAAGGATTGCATGGGAGGTGCTGTAGGACACAACCACTCCAGCAGCATTTCTCTAGGTAATGATGCCTGACCATACTGAGTCAGAGGTGTTTTGCAGGTAATTAATAACTTACAGCTCTTGGGATCCTTTTGAATGGGTTCATTACCCAGAGGCAGCAGGTCTTGCGTTTGGATTGAAGGGTGCTGTTTGGGAGAGGAATTGTCATGGTTCCCCTTTGCTGTTCAGGAGCACAGTGAAGGATTCATCTCATCAGAAGCATCACAGATGCCAGAAGTGCATGAAATAAGGGGTTTGCACGGAGAAAAAGAACAGAGGGAGGCCTGACAATGTTCCAGGCATGCAGTTCTGTAACAAGAGCTTGTTTTTATTTGCCATAAAGGTGTCACACAGGTAGGGAGGGAGAAATGCCCAGGAAACTCACCTTTAGCATGTGTAACTCTGCATGTGGGAGACAAACCCGTGTGTCCCTGCAGTGGATTTGCTGTTCCAGGGTGAAAGTTGGAATGGGCCTGCACACTCTCACCATTACCCTGTTAACACTAATATTTATTATTTTTTTTCAATAGCTGGCAGATTGCTCCCTTGCTTTGAACTGTGGTCGGATTCTTGCAGTGTGCTATAGCCAGACCTCGGGTGGGTCTCTGATCAACTGATTAAAACATCATTTCTTTTCCCTGCTGCTATCTTCTCCTTTTTTAGAAGCAGAACCCGAGGTCGACAACCTTCTGGTTTCAGACGCCACTCCAGATGGATTCCGTCTCTCCTGGACTGCAGATGATGGGGTTTTCAACAGTTTTGTTCTAAAAATCAGGGACACCAAAAGGAAATCTGACCCGCTGGAGCTGATAGTGCCAGGCCACGAGCGCACCCATGACATAACAGGGCTGAAAGAGGGCACTGAATATGAGATTGAGCTCTATGGAGTTAGCAGTGGACAACGTTCCCAGCCCGTAAATGCAGTAGCATCCACAGGTATTGTCTTTGCTGTGGGAGAAGTGTGGCATTCCCTGTTCCTTTCAGCACCTCCCTTTCACAGCCAGCTTGTGCTGCCCCTGAGGTGTCCTGAACTGTCTCCTGCATGTCCCTTGTCTGAGTCACTGGTTCAGCGTGGTGTGGGTATTTGTAATCAGTCTCAGCTTCCCAAGCTTCGTCACTGTCTATTTAATATGGTTTAATTGAATTACTTTAATGATCAGGAATTAGGCACCGGAGTGTGGCAATTAAAGCACTGTCTTTGAGGGCCAAGAAATACTGCCCGTGCATCAGCCTTTGTCAGTGATTTTCTGTGACTAATTACATCTCAGCTCTGCGCAACAATTTACCTCGCTAGGAAAGAGTTATGACAAAATGAATTTACCAGGGCCATTGAAAAGTTTATTTATGGCTTGACCAGCAAAGGCCTGAGCACCATTAACTTAGGCTGATCTTACCAGGAGCAAGATGTGCTCAGTAATTCAAATTGACTTGAGTTTCTTTGCAAAACCAAAGCTTTGATTCAGGTTCATAATTGAAGTGTTTCATTTCGGCACTTTTGAATGAAGCGTTTCAATCTTTTTTTCCCGCACCAAAATTGTGGTTTCATTCTGAAGCATATTTAAACCTGAAGCATATGATGCAATGTCCCATGAGCCAAATTTGGCCTTTAAAAAACGTTGAGCTTGCTGATGTGAAAATGTGGTAATTTGAAATCAAATAAATTATGGGAGGAAAGGAAAAGGAAGGGGACAAGAAAGTGAGAGTTGATCTCATCAGGGTCTGCAGCTCTGGTCTCTGCTCTGGGACAGGGACAGCACCCAGGGAGCGGCTGGAGCTGGGCCAGGGAGGCTCAGGCTGAGATCAGGAAAGGTTCTTCCCCCAGAGGGTGCTGGCACTGCCCAGGCTCCCCAGGGAATGGGCACGGCCCCGAGGCTGCCAGAGCTCCAGGGGCGTTTGGGCAGCGCTGCCAGGGGTGCCCAGGGTGGGGCTGTTGGGGGCTCTGGGCAGGGCCAGAGGTTGGATTGATGATCCTGGTGGGTCCCTTCCAGCCCAGGAAATGATTCTAAGTTCCATGAGTGAGCAAACCAACAGAACTTCCTAAAGGAGAGGTTTGCCTGGCTGTACTCCGGGCAGCACCCAGGAGCGGGGCAGCGATAACTCCGTACTGAACAGCTTCTCCTGAAGCAGCCTCACAGCCCTCATCCCTCACCCTGCTCTCTGTGGGGCCAGCTGCAAGCACAGAAAGGTCCCAACTCCACTCCTGCCATCACACCCCTGGAATAAACAGCCAGGCCACCCTCACGCTGCCCCAGACACTTCCATGAAGCAGAACTGCAACCATCAGCAGCCCCCCTTGCCCAGGCTCCTGCACGCTGGCTCCTAATGGACAGGGATGTTTAAAGCCCACTGCACTTGTGAGCAGCACATCCCCACCTCGCTGACTCCCAGGATATTTATGGGGAGCCACTCAGAGTTATCATTTTCCTCATGGCTACGTCCCTGTGGCCCTCGCAGGGAGATTTAGCACATGTCACCTCCTGGAGCCAATAGCCCAAGAGATGTTTGTCAGCTGTAAATAGCCCATGAATAATGGACAATGGAGCCACAAAAATGCAGCTCAGTGATTTGGGCCGCAGGTTACACCACACTGGGTGGGTGGCTGCCAAGGCATCCAGCTAATTTCTTTTTTAGGAGTGGCTTATTGCACAAACATATGGATATTTATAGCATCTCCAGTGTGGTTGTGAGGAAATATTTCTATCCCTGAAGAGGGAATTTATCGACTGCTGCCCTCAGAGTTGTTGTCTTTTAGAAGTTTATCTGTCAAATCTCAGTTAAGGTGCAGTTTAACCCCCACTGGGAGACCACAACACATCCATGGCCAATTAATATCCTTGTGGGAAGTGTGGGGCTCATGCTGCTCCTTCCCTCTCCTTCCAGTGCTGTTTTACCACACCGTGACCGCGTTTTTTTTCCTGAGAGGATCACAAAACACTTCACGTGCTCTTGATACATGATAAATGCAACCTGCTGCTTCCTGTTGATTAAGAGAAGAAAGGCAGGGAACCAGGGAACATCCTCCTCTAGTCTGCTAGGAATGAAAGAACAACTGGCAAAAAATATCCCTACAAAACCAGCAGCTCTCAGGTACCATGGGTGCTTTAGCAGCCTCTCGGGAGAGTTCCCTGTCTCTCATGCAGCTCTGGGGATGATGCTGGAGGGTAAAGACAATTTACCTGTGCCTGCCCAAGACATGACCTGAGGTTCTCTGTGAGTGCCAGGCCAGGAGCACGCTGGCTGCTTTCCATGCCTGCTCAGTTCTGGCTTTCAGGCAGCCCAAGAAGATGATTTCGTTCGCTTCTTTTTCATTCCCCTGTGCTCAGAGGTGCAAATCTCTCCCATCTCTGGGACTCATTCCAGGACAGATGCTCTGATGGTCCATTATATTTCTTGCCAGGTTCTCTCCCAGGAAAGCTGCAGTTGGGGGACTTGGGGATGTGGAAAACTCACATCAAAGCTCTTCTCACTGCCCTTTGTCATGCAGCTCACCTGGTGCAGAAAACACGCCTGGGGCCCATGGAAGTGTGCACAGCCGAGTCCAAGCAGGATGGATTGGGTGTTTTACTTTCTGGGAAAGGCTGAAATTCTCCATGTGTGTGAAAACCAAGTGCTGGTCCATCTGTTTGGTCTCCAAAATCACCACTGGCTTTTTTCTTCAGCCACCCAGGGCACCTATAATGTGAAGCAAAACCAGTGGGATTTTTGCTTCTCTCTCTTTCCCAGATTTTCTTTATTCTCTCCAGTTTCCTTCATCCGGTACCCAAATCAGCAGCACCCGTTTGTGCCACGTAGCTTTTCCAACCCCACCTTGCTTCCTGTGTCATCCGTAATTCTTTTCTTCTCTTGGCTTTTCCCAAAGCCCACAAACATGACGCTTCTAGTGAGCTCAGAGATATAATTTCCATTTCTCTTGAGAGCTCGGTTGTTTTTCTTTCCTTGCCTTTCAGTTGATTTAGTGCCCTGCTGCTTTGGGGACACATGGAACAGCCTCCTTTCCACAGGCACGTTCTTTCCAAGCTATTTCGAGCCCAGTCCCTATTTTTTTTCCTCCTCTTGCCCCCCTTCCCCTGCTCCCAGCCTGTCTCCACTCCTCTTCATGCGGATGTTTGGGATCTCTCCTCTTCGTGCTAATGCCCCGCTCTGTGTGTGCTGTTTATTTTTTTGGTACCTCAGGGTTGTTTTGGTTGCAGCCAAAAAAGCTGGGAAGATTGGAAGCGGGATGCTCACTGTAAACCTGGAAGTGGCAGCTCTCTTTACCACGTCCTTCCAAAGCCCTTTCCGTGCCTGTTTTGCAGGATCTTAATTAAGCCTCCAAGTGGAATGTTTCAGATACATGCTGGGTTTAAGTTTGGGTTATTTTTGGTAAAATTTGGGTTTTGTTTGCCCAGCTTACTGGTTTAATTTATGTGGGCAAGTGCAGTGCTCAGGTTTCAAGAGGGAAAGGCTGAGTTTTGTGACAAAGAGCTGCAGTGGAGCCACAGGTGCCTTCCTTGTGGTGGTGGATCTTGGATATTCTCTGCATGGATGTGCTTGAAAGAAAAACCATGGGCTCAGAGAGAGATTCCAGGAGGAAAATCTTGTTGCTTCTCGTTTGAAGCCAGCAGGAGTTCCAGGAGTCGGTGCTTGATGCGCTCCCACACCTGAGTCCAGGTCTCCTGGGAGCATCCTGCATTCGGAAGTTTGTGCTCAGGAAGGGAGATCTGTTCGTGGCTGTCATTGCTGTGTGCCACACAGAGCTCTGGGACTCAGTCTAAAAATCCTCCAAGTGAAACTGGGGTGGAAAAAAATCCTAAACACAGCTTCTCCTGGGTAGCAGAATGGCATTTCCGTGCACGTTCCCCCATGCTGTTCCCCAGCACTGAAATTTCTATGTGTGGACACATGTTGGGTATTTTTAACCTTTGCACTACTGGACTGCTCCTGAAAAAAGGAAAATTTGGACCAAATAGATTGTTGCTGTAATAAAAACCTTCAGTTTTACCCCCTGCAATAATGTTGTTCAGAGCAGAACACTGACAGCACCAGCTCGTGGTTTAGGATGATAAAACAAATGAGAGTTCCAGCCCTAAGGACTGATAAACAAATTACTGACCTTTTCTTCCCGTGTGGTGTGTCCTCTGTTCTCCCCTGACAGTCGTTGGCTCTCCCAAGGGAATTTCTTTCTCGGACATCACGGAAAACGCTGCCACGGTCAGCTGGACCCCGCCTCGCTCCCGCGTGGAGACCTTCCGGATCTCCTACGTCCCTGTCACGGGAGGTGAGGAGGGACAGGGGGGCGGCAGGGAGAGCAGGAAGGGTTTGCTGGGCTGCCGTCCTTCCTTTCAGTGCATCTCCCAGGTGATCTCGCACAGATCATCTCTTTTTTCCTTCAGGAATGAGGGTGTGGAGCCAACCTTTGGACGCAGTGCCCACATCCCGTGGGCAGGGCTCGTACGGGAGCTCAGAGGTGGAGGCTGGAGTGGTTGTACTCCTAACAAGTCTCTCTCTGAGCCTTCTCAGCAAGGATTAGTTTCCAAACTGTCCTTATTTTGTAGGCATTTCACGAGCTGAGCACACTGGAAAAGGTGGCCCTTGGAAATAATGATCATAAGCCATGTTTATAATCACTTTTGAAGGCAGTGATTTTACTCAGTGCTCCCCAACATCGTCTCATTCTGGTTCAGTGTTCAACTGCAAAAACTTCCTCTATTTCAACAGATTTTTAACCTAATTTAGGGACATCTCTGAAGGGAGACAGCTAAAGAAGAAACACTAAGGACATCAGCATCAAAAAGAGTCCTGCTGTTGACTGAGACAAGGAAAGATTTAGGCTTTTAGACAATACAGCCTGGAAGCACACGTGCAGCTTTAAATATACGGTGGTCCCAGAGAACAAAAGGAATCCAGTCATAAAGTTAGGCACTTGTCTAAGTGCTTTCCTGGAATAAACCCAGCATTAGGGGTAAATACGGGTGCTAAGTCCTCAGCCACACACGGAGCACCTTTTAAAATAACATTTACTGTATCTGAACTCTAAATGGGGTGGGTGACGGAGAATGTTCCAGCCCTCACCACAAACAAGGCAGATCTAAACTGCAAGGCCTGCCCCTAAGGTGTTTGAACTCCCGTGCAGAGACTGCTGTCGTTTCTGCTTACATCTTGTGGATGAAATTAGATTTTTCTGAACAGAAATCACAGAATGCTTTGAGTAGGAAGGGACCTAAAAGCTGATCCCATTCCAACCCCGTCTCAGGCAGGGACAACTTCCACTAAAAATGTTAATTTTTCTTATGAATACAAACAAGTGATTTAGATGTAGGTATCACAGCAGCAATATTTGACACCAGTGGTTGTAACTAATTCATCTCTTGCTGTAGAAGAACATCTTTAACTTGAAAAACACCCTTCAAGCATTTCCTGGAGCATGGTGTCACTCATCCCTTGGTATCTGGCCTCATCCTAGGTACTCCAAATGTTGTCACAGTCGAAGGGAGCAAGACAAGGACCAGGCTGGTGAAGCTGGTCCCAGGTGTGGACTACAATGTCAGCATCATCTCTGTGAAAGGCTTTGAGGAAAGTGAGCCCATCTCTGGCACCCTGAAAACAGGTAATAATATAATATAAAACCAGGAAACAGCAGCTTTCCAAATGGATCATCTGGGCTGCAGGAGAGGCTCAGGGACTGGAGCTGCAGACTCACCAAGATCCCATTTTTGCTGTCCACACAAACTGCAGGAAACTCCTTTTCCCACTCCTTCTTTGTATGTTTGCATTTTGGATGAGGGTAGAATTTGTGAGTTTGCTAAATGCTAAACAAACTTACGAGACACAGACAATTCATTTATTTCCAGTTCTAATTCATCAGAAAAAAACCCAGAAGTTTATTTGGTTGTTTTTTTTTAATTAATTCCATTTCTGAGGTGAGGGAGCAAAGGGCCAGCTCAGCTGAGCAGTTCAGAGCAGTTTCTGTCGTGAACTCCACATCTCCCAGGTTCCAGACTGTTCTAAGCATAAAAACATTCTCTCTCCTGATTTTTTTCTTCAGTATTCTCTCAGCATTTTTCTTCAATATTCTGTCTTCAGATTTTTTCTTTAAATATCCCTGCAGGAAATGAGGGTCCACTCTGCTCCTGCTGACCCCCCCCCGCTGCTTCATTCATTCTTTTTGGGGGCTAACAAGCATCCAGAGAGCTGAGGCAAGGAACAAGATGATGAGTATTGGATAATGACAGGGGATTTATAGTTCATTCCAGCTGTTCTGGAGGCAGAGATCCATCTTAATTCAGGGAAAGCATAAACCTCTGTGAAAAATAGAATCCTATGAGGAGGCAATGCAGGACGTGTGGAGATTTTGGATGCCTGGCTGGCTGTGGGGTTGGTTTGTTCCAAACAAGCTGCTGGAAGGTCACAGTGGCCATCAGCTGCTGTCACTTTGGTTATTTTTCCCAGCTCTGCCTCCTGAGTTTGCTCTAAAAAACAACCCAGATTTGAGGGTGTTGAGAGAAATGTGTCAGCTCTGGCAGAGCCGTTGAGATCGATGGTATCCAGAGTGATCTGAGAACATGGTTAGTTCTGCTTGTTCCCAGGCTTTCATCTCTTCCAGCACTGACCTCCCTTTCCAGTGGAGGCTTTTGCTGTCTCTTCACGGGCACTGACGTCCCTCCTGCAGAACTCCACTATTCCAAAGGGAGTCATAAAAGCTGCGCCGAGTTTCGGGCATTTTCTCTCATGAATTTACAGCAGAGCATTGCTCAGAGCTGAGAGCATTTGTCAGATTCCTTCAATCTGTTTTTCTTCCAGCTCTGGACAGCCCATCAGGCCTGGTGGTGGTGAACATCACTGACTCCGGGGCTCTGGCCACCTGGCAGCCAGCAATTGCTGCTGTGGATAACTACGTGGTGTCCTACTCTTCTGAGGAAGGTGAGAAGAGCTGGGAATGGGTCAGGGAGCTGAAGGGTTAAAGCTCTCAGGAGGTGCTCATTGTAACTCCAGGAAAATCACAGAATATCCCGAGCTGGAGGGACCCACCAGGATCATCGAGCCCAGCTCCTGGCTCTGCACAGACACCCCAACAACCCCACCCTGGGAGCGGTGTCCAAACACTCCAGGTGCTCTGGCAGCCTCGGGGCTGTTATTTGGAGGAGGGGCCTTGCTGGAAGCATTTAAAAAATGATCCTTTTTGATTCAGCCCTCTCAGTTTGGCCATGAACAGAGGTAAGGGAGATTCCCGGGAAGCTGTTGTAACTCCTGTGAACGCTAGAGAGAGCTCACACTTTTGGATAAAAGGCTCTGGTGTAACTCCGAGCCAGCAGAGGCGTCAGCACAGGCGCGGGCTCCGGGCTTTTATTGTTTTGCACCTGCACCAACCAGGAATAAAATAAATCAGTGAGCGCAGCGTGGAGTTGAGCACATCATAATGTGTCCGATGGTGCTGACATCTCTTTTCATCCGTGTTTTCCTCTCAGAGCCGGAGGTGACCCAGATGGTCTCGGGGAACACGGTGGAGTATGACCTGCAGGGGCTCCAGCCGGCCACCGAGTACACGCTGAGCGTCCACGCGCGGAAGGACACGCAGAGGAGCGAGACCCTCTCCACCCACTTCACCACAGGTGCCACCCCCTGCCCGCAGCTGCCATCCCTTCCAGTCCCACTGCTCTGTGTCCCTCCGGTGCCTTTTTTTACTGGAAACCTGAATTTCGATAGTGTTTGCATCAACCTGTTTGCATCAACCAATTCCTGGTTTTTTACAGAACGGGTGATAAAGTACTGGAATGGACTGCCTGGGGAGGTGGTGGCGTCACCATCCCTGGATGTGTTTAAAAAAAGCCTGGATACGGCAGTCGATGCCATGATCTAGTTGAGGTGTCAGGGCACGGGTTGGACTCGATGATCTTGCAGGTCTCTTCCAACCCAGACATTCTGTGAATTCTGTGAATTCTGTGAACCTTTCTCCAGCGGGAGCCCGGTGTGGCTGACCAGAGGAGGTTTTCTGCATCAGTTCTGCAGGTTCTCACGCAGAGCTGCAGCAGGAGCTCTTCTCTGAAGGCCGGTGTTGGCCGCTGAAGGTGCCCAGCTGGTTTCATCCTCATGGCTTTCCATGAGCATCAAAGAAATCAGGGATGTTTCTCATTTTCCTGGCTTGGCTTGTGCCAGGGTGTTAATCAGGGAGCCAGGAGCTGAGCCACACCAGTCCCGTGCTAGAATCACAGAGGGGAAGGGCAGCTGGAGCTTGGAGCCAGACCAAGTAGGAAAAGTTTTCCTATTCTAAAAAAAACCCCATCATTGGAACCAAAGTTTTATTTCCTGGGAATATGTAAATACCAATCTGTCTCCTTGTGAGAAATAATGAAATGTACAATTTTCTCTCAAAAGACATTTCAGTGCAACTGCTCATAAAATAAAGTGCCTGGAACAAGCCAATATTTTAACTTAGATAAAGTTAACACCTTTATTTTAAACTGCCAATGGGAAAATTAATTCTTAACCTCAAAATTTAGGTTGAAGTGGTTTTTTCACTTCTAATTTCTCTGGAGAAAAGGTTTTTTTTTCCTGCCTTGTTTCAATATATGGTCCACAAGATAACCTGTGTAATTAACTTTGTATGGATGTGATTGTAATTGCTCTGGTGTCTCCTGCAGGGCTGGATGCTCCAAGAGATTTGAGTGCCACTGAGGTGCAGTCAGAAGCAGCTGTGATAAGCTGGAGGCCTCCCCGTGCTCCTGTCACCGGGTATCTCCTGATCTACGAATCCATCGATGGCAGAGTCAAGGTGAATAAACCAGAGGGGCCGTGCCTCAAATCTGGGCAGTGGAGATGCTCAGAAATGTCCAGCAATGCAACATAATTAATGTTCCTTAATTTAAATACTTAATTTCAAAAAGCTAATTGCCCCTTTCGGTGCTAGACTGAGCACAAATGCATTTAAAACCTGTTAGAGGACTTTCTTACATTATACCCTGAAACAGAAGCTCCATTCCAGGCTGAATTTTGCCTTTCATCCCCCCACAGTGCCGATAAAAGCACAAACATTCTCCTTCATTCCAAACCTGTATCATGGAATAAACTCACACCCCCTGACAGATGTGAGTCCCTCCTCTAAGCTCAGGAGAAGTCTGTGCATTGGGGTGTCTGAGGCAGGGTAAGCAGCTTCTGCAAGTGCCTCTTGTTCTCCTGTAGTTTTATTCTGTTCCTACATAATCAGATCACACTAAACACTTAAATATGAATCAGGTGAATCCCTGCAAAAAGAAAATTTTGGATGCCCAGGCTGGCACATCAGAAAAAGTCCTGATTTTCAGGAAGGCAAATTCCCCAAGCACACTGAACATCAGTCTTTCACTGTTGCAGCAAAACGGCCTTTTGAAGCCTGGAGTGCAACATTTCCTTGTCCTAAAGGATGAGTCTTCCCAGTTTTTTATGAATTTCCCAATCTGTACGTTCAGAGCATGTAAACATTTATGCTGCCTTGCTTTTAAACCCCCCAGCTTGTAAATTAGGATGGTAAACACTCATTTCTAGGCAGGCTTTACTGAACCTTTTAAGATTAGCTTAGTAAAAATCTTGGAGTAGCTTTATATTAATTAACCTAGATGGTTAAAAATACCGTCAGTAATTATGACAAAAAATAATGTGACAGACTAAAATATGCAACCGTTAGGATTTATTTCTCTGAGATTTCCCTGTATTATTTCTTCTCTCCACAGGAAGTCATCCTAAACCCCGACACAACCTCCTACAGCCTGACAGAGCTGAGCCCCTCCACCCAGTACACGGTGAAACTGCAGGCCCTGAGTGGGGCCCTGAGGAGCAAAACCATCCAGACCATTTTCACCACAAGTAAGGACATCAGAGCACAGCTAAAATAATCCAAATCACTGCTCTCGGGACAGAGCTGAGCTCTGCAGTGAGGACGCACAGACCCCACACAAGATTTTAATCAACTTGTAGTGTTGGTGCAAAGTCCCTCTTCCCCCAGAGCTGTCATCTGTTCTCCCCTGGCAGGATGGAATTCCAAGATCCATCCACATCACCCTCACAGTCCTTTCTCTGGTGAAACATCCTGCCTTTCCCGTGTGAAATATCAGCAGGAATTCTTTAAAATCCAGCTGACACCTTGATTTCCCCCTTTGTCGATCCCAGGGAGCTGGAAAAACAAAGTAGAGTTTGGAGCTGAAATGAAGCAAACCACAAAGGCACTGACAGATCAGTGAAGGGCTGAGTAGATTAATTTCTGGGCGGGTTTTTCTCCTCTCTCTGAGATGGGCTGTCTCAAAGCCCCTCCGCACGTCAGCTCCAGCCCTAACAGGACAGCTCTGCAAGGATAAATCAGCTTCTCTGAAGGTCACTTCACAGCTGACATTAAAAAAAGAAGTTGTTCAGTATTAGCTGTGACCCTTTGCCTTCATTTATCTCACTTGTCCCAGTTTCCAGCCTTTCAGGCCCAGCAGGATCTTCAGTCATTCCCATTTTGCCTCCTGCTGCTGGTGCCAACTCCAGCCCAAGGACTGCCAGAGTCACCCAGCCCCAATCTGCCCTGTCACCGCTTGTGTAGAGCAGGATGAACTCCACCAACAGCTCCCAAAGCACATCCAGAAATGGGAGAGGGGTTAAATCTGGGTGTATTTATGTGATGTTTGGCAAATGACCGTGAGCAGGGTCAGACCAGGTGCCTTCAGCCATGTGAACAGTGTCAGAGCCAGGCAGAGGCTTAAGCCTGGCCTTAACTCTAAAAACACATTTGTGTCTATTTAGTGACAGGGAAACACTGAAGGAGCTCCCTGCAGAGAATCACTTTTCTCCAAATCCCAAAGCTGATGGAAACTTGCATGGCATTAAGTAACACCAGAGGAGGTTTAGATTAGATATCAGAAAAATTTCTTCACAGAAAGAGTTGTAAAGAATTGGAATAGGCAGTGTTGGAGTCACCGTCCCTGGAAGTATTCAAGAAACCTGTGGAGGTGGCACTTGGGGTCATGGTTTAGTGGAGAACATGGTGGTGGGACTGCGTCAATGGTTGGACTTGATGATCTTAAAAGTCTTTTCCAACCTTAACAATCCCATGATTCTGAGGAATTCTCTGGAGCTGAAGCACGGGCAGGGGTGTGTAACACTGGCCAGGACCAGCAGCCACTCTGTGAGAAGCTACAGTTAAAAACTCTGCTGTGCACACACCTGCAACAACACTTAATTGGCTGAAAAAGGTTAACGACCTGAGTGAATAAAAAGAAATATTTTTTAGGGGGTTAGGAATTGTTCTGACTGCAATGATTTTATTGGCTTGTTGTCAGAAAGAAAAGATTAACATTTTCCTGTGGTTTCAACTGTTGCTGGTTGCTTTGTTTTTTAGAAGTGTAGCTTTATAACACATTTAACACTGTCCTTGCTAGCAAAACATTCCCAGTTAATTTATTTTTGATTGAAGTCCTGTCTTTGTATTCCCCCTCCCTTTTCTGCCACATGATCAGAGATCAGCAGATTTGTTTTTCCCCAAAGTTGCTGTAACACAGCTCCTGAATTTCAGTCTTTAGCTGGAGGATGCGCTCCCATCCTAGCAGGGCGTGGTTATCTGGCCTTCCCAGCACTTCCAGAAGTGCAGACAGATGTGAGAAAATACACTGAAAAGAAGAGTTCACCTCATCCTCTGTGCGCTGTGAGTGCTCTGTGTGCAGGGTGCGATTACAAACCTGTTCTGGGAGCTGTACCTGACCCGCGAGGGATTTTCCCGAATCATCCAACACCTTCCTTGTAGCTGCCGATCTCCTAAGGAATGCTTTCTCTCCCTTGTGTGTGCAGCTGGGCTCCTCTATCCCTACCCCAAGGACTGCTCCCAGGCCCTCCTGAACGGAGAAGCCACCTCTGGGCTCTACACAATTTACCTGAGCGGGGACAAGGCTCAGCCTCTGCAAGTGTTCTGTGACATGGGCGAGGACGGGGGCGGATGGATCGTGAGTATGGGGGCAGGGCCAGCACATCCCACCCCTGCTCAGCCCAGGCACCCCTCAGGGTGGTGTTATCACAGTAGGGCTGTCTTGTCTAGAAATCTGGGGGGTTTTGTCCTGGGTAGGACACTCCACTGCCGAGAACAGGGTTGCCAGCTCGTTCTGTAGCTGGAGGAGAGAGAGGAGTCTCTGAAGGGTGGGGCACACCGGCGGTTTCAGCCCTGATCCCTCTGCACTGGTGAAGTGCTGAAATGACCATCTGAGATAACACATTCTCCAAACAATCAGCAACGAGAGGGGAGGGCGACCTGGCTCTGAACGAGAGAGGGAGTGAGGGAGGTTAAGGCACAGCCCATCTGTTCAGCAGCCACGGGGTGCAGTGGCTTCCAAAGCCGCTGTACTGGGACACATCGCACCCAGACAGCAAAGGAATGGCAATGAAATGCCACCTCTCCACAGTGACATCCATGCCAGAGGGGCCCAGGGCACAGACAGGCAGGAGGAGCTGGAGGAATGTTTGGCTGGGCGAGTAGGGGAGGGAAGTCCTGGGAAATCCAGAACTGCAGGGTGGGTTTAAAAAGGCAGAGAGCAGGAATGGAGAGGCCACGTCGTGCAGAGGAGACTGGGAACCCAGCTGAGAAACTGGAGACTTAAAAAATCCGTGGAGCATCCAACAGCCTGGGTGCAACTCAGTCCTTGCAGTGAGACTCTGCTGGGAGGGGGAAAGGCAGGGCAGGAGCAAAGCTGAGCTCTGGGTTTGTAAAAGCTCGTTCCCTCCGGCCAGGGCAGTCTGTCCATGCCATTTCTTGCTTTTAGGTGTTCCTGAGGCGTCAGAATGGAAAGCATGATTTCTACAAGAACTGGAATACTTACGTGGCAGGGTTTGGAGATCCTAAGGATGAATTCTGGATAGGTAAGTGCTAAGAATTTGTCTTTTTGGAAAAAAAAAAAAGGATAAAATCACAAACACAGCCCCAAAAGTCCAGGAGCCACTTAGAGGCCTGCATTTAGCTGGCAGGAGGATTTGTAAAGAGGAATAGGAGAAAAGGAGCCAGGGACACCCTCTGGGAGGGAGACTGAAAGGGCCAGGCCCAGCCAGTCCCTCCAGCTGCAGCCAAAGGACGTCATGCTGGGGTCACCCCCATGCATGAACCCCCCCATGCTCAGTGGGGCTCTGGGACAAGTCTGAGGTAACCTGGGGCCCAGGTTCGTCTTCCTGCCCTCCTGGGACACCCCAGCAACAAAGGCTGATGATCCAGAGAGGAAAAACAGCGCAAATTAAAGTTATAAACCCACATTTTGGTACAACAGAAGTAAAACCTCCACATTTTCAAAGGTTGTGCTGCATTTTTTGGGTTGTAAATGAAAGATGATGATGATGATGATGATGATGATGATGATGATGATCACACAGCACAACTTTGGTTGTTTTGCCCAACCTGTTCCTGTGCTTTGAAGGGAAGAGCTCTCCCAGCCAGCGTGGGATTGTTTCCTTGCTTTTGTGCTGCCATCGCCCTACAGCAGGTCTGGCTCAGTGTCCTGCTCTGTTTGTGCAGCCCAGTGTGGCCCCGTAGGGGGATGGTAAAGAAACAACCATGGAGAGACTGATGCCTTAAAGAACCGGGAAATTAAACACCACACTTTTGAGATAATATCAGTGTAGGGGATAATGTAAAGGCTGGTCTTTACTGGAGGCCTCCAGGGGCAGATACGGAAAATGTCCACAAAATGCCCACCACCCACCACAGCGTGAAGAGAGTTTTATAAGTTTAGCAAATTAGCATAATTGACAAAAATCCCCAANGAGCACTGGCAAAACTAGGTACAAATGCAATCATAGGCTACAGAGCTCCAAACAGATGTGTGAAGAATACAGAGAACATATAAAAGCAAAAAGGCAAAAAATCATTCAGCATCAAGACAAACATTCCTTCCTGCCCGCAGGTCTGGAGAACCTGCACAAAATCACTTCTCAGGGCCAGTACGAGCTGCGGGTGGATCTGAGGGACAAGGGGGACACGGCCTACGCCGTGTACGACCGCTTCAGCGTCGGGGACGCCAAGAGCCGCTACCGGCTCCGCGTGGATGGCTACAGCGGCACAGCAGGTGAGAGCACAAACAAACTGGCTTTTTGCCCTTCTAATGACCAATTTTCTCCTCAATCCTTCCAATCCTCAGATCCTTGTTGCAGATCAGCAGGTGCCTCTCCTGTGTGAGGTGCTGGAAAATCAAACGTATCGGTATGTTTTATGTTTCCATTTTAAATCCTCCAGGCATTTTGGTGCCGTATTTTACGGCCTGCTTATGGCAGGATTGAAACAAGTGTATTAAACCACAATATATCTCATTTGGCCAATCTTGGCTGTCATTTATATAGCCAATAATAGCCTGGCACAGCCTCTTGTCTTGTCAGTAGAATTTGCAGCAAAGCCCTGCTGTAATGTGATTTATAATTTTGCTGAACAAATCATCTGCCTTTTGTAATCATAGCGGGGCAAACCCTGCAGCCCTTGTTGAGTCCTCTTCAGGGCTTCAAAGGATTAAGAGAGAAATCCAGTTTAACAACATGTCTTAAAAGGAGATAATTTCACACTGCTGGGTGCATAAACCAGAGCAGAGATGTGGGTGTGGGCTCTGCCCTGTGAGCAGCACAGGAACGTTTACCCGGACTACAGAGGTACAAAGGAAATGCAGCAGCAGAATTAATGTCTGTTTAATTTAGATGGGATATTGGGAAGGAATTCTTGGCTGTGAGGGTGGGCAGGCCCTGGCACAGGGTGCCCAGAGCAGCTGTGGCTGCCCCTGGATCCCTGGCAGTGCCCAAGGCCAGGCTGGACGGGGTTTGGAGCAGCCTGGGACAGTGGGAGGTGTCCCTGCCATGGCAGGGGTGGGAATGGGATGAGTTTTAAGGTCCCTTCCATTCCATTCCAACCATTCCATGGTTCTGTGATTTCAGGCAATTCTCTGGTGCAGAGTAGTTATAGCTGCTACCAGGATTAGGATTTAATCAATGTGGAGACTCCTTTGGTCTTGATTCCTTCCTTGTGAGCCTCTTTGGTCTTGTCCGCACTGTAAAATTCAGCTTTTAGCAAGAAGTGCAGAAATTTAGCTGCATGAAAAAAAACCCACTTCATATACTGGGGGATTAGAGATCACCTGGAAAAATATTTTGACCCGCCTGCAACAACAGAAAAATGGTGTATTTCCTTCTGTATTAAAACAAGTCAATTTAAAAAAATTTAGATGCAGGCAGGGCATGGCACAGTCCAAATATTTTCTGCAGAATGGGCACTGCCATGAAACCTAAACCAGGCAAACCACTGACCTTGCTCTTTCTTTTGTGCCACCGTGCAGGTGACTCCATGACCTACCACAACGGAAGGTCCTTCTCCACCTTCGACAAGGACCACGACTCTGCCATCACCAACTGTGCTCTGTCATACAAAGGAGCCTTCTGGTACAAGAACTGCCACCGAGTCAACCTGATGGGCAGATACGGTGACAACAGCCACAGTCAGGTGAGTTTGGGGTCTGAAGGCCTCTGTAATGCATGAGAGGAAGGGGAATTGCAATTATGGATCTGTCTGATGGTTCAGCCAGCCAAAAATCACAGCGTCCACTCCTCCCACTCTCCAGGATCACAGGCAGTTGCTCACAAAACAAGAAATTAACATCAGCTGGCAAAATATTGTTGGCTTTGTCTGATTTTCCAAGGGAATATCCCAAGTGGGCAGGGAATTACTGTAGTTTTCAACATGTGAAATAAAAATGTTTTTCCTGCCATGAAAGCCAGGCAAGGAGGGGCAGCTCTGGGGGACAGAGGTTTAACAAGGCCAAGCTCAAGGTGCTGCACCTGGGCTGGGGCAGCCCCTGGGATCAGTCCAGGCTGGGATGAGCAGAGGGAGCAGCCCCAGGAGAAGGACCTGGGGGTGCTGGGGGTGAGAGCTGGACCTGCCCCAGCCCTGAACCCCCAGCCCTGGGCTGAGCCCCAGCGTGGGCAGCAGGGGAGGGGGATTCTGCCCCTCTGCCCCATCAGGTGAGACCCCACCTGCAGAGCTGCCCCAGCCCTGGGCCCAGCACAGGGAGGGCCTGGAGCTGCTGGAGAGAGCCCAGAGGAGGCACCAGGGGATCAGAAGGATGGAGCAGCTCTGCTGGGAGGAAAGGCTGGGAGAGCTGGGATTGTCCAGCCTGGAGAGGAGAAGCTTTGGGGTGACCTCACTGCGGCCTTGCAGCACCTGAACAGAACTGACAGGAAAGATGGGGAGAGAAGATTTCCAAGGGCCTGGAGTGCCAGGACAAGGGGGAATGGCTTCCCACTGACAGAGAATAGGTTTAGATGGGATATTGGGAAGGAATTCTTGGCTGTGAGGGTGGGCAGGCCCTGGCACAGGGTGCCCAGAGCAGCTGTGGCTGCCCCTGGATCCCTGGCAGTGCCCAAGGCCAGGCTGGACGGGGCTGGGAGCAGCCTGGGACAGTGGGAGGTGTCCCTGCCCACACCAGGGGGTGGAACAAGATGAGCTTTAAAGTCAACCAACCCAATCCATTGTGTGTTTCCATGGTTCTGTGGCCTCACGTGGGTGGGTTTGTGCAGGTTGGACATTCCACAGCCCCTGTGCTTCCCAAAGCTCCTCCGCTTTGTGGTGCCTCTGTGCCCAAATTAGAAACATCCCCGGTCTGAACCAGGGGCAGCAAACGAAAGTGTGACCTCCCACCGCTCGCCTTTGCCTTCACAGGGCGTCAACTGGTTCCACTGGAAGGGCCACGAGTATTCCATCCAGTTTGCAGAGATGAAGCTGAGACCCTCCAGCTTCCGGAACCTGGAAGGGCGCCGGAAGCGAGCGTAGAGCCCCGGCGGGGCGCGGGCAGGGGTCGGGGGGGATGGAGAGCGGGGTGTGGGGAGACCCTGTGGCATCGCTGGCCTGGGGCTGGGAGGAGCTGGGACTGGTACCAAAGCATCGGTGACCCATGGCCCCACAGAGGCTTTGCAGCGTTCCAAACAAAAAAAGCCTTAAAGCATCCCAGAGTTTCCAGCAGAGCAGCTCCAGCTGCCCACCAGGAACGTCCTCCGCACCAAAGACAACGATCTCAAGGGTTCTGTGTTGTTTCATTGATTTTTTTTTTTTTAAATTTTTACCAGAAAGCGTCTGGGATAAAGTTCTTCCGACGCCTGACGATCTCTTGGGTGGCCCGGGGGAGGGGAGGGAGAACAGCTTTGTACATCGGTAGTTTGTTCTAGAACCAGCCATATTTTACACAGGGAAATGTGTAAGATTAATTATCATTATTATTATTATCATTATTATTAGTTATAAGTGGAAATAATTGGTGGTTTGAATGCCTTTTTTTATATATGTATCGAGAGTACCACAGAGAAAGAGGGAATGGCAAGGGAAAGCAGTGTGTTTTTAAACTTAAGCATAAGATTAATATTATTAATATAAAGACAAAGTAATAATAATAATAATAATGATAATAATAATAAGCTACATTTTGTCATTTTTAAGGGAACCATGCTTTTGGAAACACAGCAGGACAGTGTCTGATTGTAAATTTCTTTTTTATAAATAAAAGCACAATTACTTTTAAATAAATTTCTACCTTTTTTTTTTTCATCCATGTGGAGTTTGTGCATGTCCAGGATATATTTACTTAGATGGGGAAATAAAGACAGGCTGAGAATAATTAGGCTGCTGAGCCCCTACTGAAAACTGTTCCTTTTGTCAGTGACTGGTTGTAATTATTCTGGTGGGTTTGTTACAGTGAAATGCCCGTGAGGATTTGGGTTCTTTGAGAACATAATTCTCTTTTTTTCCTGCCCAAAAGCTTCTTCCATGTTTTCTAAGTGTTACTGACCAATGCTTGCTCCATCTAGGTGGGAATAACTAACGAAGCAAAACAAAGAGAACCCAGAGTTGTTGTTAGGTACCATGGGCAGCTTTGAACATTTGTGTAAATAAAGGGCTCTCTCTCTTTTATTTTTTTTAATATGAATGAAAATCCATGTAGTTCCTCTGTATCACACTCTGCAGTTCAAGACAATAAAAGATCTCTTGTTTTAATCCAGTCTCTCTGCCCTGCTTCAAGGTTGCATTTTGTAAACATTTTGCTAACCTTTTGCAAATGTTTTTTGCCCCCTTCCCGGCTGAAGTTACACTCCTGGACATTGTTTGTGTTGCGCGGGAACACAAATCTCCTCTGACCCTCCGGAGCACTGGCAGCACTATGTTAAATCAATTCTCTGTAACTAAAGGCCCTTCCTTGGTGTTTATCACAGTAAATGATAGGCAGCATAAAAGAGAACAAATCCAGTAATGCAGAAATATGCTCCGCTCTCCAGATGCTTTCCAAGCTCTTAGGAAATGGCACTGGAGCCGTGTTTCTGGGCGCTGGGAAGCTCCTGCAGTCTGTTTGCAGACATTCAGGGGAAGAAGTGACACTTATGGAATGATTTCCTCATTTCTAGTAACATCCCCAGCAGCCTGGCTCTGGCTCCGGTGTCACTCACCTTGGCAGCTCCAAAGAGCTGCTGGAGACAGGCTCAGGTCTGTGCCTCGCCCCAGACACGACTCAAACACCCTGCACAAAAGGAAGATGATATTTCCTGTAATTACTCACTGACAGATGCCCTGCTTGGTATTCTCCATGCTCACCGCTGCGAGAGGGAAGCTGGCAAATCCTTGGAGTCAGACCTGCCAAAACACCCTTCAGAGCTGACACAAGCTTGATTTGCTACCAGCAGCTCCACCACGGGCTCCTGGAAGGGAAATTCACTGGCTTTTCCCCCTTTCCTGCTGTGACTTGCGAGAAGAGTTTAAAAACACACTCTGGTTTGAAATCTGGTCATGAACCTGCCAAACCTCAGCGCTGGTGCTCATCCTGAACGTGATGAAGCAGTTCGGGAGCCTCCAGGGGGCAGGAGAGGAAGGGCTTAAAAAATTATTGCCTCAGCCAGGTTTAAGGTCCTAAAGGCACTGAAGGAGATATTTGGGGGCATGAGAGGGGTTTATGGGGTTAGGGCTGTATCCATAAGGTATTTTTGAGACACATGGATGGAAAACTCCTTTTCCAATGTCGCTGTCCTAACCTTAGCTAAAGCCTGAGCACGACCTCAGGCTTGGATTTCTTAGTTAGGTTTGGGTGAGGTGAAAGCTCCAAGCCAGGTGGGCAAAAATCAGCTGGATGGATAATTTAGGGGAGTGAGGCTGAAGGCTGATGGCAGCTTTTAAGTTATTAAATCCCCTGGCTTCTTGTGAGTCTTGGACTCCTGAGTGATGTGGTTTCCTCTGACTCCAGGCATGAGTGTGCAGCCACCCCGAGTGAGTGATTAGAGCACTCCAGGGTGATGTGGGAGATGACAGATACCTTAAATTCCTCCCTCTGCCACAGTAATACCTTGGTGTCAGCTCAGCTGGAGCACCCACATCTGCTGCGTCACCTCTGGGTGCAGCTCCCTCGCCGCCTCTCCTGATGCAATCCCTGAGATCCAGGGAACTGATCTCACCCCTTGCTGGGCTAAATGTCACCAGAGAGCCAGGGAATCCTGCCTGAGCCTGCAGTGGTGAAGAAGTAGCCCCGTGATTTGTGACAGAAAACACAAATTTCCCATCCTTCCTGCACAAGGATGTCCCTTCATTCAAAATTACAAGTTCGGCTTGGTTTGCTTTAAGAGAGCTGAGCATAACTGAGGGTTAGAGAGCACGAAAAACAAGAAGTTGAGCACACAGTGACCCAGTGGCTGCCCCTGCTGCTCATTTGGTCTCAGTCTTCACTACCTGAGTCCAAAACTGCAGCCTTGAAAAACGTTCTTGCAGTTGCCACCTTAATCCTGGGGGCTGTTAAACTCTGAAGGAGCAGGACTTTATTTCTTTGCTCTTTTCTCTTCTTTTTCTTCTCCTTCTTCTCCTTCCTCTCAGCCCTCTTTGTGCTCAACCCACTGAACATTCTCAACCTTGATTAGAAAGGAAAGCAGAACAGAAATGTTTAGGTGTCATCAATAAGCAGCAGCTTGATCCCAGAAAATGGCAAGGCGGTGGCATCGGCCTCGCGGGTACCGTGCCACTTCTTATTTGTGCCGTCCAGGGATGAGGACAAGATGACCCAGGGCCCTGGAACAGAGCTGAGATGGTGCTTGGCTGGTTGCTGCTGGTCCTCTGTGCTCCATCAGGAGCTCAAGGCAGAGCAGAGCTCTTCACTGAGTGTTACAAATACAGGGATTTGACAAAATGATAAAATTTATTTAATGGGAAGTGGGAAAAAAAATAGTGTAAAATGAAAATAAAGAAGACGACGCGAACCCCCCAGCAGCTTTGGAGCCCCTGTTCAGCGCTGCTGTCGGATTTTCTTTGAAAAACCTCTGCTCCAGCCTTTGTTCCTCCACCTTTTCCTCAGTGATTTCCCCGGCAGGTATGGAAATCTGAGCCTGCAGAACTCCAGCAGCTCTGTGTGTGTACAACATATGTTGGTGCTGATAAACAAGGTGTGGTTTGTCAGCAGGAGACTGCGAGCAGAGCTCAGCCAGAGCTGCAGGGACAATCTTTATTCTTGGAGGGCCCTGTAAAAACACACATCTCAATCAGGCCTTCAATCTGAAGGTGAAGGAGTTGGTGTAGGTGAGAGGGAAAGACAATTCTCAGCAAAAAAAAAAAAAAAAAGGCAAAAAGCAAAAGCCAAAACCGGAATAAAAAGATGATGATGTAAGAACCGCTCTGGCTTTCTGGGTCACCCTCGCCTGCTCACAAGCTGTTCCTGGCTCCATCCCAAAAGGTTTAGGAGTAGAAACACAACCTGATGATTGCACAGTGAGGTTTTCACTTGACTTGCAGCCTTGGGGAGGAATTTCCACAGGGCTGAGAATGAGTCTCCATCGGGCTTGCATCAAGCATGTTCCTGCTGCAAAATGAATCAGGCCTGTTGCATTTTGCAGTGGAACTGAGACCCCGAGTGGAGGCCGGAGCAGGGAAACGGAACCACACACAGGCATTTTGACAGCTCTGTCAGCCAAAGGAAAGTTTCCTGGAGGGGGTAGGAGTTATTGCAAAACAAAGAGGCTGGTGCTGTACCCAGCTGTGCCATCTCTGTGTCCCTTCCACTCCCACATTTAGGCCCACTCAGCTGAAAAATCCACTTCAGCTTTAGTCACCTGTGCAGTGTGGGGAGCTCATGGTCTCTCCGAGATGGTATCGGCAGGGTTACTCACTCGTGCCCTTTCAGCTGACATTGAGGATAAGGATTTGGGGTTTTTTTAGGGCAAAAGTCCCCTTTCAAGACCTCAGAAACTGCAAAAGTCTGGATCGAGCTTTTCCAAGGCGTCTTGCAATGGTGGGGGCCCAGGTCTCGTTCCTCAGTGCTGCTGTTTGGCTTTCCCAGCTTGGCTTCTTGGCAGCCTGTGGGGAAGGGACAGGTTTGGAATGGCAGCTAAAAATGTGCCTGCCCCCCTCTAAGTACCCTCTTTGTCCTTCCCCAGGGCCATCCTGGCAGCCTCACACTCCCTGGGGCCTCCCCGGCCGCTGTGGGCAGAGCTACTGTGGTTAAGAGGTTTTTGGCGTACGAGGTGCAGCACCACTAATAAATACCTGCTGTTACTCACAAATCACCCACTGCAGCTGTCGCTCACAAACCCAGGACTCCCTTTCCTGGGATTGCCACCGGGAAAAATCCCATCCTCCTGTACCAGCCTGTCTGAGCCCGACGTGGCAAAAACCACTTCAAAGGCTTCTCTTCAAAGGCAGCACCAGCCCAAAACCATCGGTGCATGGGCTCCAGGGGCCTGGTGACTCTGCTCCTTCACCTCTTCGTCAGGTACTTTCCTCAGACGAAATCATTCAGCTTCCTGTGTTTTTACAGTAAATTCTGTGCTGCAAAGAGGAAAGAGAGAGAAAGAGACCAGCACAGAGAGGCTGGGGGGAAAACCAACACCCGGTGGTTTCAGTGCTGATAATCCCTTTCGCTGCCGCTTTTGTGGCTCCCTCTGCCAGAGGCATCCCCCTGCTTGAGAGTCACAGAGAGGGTGAAAAGCAGCACCTAAGCTGAAATTTGGTGCCCTGCTTAAAGTGAAACTACTTTCAGGACTCAAAGTGCTCATTTCCTGCCCACCCTTCCTCTGCCTCTTTACTTTTACTTTACCTCGTGCCTTGTCCTTCTGTTTCTGTGATTCTGTGAAAGTGAGAGGAGAAATAATGTGAAAAAGGCTGGGTTTTGTCCAAGTGAAAGAAAAAATGCCTGGCTGTGTCACTAGAGAGCACAAGCGCTCAGATTCGGTCTGAGAGACAATTTCCACTTTGTCATCACACCGATTGCGAAACTCACAGCTTTAGGAAGAGCTGGGACTTTTTATTAACAAGATATTCTAGACTTTCATGCAAATAGGATGCTGCTTGCAAAGAAGGTACTCAGCAAAAAAAAAAGCACCAGGTCTTCCCTAGAAAAAGGTTTTAAAGGAGAATTTTGAAGGTTTCAACTCTGTTATGACCAACCAAAGAAGTGTAAATGGCTGAGAGAAATTGAAACAAAAATTAAAAAATATCATATTCTGAGTTGCCTTATATCCTGAATCATTTGACTTTTCTCTAGAAAATAAATAGTAAAAGTTAGGTTGAACTCCTGAAATGATAGATTTTGTTTGTTTTCAGTGTGATTTATGTGCTTTATAATAACCAGACTACCTGGAAATTACACCCTCACCGCAGCATTGGCACAGCAGTCAAATTAATTGCAATTTTTTCATAATGAAATGTACATTCAGGTGGCAGCTCTGTGTTTTGGCAGTCTCACATCAGCCCTGAGGAGTCTCCTCTGAAGCCCTTTGTGTGAATATATCCCAACCTTGGCTATACCTGGATTCATGGATTCTGCTCTTGGCTTTCCACAAGGCTTCCCAAGCACCCACAGCTCCAGGCACTGCTTTGATTCTTCTTACTGAAAGGGGCAAAGGTCTCTCAACCACCAACATTTCAGTGTCCCTGGGCAATTCTAAGCCCAAACAAACCCTCTCACCTCACTGGGCCTTGGAGGGAGAAGCAGCTCTGGGATGCTGGGCAGGGAGGTCTGTCCGTGCTGGAAGGGAGCAGGATTGCTGTGAGCGCATCACCCCGCAGCAGAGCTGCCACAAGGGTGTCTGTGTGTGCCAGCACCCCGCAGCTGTGCCCTCTTGCCACCAGACCGAGGGCAGGGCTCGGACAGGAAACTGCCCTGGTGAAACCTCGTGTGCTGGAGGATGTGAGAAGTCACTTCAGGTGGCACAGCTGTGGGTACTCCTGCACCGTCCCGAGCTGCAGAACGTTCCCTTGGGGTTGTTTTCTTCCTGCTTGCCTCGTCAGAGCTGCTGCGGGCTGGGAGAGGCCTCGGGGCTGGGGCTGTGCCAGGGCAAAGGCGTCTCCTGGGGCTGGGTCACACCTGCCCCCTGCCAGCCTTTGCCTCCCGGGGTGTAATGATGCCCCAGGAGCAGGGGGGCACTGCCGTGAGCTGCCAAACAGGGGGAGGGGTATGGATGTGTGGACGTATGGATGTATGGATGTACAGATGTATGGGTGTATGGATGTGTGGATGGATGGATGGATGGATGGATGGATGGATGGATGGATGGATGGATATATGGATTAATGGATGGATGGATGGATGGATGTGTGGATGGATGTGTGGATGTGTGGATGTATGGATGTATGGATGTATGGATAGACGGATAGATGGATGCGTGGATGGATGTATGGATGTGTGAATGGATGGATGTGTAGATGGATGGATGGATGGATGGATGTGTGGATGGATGGATGGATGGATATGTGGATGTGTGGATATAAGGTTGTATGGATATATGGATATTTGGATATATGGATAATTGGATGCAGACATGTATGTATATATGTATGTATCCATATATGAGTATGTATGGATATATGGATATATGGGTGTGTGGATATATGGATGTGTGGATGTACGGATATATGGATGTATGGATATATGGATGTGTGGATGTATGGATGTATGGATATATGGATATGTGGATATATGGATGTATGGATGTTATGGATGTATGGATGTGTGGAGTATGCATGTATGGATAACTGGATGCACAGGTGTGTTGATGTATGGATGTATGGATGTGTGGATATATGGATGGATGGATGGATGGATGGATGGATGGATGGATATATGGATGGATGGATCTATGGATGTGTGTATATATGGATATACGGATGTATGGATGTGTGGATATATGGATATACGGATGTATGGATGTGTGGATATATGGATATACGGATGTATGGATGTGTGGATATATGGATATACGGATGTATGGATGTGTGGATATATGGATATACGGATGTATGGATGTGTGGATATTTGGATATATGGATATTTAGATGCAGAGGTGTGTATGCACATGTAAAAACAATCCATGTCTGTGTTTGCCCACAAGCAGCCACATATAAACATAAAAATAAATATGAATATATATAAGAATTACAAAAATATCATAATTTCCAGGCTGGGAGCATCACTGGTACCCAGGCCTCACGGCGCTGCCAGCTCAGCAGAAATGTCAGCGTTTCCTGCAGCTTAGAAAGCGAGAGGAAACCACCGAGGTTTCGGGTGGCAGCAGGTGCTGATCTCAGAGCTGACAGCCCTGCCTGGGGCTGCTCTGGCCCTCAGCCCCACACTGAGGCAAGCAGGGATCACCAGCCCTCCCAAATATTGTGGTGGATCCCTGTTCCACTCCATTTTCCTGTGTGATAAAAGCACAGAGGTCTTTCTTGTTCAGGTGTGATTATGAGTAGGAGTTCTCTGATTCCTGTAGAGTCGCTGATGTCTGTGCTTCAAAGGACACGAGAGGAAAAGACAGGGAGAACCAAAGCGTGTCTGTGTGCTGGGGGGGAGTCAGCCCAGATCAGAGCTTGTGTCGTGTGCCTCAGGCCTGAGCAGGTGGTGAACAAAATTAAAATAAAGGAACATTAATTGTGTGCTCCCAGCTTAGTGCTCCTACCTGGAAAGTTCTGCATCTCCCACGGAAAATTTTCAGCAATCTGTGCCCTCAGAGCTTCTCTCCTTGCCACAGTTTGGCACTTCTCAACAAACCTCCCACCTCAGCAGAGCGTTGATTTGGGAGGCTTTGTGACACCCAGGCTGCTGGAAAAATCTGTTTTCTTCCTGTGAGCTGAACACTGAATAAGCACCACCTGATCAGGTACCTCTGTGGGTACCCGGGGAATGTGACAGTGCAGCAAAACTGGGGACCCACAGCACCTCTGGGACAGGAGAGCAACCTTTCCTCTGCAGTAAAAACGAGGATTTTCCCTCAGCTCCATCCCAAAGGCAACAAAAGCAGAGGCAGCTGCCAGGGCTGGGCTGTCTGGAGTTGGACCAGAGCAGGAAAGCAAATCGTGGGCACGCTCAGCTGTCTGAGCAGCAAGGGCTCAGGTGAGAGGGGGTAACTGTGGGTACACCTTGCTAGACCACGGGTGTGGAGAAGAAATAGCAGCAAGGATGCAGAGGCAGGCAAGGGACTTTCATTCCAGCTGCAAAGTGACAACACACGGGGAGACTTCAAAGTTTCTGCAGCAAAAAACCTCTGAGTTTTGCATTTGTTGCTGACCAAAGAAACTTCAGCTGCTTTGTTTTTCACTTCAAGGCTGATGATCAGCTGCAGAGCCAGGACCTTGGCCAGGGCTTTGCTCGCTCCCAGGTGGTCACACTGTCCAGCAGGTGCTGCAGGTACAGCAAGGTTTTTGGGGGCTGTGCTGCACTTGGCATTTCTGCACAAAGATAACCCTGTCAAGTGGCCATGTGGAGATCTGGAAACCCTCACTGAGAATCTTGCTTTGTGTTAGTTCACAGAATCACGGAATAACAGAATGGGTCAGGCTGGGAGGGGCCACAGGGGCTCATCGGATGCCACCTCCCCTCTCCAGCAGGGCCAGCCCAGAGCACAGGGCACGGGATTGTGTCCAGATGGTTCTGGAATATCTCCAGTCAGGGAGACCCCGCAGCCTGCCTGGTCTCTGCTCAGGGCTGGGCACTGCCCAGGGCACAAGTTCTGCCTCCTGTGCAGGGGAATTGCTGGGCTCAGCCCCTGCCCGTCCCTCTGTGCCATCGCTGGCCCCATGGAGCAGAGCCCGGGCCCTGCCCGGAGCCCTCCCTGCACACAGGGACACCCAGGGACACCAGGGACACCAGGGACACCCAGGGACACCCAGGGACACCCAGGGCTGAGGGCCCCTCAGACTTCTTCTGAGATAGATGTGGATGGGCACACAGACAGGAAATCAGGTTAACAGAGTATATAAAGTATATGATAATAATATATAATATATATCATAAAATATATGATAATAATGAGTTGTTTCTTCTTGTAAATTATTTCTATTTCAAACAAATGTGTTTCTAAAGATGGGTTTTAGATCCTTTATTGGTGACCTGACTGTGTGCTATGTGGATATGTGTGGGTATATGTATTTATATAGGGTATATATATTTATATATATATATGTATTGGAGAGAGTCTATTTACAAGAGTGTGTTGAGACAGGAGAGAGGGGAATGGATTTAAGCTGGCAGAGGGGAAATTTAGGTTGGATATTAAGGAAGAAATCCTTCCCTGTGAGGGTGGAGAGGCCCTGGCACAGGGTGCCCAGAGCAGCTGTGGCTGCCCCTGGATCCCTGGCAGTGCCCAAGGCCAGGCTGGACGGGGCTGGGAGCAGCCTGGGGCAGTGGGAGGTGTCCCTGCCCATGGCACGGGGTGGGACGAGATGATCTTTAATGTGCCTGCTCACCCAGGCCACTGAGTGACTGCGAGGATGTCACAGAGCTGTGCTGTCTCTCCTGCAAGCAGCCCAAGAAACGCCCCATCAGCACAGCCGTGAGCAGCACCAACCGCAGCCGCTGCGCCGAGGACGTCGTGTGGAGAGCAAACATTTCACAGAAGGCTTTGGTGATGATTGTGGTTATTTGCCCTGTGGAACTTACTAGAAGTCCTCTCCATGGAGAAGATGAAGCTGTTTGGCAGGGCTGCTGTGGGAGCTCCTCACACCCTGGCTGGCACTGGGCCCAGCTGCCCTTTTCTCAGAACAGCACCTCCGGAGACGGAAGGCAGAGGATCCTGAGTGCTCTGTCCAGGCCATCTCTGCCCAGGTCTTTTTCCACTGACAAATCACCCCAGTGCCTGGGCTGGCACGTGCCACGAGCTGGGAATGTTCAGCGTGGAGAAGGGAAGGTTGCGTGGACACCTCACAGCCACGTTTCTTTGAAAAACAACCTCTCCTTTTTCAAAGCCCAGTGATGCCAGGGGTCAAACACTCCAGAAAAACCAGTGGGCCGAGGGTGTTGGTGGGATCTGAGTGGAGAAACCCTTTGTGGTCGTCCCCACTGACCCCAGGAGAGAACAGCAGAGGAGCTGGCAGGTGTTGGCATCTGCAGTGGGCAGAGTGAGAAAATAATAAAGGAAGGCAGGCTGTCAGAGAGGATTTTTAGCACCCGGTACTCACGTTAATCCGCTGACCTACTTTCTGAAAGACCTATATAAGGAAGAATATTCTCCACTGAGCAAGCAGCTAATAAGCAGTGCCAGCATTTAAGAGTTGGGAGCGCATCAGTTCTGAGATTCAGTTATCTCTTCCTGGAAAAAATTAAAGCACAGAAAACAAACACTCTTCAAATTAAAAAAAAAATCCACCCGCCTGTCTATTTCTAACGAAAGCTTTGCACCTCAGCAGGGCTGGGAGTTGGCACCGTGGCCCCAAAGGTGTTTGTGGGTGAGGTGCCCAATGGGCCTCACTGGAAAGAAAAATTCCTGCCCTCAAGTTGCCACATTTATTTTACCGGAGTTGCTGCAAACATCCTTTGAGCCACAGGCAGCCACGGTGCAGAAGTGGCACCAAACTCTTCAAGTTCCCTCATGGACTTGGAGCAGGTCCAGAGGAGGGCATGAAATTGGTGGGGGGACTGGAGCACCTCCCCTGTGGAGACAGGGCGAGAGAGCTGGGAGTGCTCAGCCTGGAGAGGAGAAGGTTCTGTGGGCACCTCACAGCACCTGGAACAGAGAGAGACCCTTCATCAGGACCTGCAGGGGTGGGACAAGGGGAATGGGTTCAAACTGAAAGAAGGGAAATTTAGGTTAGATATTGGGAAGGAATTGTTCCCTGGCAGGGTGGGCAGGCCCTGGCACAGGGTGCCCAGAGCAGCTGTGGCTGCCCCTGGATCCCTGGCAGTGCCCAAGGCCAGGCTGGACGGGGCTGGGAGCAGCCTGGGACAGTGGGAGGTGTCCCTGCCCATGGCAGGGGTGGGATGGGATGGGCTTTATGGTGCCTTCCAGCCCAAACCATTCCGTGATTCTGTGATTCTATTACTCTTCCCCTTTTTTATTATTTAAAACTGTGAAGAGCTTTAAGCCTACAGACCTGTGGGGAAGGCCCAAGTCTGGCACAAAGGGCTCTCACTCAGCCCCTGTGACCAACCTGGCATTTTGGGAGCCTTCATTTCTACTTGGCCAAGGTGAGATGTTTCACAGGTTCTTTCTTCAGTCTCAGCTACAGGACCTCCCCTTTGACTTCCAGTGGGGCTGAAGGTAGTCAGCACATTATTATGAGGTTTATTCGACTTCAACCAGCAGGAGACGTAGAGCTGTTGTCAAAATCAGATTGGTTTTGGCCGCTTTTCACATCTGGCAGCTCTTACTCCAATGCTTACGTTGTCCTAGTGAGGGGACAGCAATAAACAGCACTGGTGTTATTATTTATATTTTAACAAGTTGAGGGCTACACCTTTAGTCCTTGTAAGCGCCACAAGATTATTTCTCTCATCTTCATCCTTTCAAGAGTTGTTTCATATGTTCTAGTGCAAGACGTTGCAGTGTTCCAAAGCTCCTTGCCATCATTCAGGAAAGAGAAATACCAGAAATTCTCCCGAGTGCCTTCCCTGGTGAGAGCCCAGTCCTTTTCCGAGCACAGAAACATCAGCTCAAAGCAGCACGGCCCTGATGATGTCTGGGAGGCCCCTGAGAGAAAGTGAAAGCCCGTTGTGTGATGCTGTGGTTGGGCCAGACCCATGGGCTGGTTCATTAATCACCAAGTGTCGTTAGTTCGACACCTTTCTGGCATTTTGCTTTCTTCTCGCTCTCTTCCACGCAGGGAGGAGGGTTTTCCTTTTGGCAAAAGCCTCTCCTTAAATCTTTGCTAGTTTGACTGCAAAGCAGCACAGCCAGATACAGATGTTCCCCATGTGGGCATGGGGAGGAAGGCTAAATAAATGTTCCTAATCTTTCTTCTTCTTCTTCCATTAATTTTTTCTTCTCACAGAGAGATCTGCAGGAAAGCACTTCCTACTGGATCCCCTCAAACTCACCAAATCCTGGGGATTTCCATTTTGACCATTGGTGTCAAAACTCGAGCACAGAGACACAAACCAGCCAGTTCAGTGCGCAGAGAAAATCACTGCCAGATCCTCCCCTTCCTCCCCGCACTGCCATCCCTGCTCCTTCGTGTCCTCACTCCTCGAGGCACAGGGCTGGGGAGAGCTCAGCACACAGACAGAGCCTGCCTGGCTCCTGCTGTAATAATTTCCACCCAATGTCCTCTGTGAAAGAAAAAATAAACTTTAAAAAAAAAAAACCAACAGAAAGTACCTCAAAGCTTTTTTTTTCTTTCAAAACTAA
>WEIT01032271.1:62807-78827 GCA_013389985.1 Dryoscopus gambensis
GGGGTCACAGCCCTCCAGGTCTGGCTGCCCTGCAGGGTTTGTGTCCAGAGCACACTTTGCTTTTGATTTTCTTTCTTCTTTCCCATTGTCTGAGCCCTCGGGCAGTGCTGCCCGGTGCAGCCAGGCTGTGTTTGCCCGGACACTGAGGTGTCCCAGGGATGGAGCTCTCTCAGCTGAAGCCGATGGCAGCAAAGCCTCTGGAGAGGCACAGGACACGAGCCACGCCCTCCTGAACCAGGTGCATAAAACAAACTGGACAATCCCCTTTGGAAAAGTTCTATTTGTGTCTCTTGATTTCAAATAAAAGAGGTATGAAAGATCCCTGTTAAATCTTGACTGAGTGGAGGCAGTGAGATGAATCCAGGCCTTAATCCGACAAACCCAAGGAGCACACAAGGAAAGCAAGCCCTTCGGCACTGAAAATAAATGAAAAGAATGTTTGTTTTCTACATTGCACAATTGAATCATGGATATCACTCTCACAGGGTGTAACTGCGAAACAGGAGTTCACTCGGGTGAATGCCTGCTGTGTTGTAGCTGTTGCTTTTCCTCTCTCCCAAATTGCACTTAATTATTGCTGGTGGTGCACTGGGCTGGGTGGGCATTTGGGCTGGCCCTGGACAGTGCTCTGGCCCATTGCAGGGGCCAAAGACAGCAGCTGGTGGCACTGGCAGTGCCCAAGGCCAGGCGGGATGGAGCTCTGAGCACCCCGGGAGGGTGGAAGGTGGCCCTGCCCGTGGCAGGGGGTGGAATCAGATGATCTTTCAGGTCCCTCCCAGACCATTCCATGATTCCATTGATTAAGTGGCTCTGGGCAATCCACCCCTGCTGGGCTCCAGAATGGTTTTATTGTGTGTCTGGAACACACCTTTCCCTACCTATTGCTGCTCCTGGCATAAAAATAAAGATATAACTTTAAGCCAAGACAGAGTTTCATCTTTACTCAACTAATATTAGAAGGGTTGTTGATCTCCTGTTGAGCCCAGGTCATGAGCGGCTGAATTCACAGACTCCTCTAATAGGTACTCATTCTGGGAGTCCCAGGGAGGGAATTTTAGCCTGCAGTTTTCATGGAATTATTATCAGGTATTTTCCTGTGCTTTCATTCAGTTCATGGTATTCTAATTTGTGCATGGTGTCACAGTCATGATTTCTTGAAGATGGGGGAAGATTGCTCAAATCTGTGCTCTGAATTACTCAGAGAGGGAGATTACATCTGTTATTATGGCATCCATTGGTAAATTAAACAGCCTGGTAATGGATGAGGAAAATACCTCCATCATCTGTCTCAGGTTTGGCAAGAACCAAACCAAGCAAGTAATCTTGGATCTAAACAACTGCTTTATCTTGTCTCATTCTGGTGTCTCAGCACTTCCAAAACTTTTGGTTTCACCTCACCCATTAAGCAAAACCCAACTCAAATTCATGAACAGGCTTGGTCAACCTGAAAGCGCCTTTTCCAATGAACTGATGAGTCACTGAACCATTTTCTCCCAGTTTTGGAGCCCCAGCGTTTCATGGCAGGCAGTTCTGCACTCACAGAGATGGCTATCGCGGCCCACTCCGCCGTAGGAGTGCTGAAAGCTCGGGCTGTGGGCTGTGCAGCTGTCTAGGACTGTATCCTGTGCTAACCTGAGCTCCTGGGGCACCTCCTCCTCTGCCTCTCAATTAACCCTACAGGTTAATTGCCATTCGGTGGCTGCACCCAGTGAACTGCTCATCGCGGCTGAGGTCACCAGACTCTGCTTCTGACTGGGATTTGCTCTGACTCGCAGGTCCCCAGTGTGCTCTGTCATTTTGGTTTCCACCTGGCTGCTTTCCTTTCCTCTGTGCTGTGCACTCAGCTGGAGGCCAGGCTAAACAGTTAGCTTTAGATTTAAATATTTAGATTAGGATTATAAGAACAGAGACGTGAACGTCTCAAAGGCTGCCTACAGAAAATTCCTCTTTGTGTGGAGAATCCCTGATCCAGCTGCTGGCTTTAATCAGAAAAACGGTGCCCAAAATCATTTCCTAAAGCAATTCAGTGTAGCCACCAGTGTTGGTTTGCTGCTCTGCTGGAGCTGCCTGGCCTCTGAGCCTGCTGCCATCCCCTGTGACACCTTTCCTTGTGCCCAGGACCCACGAAACCTTCATGACAACATCCCGCCCGTTCCCTTGGACCCACAAATTTAATCTTTCAGCCACCTAATCCCTCACCTATCCTACCCCTACACCTCCATCCCTCTCCATCTCTTCCTATAATCACCTATTTTCTCCTGCCTGCCGGTCCCTCCCCCTCTTGTGCATCATAATCCAGTCCTCACCGCACTGAGGAATTCTTTGTTTCTCCAGGAAATAAAACAAAACCGATCCTTTTCCAAAGTGTTGCGAAATCCATTCGATTGGCAGTAAGGGAAGGCTTTCTGAATTGCTGAATAGAAGTGCTGACAGAGTTTGCTATCACTGGAAAACCACCAGTGATGCAAATATTTCATCAAGAATTAATTAGCTGTTGTGTTTGGTTTGTAAAGAGGCAGCTTAAGAATAAATTCTATTTAGAAAAAAATCGAAGAAATTTATCACAAAGAAAAAGTCCCTTTCTCCACCACTAAAATGTAGCAAACACAGATCAAAAGGCTTAATTTTTCCCATAGTTTCAAGCTGAATAAATACATTGAATAAATAAAATAATAAGTGGAGAGTTCCAAAACAAAATGTTGTTTTTATAGAAAAAAGAAATCATTCTATTCCCCAAATGCTGAACTTGTGTCTTTCAAGCTTATTAAAACATAAGGGGCTTTTTTAAATGTCTGAAAAGCTTTATCAGAATGATCATCTTTCCAAAATCCGGTTTTGCTTTTAGTGAAACGGCATTTCTGAGAGGAGGGGAATCCACTGCAGTATTTCATAGAATCCCAGAAGGGCTTGAGTTGGAAGGACCTCAGAGCTCATCCATTCCCACCCCTGCCATGGCAGGGACACCTCCCACCATCCCAGGGTGCTCCCAGCCCTGTCCAGCCTGGCCTTGGGCACTGCCAGGGATCCAGGGGCAGCCACAGCTCCTCTGGGCAATCTGAGAAGCTCCAGCTGGTTTCAGACCTGATGGCTGCGGTGGCCCTGAGGGTCACTCTAAAGCCTCACTGGGCAGACGTATCCCCAGTCCATCCCAAACATGCCATGGCACCCACCAGGTTTAGGTTATCTTGGGTTTGCTGCTCCAGCTGGCACGGATTTACCAGCTGGCACTTGCTGGGACTGCCCCCATGGCCACAGCCCAACTGGCCTTGGGCGCCTCAGGCTTTCCCTTTTCTCTGCCCAAAGCCACATCCACCCCCTGCAGGACCAGCACTGAATGCTGCCCACTCCTGGCAATGCTCCAGGAGAACAAGGGCAGTCCCTGCCCTCCAGACCGGGAGCCTCACGCCCGGAGCAGTGCGCTGTGCCTCGGCTCCTCATCAGCCTCTGCAGCACCTGCTCAGGCTGCACTCACCAGGCTGCCTCGGAATGTGTTTGTGCAGCACCCCAGACCACAGGTTTCCACTGCTGGCTGTCACCACGACACCTGCAAGGCTTTGCCAGGGCTAAAGCACTTCCTCAAGCACTCCGCTCACCCTGTCCAGCTGCTTGTCAATGCTTTTATGTCTCACTTCCAGTGTTTAGGCTTTCAGGACTTTGTGTGTCTGCCTAAGTTGTCTTTTGGCAAGAAAAATGCTGGTAGGGATATAAATAATATCACAAAACAGCAATAATCACAGCCCCAGAGCAGCAGGGTGGCTGTGCTGTCCCTCCCTCACCTATATTTGGTTTGTGGTGAGACCAAACCTGGCTCATCTCAGCCTCAGCCCCTGCCCTCCCCTGCTTCATATCGATTAATAATAACAACTTCTCCGTGGGCTGTTTACCACCCACAGATATCCACCCCCAAAAAGCCCCGGAGGAAAGAACATGGGTAACTTGTTGTGTTTTATTCTATTTATAAACAGAAAAAGATGATTCCCAGCCATAAATGAGACTGAGATGTTTATCTGCCACGGCAGAAATGTCGAGTCGACTTTTTGAAATTCCAAATGTGAAGTTTCCTCTGCTCGTGTCGAAGCTGCTTCGTGTTCTCTCACAACCTACACCACCACCTCCTCATGATCTTCACCACATCCCTCCCTCATTCCTTGCCTTGCCCAGCTCGGGCTCAGCTGGGACAACAGGGACAGCCCTGGGTCAGAAGTGCTCGAGGAGCTTTTCTCTGGCCAATAATCCTGCTGGAATTCAGGGAAGAACCCCACTGCAGCTCTGTGGATCTCACCTGTCCAATGCATCTGGCGAAGCTTTTGGGGGGTCTCTGCTCCATCTGTCATTTCTCCACCCCCTGCCTGAGATTTTCTGTCTGTAAAATGGTAAAAATCAAAAAGATTTTTATTGTAACAAGATTTGAGCTGTGGGGTGAAAATGGCTGGATTTAGGCACAGAGATTTTATCGTTATCAGGTGCTTCTGCTCAGAGCTGGGTTCAAACACCTCCCTTCCCAAGGTGTTCACAGAGCAGCTCAGAAGAGCAGAGCACATCTTGGTGGCTCTCCTTGGTCACTGCTCCTCTCCCACTCTTTTCCCTTCCCTTTTCTGGCCTAAGAAACTCGAGGCAAAGTCCTGAATATCTCCTCTAAAATGATGCTCCACTTCCAAGGGATGCTGGCACCCTCCCGGGGGGTCACACCAATGCCCCTTCTCCCAGAGCCACCAGGGTGGGACACGGTGGTGACACAGCCCTGGGCAGAGACCAGATGTGAAACCAGATTTCCTTCCAGTCTGGGTTTTACCCACGGGCCAAGCTCCTCTAGAAAACAGTTAAAACCCAACCAAACCAACCAAAAGCAGCCCTGTCAAGACACATCCTGAAACTGCCTCGTTACATTTAGCAGTGGCCACGGAGAAAGGGGATATTTTTTGCATTTGAGTGGGTGCCTCAAACTTTCAATTGTTTGGTGTGTTTTTATTTCATTCATTCAAAACACTGTTTGAAGCTGCATTTTCCCATCCTGCGTGCCTTGTGAAGTCACACTCTCTGTTGAGCAGAGGAAATTTGGTACAGATTTACCCTGGTCAACAGGAGCAGGACTGAACAAATTATTTGGGGTCTAGAAAATACCTTTACTGAGAGAAATTTGAGCAGTTTGGTTTATTTATTTATTTATTCCAACTGTGGAAAGAAGGATATCTGATCCTGAATCCGTGTGAATTTCGGTTAAGAAAAAGAAAATTTTGACCTGTGGAAATGAGAGTTAATGACAGCTGAGGGAAAACAACCCACAAGGTTTTCCTCTTTTCTCTCTGGCTCTGTCAGTCCAACAGAGAAGAGAAGCAAATCCATGAGACTGGAGTTAATTAAACATTGTTGTGACTCCTTGGAAGAAATGGCAGGTCCATCCTGACTGGAAGTCTTTGGGCTGAGACCCGGCTGTCTTCTGAAATGAAATCTTCCAGTCTAGTTGAGTTTCCTGGTTCAGCTGTGCTCAGTAAGGTAATTTCTAAGGAATTCAGCAAAATGGATTAGGGCTGATGTATCCTGGATGACAGAATTGGCTCAGAGGGTGAGACACAGCCTTTGGAAGTGTACCCAGGAAAAACACACACATCTGCTTGTGTACCACGAAAAATGAGTTCTACTTCAGGACAAATTTTCTACAGATTTTCTCCAGTGTTGCCCATCCTTCTTCTCATTCATGTTTTAATTTCTCTGCAATTAGAGTGTCACAAATTCAAGGCTGAAGTTGTCTTTCACATGTACCACACTCACATGAGTGTGATGCCCTGGGTTACCAAGTGCTTGATGATTTCCCTGACCTAGAAATGATCCAAGTTTTAATCTCTCCTGGAGGAAGCCGCTGTTAATCAATAGGAGAGGACAACACCAGAGTCTCAGCATTTCCTAAATCTCCTTAAACCCTGAGATACAGAAGATGTAGGCTTGGCTGTGTCATGCCTGCACTGATTTCCCATCATGACAAAGAATCCATGATTTTTTTGTCTTCCAGGCATGGACTGAAACCACGCTAAGACCAAAGCAAGGGCCTAAACCAAGCCCAAAGCTCAGGAGATGAGGAGGGCAAATAAATCAATCAATTTTCACTTAAAACCAACTGCAGAGCACAGAACTGTCTCTTTGCAACAAAGATTTTCATCATCACCCATTATATTCCCGGTAGTCAGGAGTGGACAAGCCACAGTTCAAAGCTTTGTGTCTCTTCCTCTTAGGACTCCATGAAATTTTCATAATGAAACCCCGATAAACAAGGCGAACTGCGTGGTTTGGTCTGGAAACCATGAGCAATTCTGTGGTTTTGCTTAGGTTTGTACTGAAACTAGTCCGAACTGGGGAGTTTCTCTTAGCTGGGTATGACCTAAAGATATTGAATTCATTCACACTTGAAACTGAGAGAGAAATTTAGGGGGCATGAACCCACGCAGACTGAAAGGAGGAAAAAGGGTTTGCATGAAACCGCAGGCCAGGTTTGCTCACTGAGTTCACCTTGAGCTGCTCTGGGAGGTGTTTGCTGCTGACTCACCAAACCACAGCCCCTGGACCCCACAGGGCTTCAGCTTCCCGGGAATTGTCAGCCAGCTCTGGGAACGCACAGGTCCCCAAGGGCTGCTGATCTCAGGGTGGCACCTCCGAAGGCGTGGCTGAGCTTCCCCTTGTGGCATTCCTTCCCCTGGGAGAAGAGAAGGCTCTGGAGAGTTTTTAGAGCACCTTCCAGTGCCAGAAGGGGCTCGTGAGAAGGCTGGAGTGGAACTTTCATGAGGATAGGTAGTGATGAGACAAGGGGGAATGGCATTAAGATAAATGAGGGCAGGGGTAGATGGGATCTGGGGAAGAAATTCCTCCCTGTGAGGGTGGGCAGGCCCTGGCACAGGGTGCCCAGAGCAGCTGTGGCTGCCCCTGGATCCCTGGCAGTGCCCAAGGCCAGGCTGGACGGGGCTGGGAGCAGCCTGGGACAGTGGGAGGTGTCCCTGCCATGGCAGGGGTGGCACTGGGTGATCTTTAAGGTCCCTTCCAACTTTAACCATTCTGTGATCTAGGTTGGCTGGCAGGCTGCCAGCATGGAAAAATTCAGGGAAAAAAGTTTGGAAAAGTAAAATTGCCAGAGAAACACTTGCTATTTGTTGCAGTGGCTCATGTTGATGTGTTCTCTAGAGTGTCCTTCAGGCATCTGAGTGCTCAACTCTTCTGGACAGGGGAAAATCCTGCTTTTCCACCAGCAAAACCTGCTGCGTGTGATGTGCCCAAGAAGCCCTGAGACATTTTCACAAAGGCATCAAAGGAAGGAATAAGAAAGGAGCAGAATTCAAGAATGGGCAAGATTAAATTTTTAAGCCTGCATGAATTGAGAGTGACATTGCAAAGATTCTGGGGCTGCATTAATTCAAGGGAAGCTGGAGTAGGAATGACGTGAATATCAATGGGAATGCACAGAGCTTTTGTATGCCCTGACTGGAATCAAAGAAAGAAATGCCAAACTTAATTCCACAGAGGGCAAACCACACAGGATCCAGAGCGGATGTGTCCTTCTTGTGGGTAAGAAATACAGCTCTGAAAAGGCTTTGGATAATTTCAGGGTAACTGTTCCAGAGAAAATGCTGGCAGATGCAGGATTTTACCTGACAATTACCTCAGGAACAAACAAAGACTGTCACTCAAGGCTGAATATTTTGATTTTCCTTTCCTATTCTCCTGTGATTGATACATTCTGTGGCTTATGGAAATGAGCAGGCGGCGGCGATGCCCTGGCAATCACAGCTGTTGTGTGACACGGGGATGCCTCGATTCCCTTATCCCGCTGTCACTGCTCCTCCCTGGATGTGCCTGGCTGTGATGGCCCCCAGTCCCTGGATCATCCCTGCTCCATGATGGCCTCCCATAATTTCACTCCCAGGCAGGGAGTGAAATCAGCAAATTAGGCTGATTTGATGACTGCCACCCTCAGAAGGGTGATGTCAAAAGTTGGGGGTGATTTTTCACAAAAACCGTAATAATTAACCTCCCACCCTCCGCCTGCTAACGAGGCTCCTGCTCCCCAATGAGCTCCTGCTCCCAAATGCCCTCAGTCATTTTCCCTGCCTGTAGCTATCTCAGAGATATCTGGACCAATCAACTCATCCGGGCTGTTTCTATAATCAGCCCTGGTATGGGCTGGGGACACAAACATTCCCGGACTGATCTGCCAGCTAAGCCAGGATGAGCCACTCACTGGGGAAGCCCGGTCTGTTTACACAGAGCCACCTTCAGAATCGGCCTGGGGAGCCCAGAATTATTGAACACCACATATTTTTGGAGTCGTGCCCCTTCTCAGTGAGCAGAGCCCGTGGGAAGCCCAGCAAGCGTGAGAAAGCCCTGCACACAAATGCTCATCCAGAGCTGGGCACTGGCACACCCCGATTAGCAGGATCAGGGACTGGGGAGGGCTGGGATCTGCCAGCTCTGTTGGGAGATGCTGGCCAGCCAAGGGCTGCACGGCTCCCAGGAGGGAACTTCCAGCTTTTCTTCTGTTTTTTCTGGAGATTTTCGTCTTCATCTGTGGTGATGGGAGACCAAGAAAGCAGCTCCGGCTTGGAGGTGTCCCAGGCTTCAGCTCGTAACCAAAAGCTCCCAGCAGCTTCCCGCTGAACTTGTTCCAATCTCCACGAATAAAAATCTCCCGGTGAGTTCCATCCTTTAAGGCATTTTGGAACATCATTCTTCAGACTTTTACCAGTTCTGCATCTGGAGAGAAAGCTCCTGTCACCCCGAGGAGATCGGTTCGATTGCCTTCTGTGAACATCGCCTTTTCGGGGGGATTCTGACAGCACTCCGTCCTTTGCTGCAGCTTTTCTGTGTGTGCTCATGCCCCTGGGTCATTTGCATCGACTTTGCAGAATCCTGGGGATTGTTTCAGGGAGCCTTTAGGGGCACAAACCTAAAGAGGGTCCCCAGGCTGGAGGGCACAGCTGTGTTTAACCCCCGAGGTTAAACAGAGGCACTTTCACCTTCTGATGCCTCATTTCTGTCTTTACAGGGAGGTAGAGGAGGAACACCAGCACTGGCCCGCCTCAGCTGCTGCTGTGAGGACAAATCCAAATCTGTCACCCAGACTGAGTGACAGATGTGGGCCCTGGCACCCAAGGCACTCTACAGAGGGAATTTTGCAAGATCTTCCCTTATTTGCCCTATAGGGATGGAAAAAATAAACAACTTCACAGTTTCTTGCTGAGAAGAAGAGTGATGGAGCTTTCTTATTTTGAGAAAGGTGAACTAACAAAGCCTTTCAAGCTGCCAGAATTATAAATAGACTTTCACCCCCCATTCCTGCACTTGCCTTGCTGTACAGACTGCATCTCAAGCTAGCGAAACTTTGATTTTTCAGTGGTTCTCATATGATTGCCCTGGAGGGTTCAGTGTATGAGTGCCATGCTGAGCAGGGCCTGTTTATAAGCCACGGGGAGATTTAGGAGCTCTCAAGTGCTGAATGCCAGCTTTTGTGGGGCCTTTATTTCTGATCTGGGTACCTTAAACTGCCGGGTGAATTCAGCTGTGAGGTACCTCTGCTCCCCAGTGAAGTCTAACCAGAGATGATGCAGTCCCAAGGAAGGTTTGGTTATTTTCGATCTGACCTCAGATCTCTCATCTCTCTTTTCTCAAAAGCTGTGAACACTTATGCACAGGGAGCACAAAGAACAGCTTTTGCCCTAAATCAGACTGATCGATCTTTAGTTCACAATGAACTTTTTTCATGGCCAATTATCAGCATATCACACTCACAGAGGGGAGAATTCTGATTATTACAGCTGAACCATTCCAGAGCCGCGCCTGTCCTAACCCAGACCCTCAGATCTGTGTCTCAAAGCTGCCCCTCCCAGTGCCATCACTTCCAAAACTGCTCATCCCCACCCCTGGGTGCCCAGAAGCCTCAGGCTGTCCCTCAGGTGGGTGACAGGGCCACCTGCAGGTGCCAGATGCTGCTCCAGCCTGGTCCTGCCCCACAGCTCGGCCCCACCTGACGCTGCCTCGCCCGGCCCAGCAGCACTCTCGTTTCCCAGGCCTTGGGGATAAAGCTCTGTGCCCTTTCCCAAGCAGAATGTCCAACTGTCTGACCTACAGGGCCCTTTCTGAACTAAATTCTGTCATTCTCCTGCGGATGCTGAGGGTAAGATCCTTTCCAGGGATGCTTCTGTGGTGCTGCTGCCCCTCTGTGCCAGCGCTGGTGTGTGTGGCACTGCCAGTGGCACTGCCCCTCACGCCAGGTCCTGCTGTGGTCCCTGCAGACCTCGCCCAGTGTCCAGCACGATGAAACGGGGCCTTTCCCTTCATTTCTGTGCATTTTAGTTGTTATTTCTTCCTGCTACCCAAATCCACATATCAGGATTATTTTAGGGTTATTTTATTACTCGTATTATATTAGGAATCCATCCATTCCTCCTTCTGACCCAAATCCACCGCACTGATTTTCTCAGGCCAACATTTTCAGGTGTATGTGGAGACTTTAGGAACCCCACTCACACCAGCAAGTGTAAATGTCCTTTTTCTCTCTTAATGAACTTGAAATTGATACAATCCTCTTCTTTGTTACTTTATTTAATTGACTAGATCCCAGAGTATGCACAGAAGTCTGAATATACTTCTGGGTGGCTCAATTTTTTATTATGCTGCTGAAATCACACAGAAATAGCCTGGTTTTCAAGAAATTATGAGATCCTTGTGGGAAATGACTGTCCTTCTGGTGTTCCATAACAGAATAACTGGAATTTCAGTGATTTGAAATCTCTAGACGTGCCTGAAAATCTCATTCTGAAAAACTCCAAGTATTCTTTTTTTATTTAAATGATATTAATTATTCCATTTCTTCCAGCTTTGCAATTCATGCATTATTTTCTTCTGGTTATTAACCAGCACACAGAGGGGTTGAATACCCAGAAATGAGTTTTCCACTTGGATTGACTCTCTCGAATGCTGCTGAAAGGCACCACAGGTTTTCCAGCTCCCCGGTTTGGGGGCTGCCACCTGGGAAGAGCTCCGGGTGTGTTTGGGCAGACAACAATTCCCCCTGAGCAAACGCTGTCTCTGACAACTTGTGGGAGTTACTGCACTTTTAGAACGGTTCCATTTGTATTGTTTTATTGTTGCGTTTTATTATCTCTCCCAACGCCTCTGCTTTCTACCTGCACTCCACGGGAGATGGATGATGCACATCCACTACGGCATCAAGAGGTGGTTTTTTCCCCCATAACCAATTTTCAGCTAATTTAATACACCTGATTTTCCATATTCCTACAAGACTGAGTGATATAATTCTTTTGAGCTAGGGAGGCAGCAGCACAGCACGAACAAACCCTCTGCAGCTTCCCAAGGAGATAATTCTGTACGGTGGCAGCTTTAACCTTTCCTTTTTTTCCCTCATTTTCCTCCTGTCTGATGTCTATTTTTTATCCAGTGATCTTATTTGAGAAACAAAATGAGGAAAGAATGTTGCTATTCTTGGGAAGCCTCCAAGAGGCTGGGATGAGGGATGGGAGACAGGCAGCATGTCCCTCCAAGGAGGGTTTTGTGGTGGCAGCCAAAGGTGTCCTCACAGCAGTCCTGGGACTGAGGTATTGGAGCATCATTTCCTTCCGTCAGTGATCAGCTTCGCTCAGGACCACGTGAGTGGGCAGAGACTCTAATAAATGCAGTTAAAAAATAAACCAAAACAACCTTTTCAGGCTCGGCAAGGGCTGAGGTGTGGGTACGAGCACAGTGTGGCGCGGGAGTGATTCATCGGAGGAAACGCAGAGCCCCCGACAACGAGGTGATTCATCCTCTGGGTGCTCAGGCTGTTTTGCAGCAACCTCAATTTACTGATTTTGCATTTCCATATCTCCAATGATCTCATTCAATGATCTCCACGTGTGCTCCCGTGTTCATCTGTGTGCAGTCAGCTGCAGCTCAGAGCAGGCTGGAGAACCCTGCATCCACTGGGGTCCCTCAGGGAAGATAAAGGACCTTGGAAATCGTCTCATTCCAGGCTGGATGGAGCTCTGAGCAACCTGGGATAGTGGAAGGTGTCCCTGCCCATGGGATGGGATGATCTCTCAGGTCCCTTCCGCCCCAAAGCCCTCTGTGATTCCCTGATTCCATAAGAAGCCCGACAGCATCCTTGCTGTCAATGACCCTCGGTTAGGATGATGGCAGGAATCACTCAGGGCACTAAAATAGACATTATGGTTCATTGTCTCTCTGAGATCTCAGATGAGGTTCTGGGAGTGAACTGCCTGGATGTAAACATGGGTGACAGCATCGACAAGAAATGAGCACAGGTCATATAAACCCAGGAACTTCTAAAGGCACCCACACTCTTCACCCCCCTGGGTTTCAGTGCTGGGTACGCACACATCTCTCAAAAACTGGGCATTAATGTCTTTGGTAAAGGTTTCACGTATCACAGCTTCAGTCGAGGGTGAATTTCCAGCGAGCACATGGATGGGTGCTCAGCTCTCAGCAAGTTCATTTCCTCTCAGCTGAGGAGTAGAACAATAAGTACTAACGATGGGCTGGGATATTCTGTACTTTTTTGTGACAAAGGCAGTCACTTGCAATATCTACCAAGAAATAACTAGAGCTGCTGGTTTTGTGGTTCGCCTGTTTTCTGCCTCCCTGCCCTTTTATGCAAAGCTCTTTGCTGCAGAGGACACAGCTCGTGCCAATGCAAATTCGGGGCAAGCACCTGCTATTTAACCTCTTGAACCAGAGCAGGGGAGAACTGATGCAACATTGGGCAGAAGACATGAAAGAGTGAACTGTGCCCTGGGAATCGGCTCCACCAGGCCGGTGAGCGTGTGAGAAGGTTTGCAGGCTGGTGTTTTCAGGAATTAGTAACAGAGCATTGCACCAAAGTTCTGTTGGAAACACATCACCACTGCCAAGCCAGAAATACAGCCAGAGTACCCCAAAATGCCTATTTGATGGGGAGCGCCCCATCCCTGGAGTACCCAAGGCCAGGCTGGATGGGGCTTAGAGCACCCTGGGATAGTGGGAGGTGTCCCTGCCCATGGCAGGGGGTGGGACAGGATGATCTTCAAGGACCCTTCCAACCCAAACCATTCTGGGCTTCTGCGATAATGGGACCTTCCCAGCTGACTCCAGCACTTCCAGCTCACCCCGTGGGTTTGCAGTGCTGTGCTCATGGGCTGACCAGATTTATCTCAGAAAGCACCAGGCCTGGTTTAATCTGGATTGCACTTGTTTGCACAAATTTTTCCCGTTTTTCCCCACTGACATTCACTGATCTCTTCCCTTTGCAGCCATCACCACCACCTGGTCATTCTTAATAAGTTTAGTGACGCTGCGGAGCTCAATCCCTGGCCATGCCCTTGGTCAGAGGGAACACAGCGTTGTCTCCAGAGAGTGTCCTCGCCACACAGCAGGCGGTAGAGGAAAAGACGCCGCGGAGAGCGAGATAGCCGGTCGGCACACTGCGCTTACTCCCCTTAGGAGGCTCGCGCCAGGTAGCCTGGTGGAAGGCAGAGCATCGCCCAAGAGTAAAGGAGGCAGGAGGGGCCACTGGTATGGATTCCAAGAACCTTCTAATCCTGAAGGGTCCAGGGACCAAATGGCCCCAAGGATGGGCTGACAGCAACTTTTAAGGGGGGGCGGACACATGGAAAAGACCAATAGGGTACAAGCGAAGGGGAGGCTACAACAGGATCACAACCAATAGGGGAACTAGGGAGGCGGGAGTTACAGCAGAGGACCAATGAACTACCGAGTGTAACAGAAGTTTCTTGAACAAAGGGCTGAACAATTACCAGGGTGCCACCCAGTGGGCAGCGGCTTAGACCTCAGTCCCGCCCATTGAGCCGCCCTCAGACCCACTCTCCAGGGCGGGGAAATCTACCCACTGGATGGCCAATGCCTGATTGGCATTGCAGGGCCACAGGCCAGCAGTGGGCTGAGCCACCGCCACAGTTTAGCACAGGTGTTTTGCTGTTTGAAGAGCTGACCTGCACTCCAGCTGTGAGTGTCAAAGCCTAAGAGCTCGCTGAGAGCTGGGCCCTCCTCACGACACCACACCTGATGTGACATCCCACACCATCGCTCTCTGGAATATCCTCTACCTCGGTGAGGGATGTACCTGCTCAGTCATGAGCAGGAGTTGCCGAACTGCCTGTTCCGGAGTCACTGCAAGACCTTGGGACTTTGGATTTTCCAGCATTTCAGAGCTGTCTCACTGCTGAGGAGGGCTGGGCAGAAATTACTCTGGCAGGGGATCTCCATGTGCTGCTTCCCCCTGAGTGGATTTGCCACTCTGCACTTGCTGCCTTAAGTGGTCAAATAAACTTTCACAGGCAAGACTTTGTAAATCTTGCCTTTATAATCAAGATTAATTTCCAGAACGAGAACCTCTGCTGCTCGTGGCTGTCCACAAGTTTTGCATCCACCAAGAAGGACCCAGCAGGTGAGGACCCACATCACCCAACCTGCCAGGCCTGACCAAGTGAGAGCATTTCCTCATCCCTTTGTCTCTGGTTCAAACAGGTTGTGCCTGTTCCCATGGTGACAAGGGATGCTCTGGAAAACACTGCTTTGCAAATCTGTAGGAGCCTTTGTAGCGCTGTGCTCCAGTGATTTTATTAAAGACAGTGGTAATGACAGGAAAATGCCACGACTCTGCAATGTCAGGGGTGTAAAGAACAATTGGATTAAAATTGAAAAGTTCTACCTTTTATCTGGGAGGCCACAAGCCCAAATCAGAGTGAACAGGAGAGTCGCACTCAGTAAATGCCTGGTTTTTCTGTTCTGATGTTCTTCCCAAGGAATTTCTTGTTGCTCTCCACTGAAGGCAAGGTGCTGAGCTGGATGGACCCTCTGCCCTCTCTGATGTCCTTGTATTATCAAATTGGGAGTAGCTGACACAACCCTGGAGTTCTTTCCTGTTAAATGAATTAACCGGCTTGCCTGGATGTGATTCAGAAGGGGACACACATCCAGCTGTGAGTCTTGTCAGAAACACTCAGGTATCTTTTGGCTTGGACTACCAGAAAGGCAGGAGTCATCCCACAGAACACACGCGGGATCCTTTAACACTGGAGTAGAGTAGGAATGTGCCCAGATAAACAAATCTCACTTGAGGTCTGTGCAAAGCCAGGGTGACAGTCCCAGGCCAGGACAGGATGGAAGTGAGCAGGAATTCCCTGACTGCAGATAAACATGGGCTTACAGACACCCTCTGTGGGCACATCCCAACCTCTGCCTTCAGCTACTTCGGTGCCACCGCTTTCCTTCAGCCTAGATCTCTCGTCCTGCATCAGAAAGGTATTTCTGACATGTTTCTATGAAATTCCTCAGTGAAAATCTCACCCAAATATCTCCAGACCTCCACAGACAAGAGCAGTCATAGAATCATAGGATATCTGGAATTAGAAGGGACTCATAAGGATTGAGTCCAACTCCCTGCTCCTCCCAGGAGTGCCCAACATGAACTCCTATGGCCAAGATGCTCCTTGACCCTTGGGCAGGGTTAGTGGTGTGGGGAGCCCGTTCCAGTGATCAACCACCCTCTCAGTGAAGAGCATTTCCCTAATGTCCAGGCTGAACTTGCCCTGATGCAGCTCCATTCCCTCCCCTCCTGTGCTGTCCTGGTCACCAGAGAGGGGATCAGCAGCTGCTGCCCTGCTGCCTGTTGTGAGGAAGGTGTGGGCTGCCACGAGGTCCCCTCCTCAACCTTCTGTTCTCCAGCCTGAACAAACCAAGCGACCTCAGATGTTCCTCATAGGTCCTGCCTTGGTGCCTTTTTCACCTCCCCTGGTGATGCCTTTTCCTGGGCTTAGAATTAAAAGCCAAACACGGTTAGAGGGGGAAAGGGGTTTTACCTCGGTATTTGTTTAAGGATCCTTAGATGCATCACATCCAGGCAGGGGGCACCCCCAGAATGCACCCCGAAGAGTGCACCCCCCAGAATGCCCCCCTCGAGAATGCACACACACCATGGTCTGTGTACACAGTTACAGACCTTGCACATGAGCATATCTATCACAGATT
>WEIT01032271.1:78868-95782 GCA_013389985.1 Dryoscopus gambensis
TGTGGGCTAAAAGCACTAGGGATACATAAAACCTGCATAAAAGTGTGTATGAAGGGGGATATGAGAGGAGTATACGAAAAACCAAAAAATCATCAAAGTCACACCCTCAGAGTCTGATGTCCTTCTCCTGCTGAGGTCCCAGAACTGCTCTCAGGACTCGAGGTGGGGCTGCACCAGTGCAGGGCAGAGCAGGTCCATCTCCTCCCTGCCTGCCCTGGCTGGTGATGCCGCGCTTGGGGCACCCCAGGGCACAGCTGGGCTGCCCAGAGGCCACCTGCGGGCACGGGGCTCTGCAGGTCGCTCCCCGCCGGGAGGCAGGAGAGCTTTCGGTGCACAACAGGAAGGCAGAGAGCTCGGGGCGACTCCCCGAGCCCGACTGCAGCTGCACTGAGTATAAAATGAAAGAGAATTTGCATATCTGCCCATTTCACAGAGAGCCGGCGGCGGGGCGGGGGCCTGGGGCGGGGGACCTTGGTTCCTGTTCACCTTCTGACATCAGAAACCTCGGCTGCAGCGCACGGAGCTCGGCGGAGAAATCCCTGAGCGAGAACATGAAGCTCCTTCCCCTGCTCACAGCTGCGTCCTGCCTCACGCCCCCGGGGCCCTCTTTCTTTGTACAGCAAGTGATGAAGTTTTTTTTCCAGATCACATGAGCCAGGATGAAGGGGGAAAATCCTGCCAGGAGCAGAGATGGGCTGCAACTTGAACCCGATCGAGGGGAGACACAGAGCAGCGCCCTGAGAGCTATATAAGAATGTGCCAGGCACAGGAGCCAACACTTTCTCGGGTGAAGGACTCACATGAATCAGCCATGGATGTGAATGAAGACACTGTTCCCAGGAGGCTTGGGGCCACTAACAGAGCATGTTTGTATTTCATCATCGCCACGCTGGGTGTGTTGCTTGTCTTTGCCTTGGCCACCATCATGGTCCTGGTCGTCCAGAGGACGGTAAGAGATTGATTCACTGACCTCTTCTCTTCTCTTCTCTTCTCTTCTCTTCTCTTCTCTTCTCTTCTCTTCTCTTCTCTTCTCTTCTCTTCTCTTCTCTTCTCTTCTCTTCTCTTCTCTTCTCTTCTCTTCTCTTCTCTTTTCTCTTCTCCTTTTTCTTTTCTCCTTTTTTCCTTTTCCATCCTGTGGCCTGAAGAACAGTTCCTACCCCTGTTATAAATGCACACACATGAATTAAGGGAAAAGATGAAACACAGAGAAAAGAACTTCAGAAAAAGAGGACCTTTCTCCTCGGACAGCATTTATTCTTGGCACGCGGTTCCTACTCTCTGTAAATGGAAAGAGAAAGCTCCTGGTCCAAGCAGCCTCTGTCCTGCCTGGTTTGATGTGTCTCCTGTTGCTTCTTTGGAGAGCAGCCACTGTTTGAGGTGGTTTGGTCTGGTCTGGTCCTCTGAAACCAGAGGATGGTGGACTCCGGCAGGGGACGTGTCACGGCTCTGTGTGACAGCCCGTGGTGCTGCCTGCTGCCGCGGTGAGGCACAGCTGTCCTGAAGCACCCAGAGCAGTGCTGGGGGCCCAGGAACTCCCTCCTGCCCCCTGTCCCCTCAGTCCTGCCCCGGGTGTGATTTTTAATGCACAACCAGAGCTGTATAGAAAGGATATGAGTGACACAAGGTCACACCAAAACAACTTTTCCCTCTGCCTACAGGCATTTTTAGCTCCTTAAAATAAAAGAATGCTCCTGAATGAATCTGGGGTTGAATGGGGAACCAGTGACAGCCAGAGCAGAGATACAGATGGCTGTGAGGATAAAAAGTGAATTTCTGACCTTGTAGGGGCATTGCCATCAACTTTACCAAGGTAAAATGCCAGGCTAGAAGTTTTACAGGCTTTGAAATCTTATTGCAAAAATCAAAGTGCTGAGGTACCTCCAGTACTGTTCATAGAGGGAAAGCTCCAGCACGGGGCTGCTGGGGGAACTGGCCATGGAAAACAAAATATGATCCTTTGACTCAATATTTTCTCTTGCTAAATTTACCCTGTGCAGTTTGTGCGCCCATGTATTAGCCAGAAATTAAACCAGGAAGGCTTGACTGATCCGCCTTCAAGAGAGGAATCATTTACCTGTAATCAGTGTTCTCCCAAAGGAGAAGCACTTGGAGGACAGTTAACATGAGACATGGGGCTTTTTAAGTGAGAAATAGTGGGATATCAAGGGAGATCTTTAAAATAACAGTCTGGGTAATTACAGACTTGCCACAGCTTTGCTGTATAATGAGGCTTTCATTTGTAGTTATTATGGAAGTGAGCATTAAATCACCTTTCCATCAGGATAAAGCAGTTACAGGAGTTGCCAGAGGAACAAGATTACTGAAAGAGCCAACGTTTTGACTTAAAAGAGTAATGACACCATTGCAGCTGCTTTGAAAACGAGCTTGGCTGAAGGAGGAAATAAGAAGCTGAGGGGTACGAGGAACAAATAAAATCAAGCAGCAATTTTCTGCTCTGAGGAGAATTTGGCAGTAAAAACACAGATTGTTGTTTGCTCTCAGGGAGTTCAGAAGCAGAACAGTCATCTGCCGTCCGTGGCTGGTCCTGAATTCCCAGAGCAGAGAACAAGTGTTGCTTCTGTGGGACAGGTTCCGCAGGGAGCTCCAGGCTTGCTCCAAAAGCACCTCAGCTCCTGGCTGCGCTGTCCGAGCAAGGCTGGGCACAGAATCTTTGGGAATCACAGCTGTGGTTGGGCTGAGCACCTCCAGCCTGGACTCCAGCAGCTGCCAGGACCTGAGGGGCTGGGGAATCCTTGGGGGCCTGTGGATACTGAGCTGCTGTAGGGATCGGAGCCTCACCAGCCGATTTCATTATTGTCTTTATAACTGTGACCAAAGGACCAACGCTTTGGGCACCCCCTGGGACAATCAGGTCTCCCCTCCAGATGTTACCAGCTGGATGGTGTGAGTGGTCCCTGAGTTCAGGGGCAACTCCACACCCTCCTTCTGCTGGGCTGAGAGAGAAGCTTTCATTTCCCTCTGTTCAAGGGCTGTTTGAGGGTCCCCTCGGAGGGCTGGACCCTGGGGTGCCCCAGCGGTCAGAGGAGGCTCGTGGTGACAGGATCGTGCTGCCCCTGCCCCCACCTCAGGCACAGGCTGCTTGGCTGCCTGTTGATGAATTCGTAATTGCCTAATTTAAGATGAAGGAAGACAGACTGGAAAAGGAAAATCAAACTCTGCAGAAACCAGGCACTCGCAACACCCACAGCCTGGGTGCTCCAAAGGAGGGAAACACGACATGAAAGGCCGAACGAAAAAGGCAACTATGATTCAAAGCTGCTTCTCTGAATCCTACAGCACCTCTAAGAGACATTTTCACACCTCCCCACTTTCCAGCACCCCAAGAAATTTCCTTTACGCCTTGTTTTCAAGCAGGGCAGCACAGCACGTTAGTGCCACACCTGGCAAGGGTCATTTTTGGAGCTAAACTCTGGTTTTTTGGAACTAATTGCAGTGCTGAAGTCAGTTCATTTCTTCAGCTTTCGTCTGCAGAACCACTTGGCTTCAGGCCATTGCCACTCTTTTACAAGTTACTTTATTTCCCTCTGGAATGAGAATAGTGCCTGTAAGGTTGTCTGGAGCCATCATTTTTCTTCTTAGCACTGTTTCTAAGTGTGTTAAACCCTCCGCCCCTCTGCCTGCTGCATCCACGGCTGCTGGATACGTGTATAAATACACATCTCTACACATATTTAGGTGCACAGAGAGAGAGATGTGACCCCAGTGACAGCAAATGGGACAGGAAGGGCTGGAAAATGTCATTTGAAGGCCCACAGACCCGCACAAACCTCATGCTCTACAGGAAGGTTCATCAGACACCTGGGCCTCCCATTAACAAATCCTGTGTGAGTCCAGAGTCCACGATCTGGGTTAGTCCATCACTGCTCTGGATTTTGTAGACTTCATATACTGAACCTCTAAATTGTGTGGGAAAACCTTTTTAGCACCAGTGTGGCAAATACTAAAGGTCAGAGCAGGTTTTTCTATTTGCTGATGTGCTCTTCAAGGCCGTTAAAAACCTTTAGCAGTAGATTTGTGAATCACTCCTACAGCACCCAGCATGGTCCTGCACTATTTGTTGGGGTTTTAGGTCTCTTTAAAACTCATTTTGGCCCCGGGGGCCCCCTCTGGTGGCAACCCTGACAGAAAGGAAAATAAAATAAAAATTAAAAAAAAAATTTAAAATACTGAAAATTACCCTAAAAGCAGATTTCCCACTCGTTGAGCACTACAGGAAACCACTGAGGCATTTTAGAGGAAATCTGCACTGGCTCAGCTCTTGCTGTGGGTGTTCTGGGCAGTGACAGTCACCTGCTGTCTGGGGGTGCCACTTCAGTAGCTTTTGTCAGCACAGGAGGAACTGATTTTTGCCCGGGGCTGTGTTTCCTGCAGGCTCATTATCAGCACAGCCGTGGGGCAGGGCTCTGCTTTCTGGAGTTTTCATGTCCAGCTTCAGCCTTTGCCTCTTGGCACCTCGGGAGGAAGAGCCTCCACCTTCCTTCATCCCCAGCCAAGCTGGGTCATAGAATAATCCCAGGATCACTGGGGCTGGAAAAGCCCTCCCAGCCCATCAAGTCCAAGCTGTGCCCAATCCCCACCTCATCCCCAGCCCAGAGCCCTGACTGCCACCTCCAGGCCTTCCTTGGACACCCCCAGGGATGGGCACTCCAAGCCTCCCTGGGCAGCCCCTGCCGAGGCCTGAGCTCCCTTTCCATGGGGAATCTCCTGCTGACATCAGGATGGATTGAGGCTGAGCAGGAACACGGGACAGCCTTGGGGCTCCTTTTTAGATTGAGGAACTTCCTTTGAGGGCAGGGTACCAAAGAGCTCTTCCCCACGGAGCTGCCATGGGGACACCCTGGAGCCCAGGGCCGTGATGGGAACTGTGGTTTGGGGGAATTTTCTTGGACTTTCTAGGGGTAGATGAAGACTCCACAGAATCCCAGCCTGGTTTGGGTTAAAAGGGACCTTAAAACTCATCCCATCCCACCCCCGCTGTGGGCAGGGACACCTCCCACTGTCCCAGGGGGCTCCAAGCCCCGTCCAGCCTGGCCTTGGGCACTGCCAGGGATCCAGGGGCAGCCACAGCTGCTCTGGGCACCCTGTGCCAGGGCCTCACTGCCCTCACGGCCGTCAGAGGCGTCTGGTTCAATGAATATTCACTGTTGTGACACAGGAATTTAGAATGACCCCCTATTCTGTCTCAGCTTGAGAAAATTTCTTGTAAAATCATTAAGGGAAAGAAGAAATAAATCACTTTCACTGGCACCTGATTATAATTTTCTCTAGTAAAGCAAGCTCAAATTATTCTGCTTGCTGAGTAAAGACTGGGCTCCTTCATCATCAGCCCCCAGATCACTCCAGACAGGGTGAAATTTGTTGTTTTGAATTCTTTCTGAGCTGGCACTGTAGGATTTAATCAGTTTGGGCTCCTCCTGTGTGCCTCTTTGCATTCCAAACGACAGCATTACATGCGATATTCTCGCTGCTGGAAAAGAAAGAAATAATACCAGTGATATTTCAAAGGAAGTCCTAAAGGTTTATTTCAGTATCTACTCAATTGTCACTGAAATAAATTGCATTAGTACGTGCTGCTTTGACTCACTGGGAGCCTTCCCAGGTGAGAACACAATGCCTTTAGTCCATTTTAATTTTGTTTTTATGCCCTGAGTGCGGAGCAGGCTCTGAGCCATCAGCAAGGCAAACACCTCCCTGGCTGCCTGATTTCATTGAATGTAATCTCACTGGGGGCACAGCATCCATTTCTGTCACCTGAAACACCTTAAATTCTCCGTGGGGAGCAGGGGTGTTCGGGTATTGCAGTGACCAGCAACGCTTCCCCGGGCCCTGAGCGTGTGCGAGAGGGGCAGCCCAGGGCAGGGGGCAAAGGAGGGGCCCAGAGGTCCTGGCAGAGATTCCTGGGAGTGTTTTCAGCCCAAACCCTTCTCGGTTCTACATTTGGTGAGATCCACGAGAGTTCCCAAGTCAGGGACAAAAAGTTTGAGAACACCTATTTTTTCAAATTGTATCTCTGGGTTCCTGTTCTCCTCCGGCCCAGCACCTTCCTGCTCCGCTCAGGAACGTCACCTGGAGAAATATTGGCTCCACAGGTGACCCTGCCCTGCCTTACACAGGTGTGGGGAGAGAAAAGGAATAAATTACACATCTCCAAATTCCCCGAGAATCAGAGAATCATTTAAATTGGGAGAGAGCCCAAAGGTCAGTGAGTGCAGCCATTAACCTGTCACTGCCCAGTCCAGCTGGGAGCAGCTCTGCCACCTCTGCAGGACACAGCCTCTGGCATCAGGCCACAGGATAACAACTCTGCTGGGAGCAGATGCAGCTCCACACTTCGCTGTTGCTCAAAACGAGGCCGCGTGAAGCCAAAATCTAATTAAAAACCTTCCTAAACATTTAAGATTAGAACATTAATTATGACAAACAGACCCAACGCAGCTTCCCTCACTGTCCAACCACCTTCCTTCTCCCCACACCATCTGTTTATCCATTCCACACACAGAAATGAGGTGTTCATGCTGTAACACCCCTTCGGATGGAGCTGTTCCCCACCACAGGAGTGCCTCATTTCTCCCAGGAGATACCAGATGTTCTGTTAAAGCTGGTAGAGCTTCCCAAGTTTCTCCTTCCTGGACATGCTGGTGGGTCGCTAACAGGCTCCCCGGGGAAGTGCTCAGGGCACAGAGACTGACAGGGCTCAAGGAGCAGCTGGAAGGTTTTTAGTCCTGTGGTTTAATTTTAGGGAAGTGAGGAGCAGGGAAGAGGACTTAATGATCCTAATGGATCCCTTCCAACTCCAGACACCAACGTGCTGAGCTGGTCCTGGCCTGATTAGCCTGCACGATTAGCCCAGGGAGTTTATGCCCAGGTAAGAGGAGCTGGTTCAGCCCAGCCTGAGCAAAATGCACTCCCTGACTCTGAAATCCCTGTGGGGTCACCCAGTGTGAGAGTGAAGGGATGGGACCCACAGCAAGGGACTCCCAGTGCTTTCCTCAGCTCTTGGGAGACCTTTTCTGCTCCTTGAGGGCACTGCTGGGCATTTATGAGCTGTCAGAGACTCAGGGTTGTGTGTCTGGGTGACAGAAAGGTGTCGTCAGGGGAATCCGGCTGCATTTCACCCCTGGAGCTGGTTTTCTGGGAATTTCTCATGTCATGCTGATTGAGGACAATTTCCTGTGCCATTTTTACCCTTGGTTTTACATCTCAGCGAGGAGAGGTGAGGCAGGACATCACTGTCGTGCTCAGACCTCAGCTCTACAGTTTTAATGCTCTTGCCCAGGGATAAACACTGGCTCTCCAGACTGTCCAGTCCCACTCTGTGCTACTCTCTCCAAGCTTTGCACGCCACAAAGAGTGGGATTTTTATGACTTGTCCTTCTGAAACAACCCCGATAAAACCCACACAAATTCCTACTGCATTGAGAGAATCTGGCTGCGTCAGAAATGTCAATTTTCTATGTTAGAAAAACAGGGAGACGCTTCAGATCCACTTTTTAAAGCAGAGTTGCATGTGGAATGGATATTCCCTGTTCCCAGAATAATCCATCTCTTCTCCTTCTTCTCTTTCAGGCAGCTGATCCTGCCATGGAGGGCATCAAAAAACCCATCAGGACAGGTAAGACCTCTAAACAATGCATGCATTTTGTCACATCTGTAATGCAAATATTGCCCGGGGTCACAAATAAGCCAGTTATGCCCGTCTTAACATTTCCCGTAAAGACTTCTCTTGGTGAAGAGCCAAAGTAGTGGGGGCAAAAAATGAAAATAAGAAAAAAAGCTTTCAAATTACTCAGTACATCCAGGAGCCAGTGCACGGCTGAGGAAATGACAAATATTTCTGAATGTGCCCTGGGGTGCCTGTGCAAAAGAGCTTCTTGCCAGGAGATGAGAACATCACTCTGATTTTAAGGTCTTATTTTAAGTGCTGCCTCTTGCAAATGCGTGTAAAGTCCTCGTCTTCGCGGGGCAGGGGTGAAAATGTGTTCCACATATTCCAAAGCGACTCCTGGTTTGTGGGGAAAAGGGAGAAGGGAACGGGTGGGTCGAGAAGGGACAAGGGGAGAGCAGCAAAAGGCACAGAGCAAGGGATTGAAACAGAGCGTGAGCACAGGGAGCCTGAAATAGGGAAATGACAGAGACAATTTGTCAAGATTCTGCTTTTCCTCAGCACAAATCAGGAGCACTGTTCATGTCACTGTCAGTGCCTCACACGGCTCCCAGCGCCAATATTTGACTCCTTGCAAATGCAAGTTCATACCCAGGCCCGGAGGGCAGGGGATGGCAGTGCCTCCCGCCACAGAGGGGGAAATGAAGCCCAGCGTTCATCGGGAGGTGCGGCAGAATGGGAGATTGGAGGGCACCGGGATGGCTCAGCTGGAGCAGCCTGAGGGCAGAGCTCCCCGGGGCTGCAGCTCCTCCCGAGGGGCAGCTCCGGTCTCTGCCCTGGGACCGGGACAGGAGCCAGGGAGCGGCTGGGGCTGGGCCAGGGAGGCTCAGGCTGAGATCAGGGAAAGCTTCTTCCCCCAGAGGGTGCTGGCACTGCGCAGGCTCCCCAGGGAATGGGCACGGCCCCGAGGCTGCCAGAGCTCCAGGGGCGTTTGGACAGCGCTGCCAGGGGTGCCCAGGGTGGGGCTGTTGGGGGGTCTGGGCAGGGCTGGGGTGGGACTGGGTGATCCCTGTGGGTCCCTTCCAGCTCAGGATATTCTGTGATTCCAGGATTCTAAATAAGAGGAACCCAAGGCCCAGAGATCTCACAATCACCTGTTCTGCAGCTGCATTTTGCAGCATTTGGGCGCCGCTTACTCCATTTTGGGTAACTTTTGAATCCATGACTCTCCCATGCCGGGCTTGTTCCATAGCCCACGGTTCCCAAAGCAGTCCCTGTATGTCACCGTGTCCTTCCTGAGAGCTTCACATCTTGCCTGAACATCATTTTTTTTATGTTTTAAAATTCCTGTAACCTGGAGGAATTTTCTTTTCCCCTTAGGCTCCCCTTAGGGCTCCCTAAACACACACACTGCCTTCCTCTCTATCAGCCTAGGCATGCCCTTAAATCTTCTTAAGCCTTTCTCAAGTCTTTTTGTGCTTTATTTTGTATCTGAAGAGGCTCAGAAATGTGCGGGATCTGAAGGTGTGGAGCCTCGTGATCCACAGGGGAGGAGCTGCAGAGGTTGTATCTGTAGGTCAGCGCTTTGCAAAGCAAAGCACAAGGGGCAGGGGCATCCCCAGGGCAGGGAGAGAGATGTCACTAGTCCACAAGTCCATTTATATTTCAATTATTTATATAATTTATATTGTTTATATATTTATATTTATTATTTATATTTATATTTATATTTATATTTATACTTATATTTATATGAAAGAAAATTATATATATATACACCATATGTAAACTAGATATAAACCATATTTTTTTATTTTTTTTAAATATATATATTTGGTTTTATTTCAAATCAAGCAACCTGTGCCAGTTGTTTTTTCCCCTCACCAGCAGCTGGCAGGGGCCAGGAAGGAGCAATGTGCTCTCTCCAGGAATGGCCAGGATGCCAACCAGAACATTTTTGTCTTTGGGTCCATATCAATCCCAGGCATCCTCTTGCTCTGAATTTCTGAATCCTGCTGCTAAAGCTGGGATGATGCCATGAGTGAAGGACAGAAGGGTGGCTGGTAGTGAGACCCCACATCAGGAAGAGCTGCTGAAAGCTGCTTTGAGTGGATTTAAATTCTCTCCCAGCCCACCCCTCAGTGCCCATCAGTCTCAGCTGGAGGGTAACAGAGCATTCAAGTGTGAGCAGATTGCCAGGGCCCTTTATTTTCCTCTTAAAATGCATAAAGCAGGGCTAATTAATTAATTAATTAATTAATTCATATACCCAGTGGGTAATTTACCGAGGGCCCCTCACAGGGAACTCTGACAGCTGCTGCCTGCTGGCAACCAAGCAGGGACTTGTGGCAACTGCTGCAAGGTCCCACCCGGGGACAGGACGTTCAGGAAGGGGCCTGTGGTAGGGCTAAAGCTGCTGTGGGTTTAGATTTGGATCCATTCTGCCCCCCAGGCAGCCCAGGCATAAATTGGGTGTGTTTTGTAGCCACGAACCAGGGCTCCTGCGCTGTTCAAGTGGGCAAGGGAGCGAAAAGCCAGCATTGCCCAGCTGGCAGCTGGTGCTCAGCCTGGCTCCAGCCCTGTGCCAGCGCCAGCACCTCAGAGATGCTGCAGGGGGACACAGCCCCTGGATCCCTGGCAGTGCCCAAGGCCAGGCTGGATGGGACTTGGAGCAGCCTGGGATAGTGGAAGGTGTCCCTGCCCATGGATGAGCTTTAAGGTCCCTTCCAATCCAAACCATTCCATGATCCTGGGACAGAACAATTCTGTGCTGGGTCCAGCTGAGGTCACTCAGGCAGAGACTTTGCTGACATGCCAGTGGGCAGCAGCCCAGACCCAGCCACAACCCTGAATTAATGGTGTCTTATTAAAGCAGGAAAATGCAGTGATTTAATTGAAATCTCCAATGAGATTACATTCTATTGTTAGCTAAACACCAGTGGGCACTAAAGCAGATTTGTGGGAGGTTTCCAGCCCTGACTCAGCTGTCAGGCCCCAGTGGATGGGCTGCAGGAAGCCACAGGCTCAGGCTGAGAGCGATGCGGTGTCAGCTCATTAAATGTTTGTGTGAAAAATGGGATCAGTCTCCTCAAATCCTCCGTGCCACTGTCGGTGCAGTACCTGAGCAACAGGGGAAGGAATTCAATCCATCAGCTAAGTGTTTGTGAAATGATCTTTCTGTGGAAGTGTTTCTCTGAGAAACTCATCCCCCTTTCACACATAACAAATCAAGTAGTGTGGATCTGAGGGGTATTGTTATGTTCATTTTTTAGAGGGAAAATGAACTCACAGACAAATTGATGACCTGCCGACTCTGGAAAGGTGCAGCCCTCATCATTTCTTTGCTGGCCTCTCCGAGCCTCATTTCCCTGGGAACTGTGCAAACCTGGGCTGATGGTTTTTCTTGTTCTGTGAACTACAAAGATTTGGTATCAAAATCTCTTCTCATTTACAAAAGGAAAACCCCTTATACAAATGAACACACACACACATTATTTATGGGTATTTTTCTCTGGCACTGGACAGATCAGGAAAAGAAATCCAGCACCCCACTCACAGTTTCAGTGGGAAACAGGTCCCCAAATAAAAATCTGACTCTGAGAAATTAATATAATACAGGTGACAGTCACAAACTTGCCACTGTAGAGGAAATCAGGCTGAGGCCAATGAGCCAAGAAGCCTTTTCAGATTTGCAGCAATATCTGAGGGCAGTTTGGCTTTGCACGACTAAATCTGATCTTTTCCAGCAAGGAATTATCCCAACATTATGAGGAGCGGCCAAGGGAGCTGGGAAGGGGCTGGAGCCCCAGGAGAGGCCGAGGGAGCTGGGAAAGGGGCTCAGCCTGGAGCAAAGGAGGCTCAGGGGGGCCCTTGTGGCTCTGCACAAGTCCCTGACAGGAGGGGGCAGNGCACTCAGGGCTCTGGGCTGGGGACAAGGTGGGCATCGGGCAAGGGTGATCCTGCCAAGGTTGGATTTGATGGTTTGGGAGGTCTCTTCCAACCTCAGTGATCCCGGGATTCTGTGATGACATTGCAGGGCATCGGACACCAGTCCCAGGGCAGTGGGTTCCGCAGAAACGGGAACTTAGACCATAAAGGATTTTCCCTTCTCAGCCTCAGTCCAGGGAGGTGTCTGTGTGCATAAACGTGGCCCTGCCTGAGCTCTGCCTGCCCTGGGAGGCCGGGGCAGAGGAGGAGTTGTGTTTCTCAGTTTGAATAATTTGAGCCAGCCTGGGCTTGCAAATGCTAGAAAGAGTGCGGAGGCCTCCTCCAGGCCGGCATCCGGGGGAAGCGCTCCGCGCACCCCCGTGAGTCACGGCCGGGCCGGCGGCTGAGGCCTGTGCAGATGAGGCGATGGGGGTTGCTCGGAATGCTGAGTGTTGGATCTTCCCTCTCTCCAGCACTTGAAACACGAGCTAGAGATGAATATATATAGAAAATATGTGTATTTCTAGATGCATAAAAATATATATACACACGTATTTTTATATAGAAATATGTGTGTATATAAAAATAAAAGTAAAAATAAAAATAAAAATAAAAATAAAAATGAAAATGAAAATAAAAATAAAAATAAAAAATAAAAGTATACCTGTAAATATACAATATGTAGAAATATACATATACAGATACATATGCATATACATATAAATATATAGATATTAATATAAATATAAATATGTACACACATACACACACACATATATATATGAACAGCTCATGACATTATGTGCCCTATGCTACACTGACAAGCAGGCAGAGATTTGAAGAATTTTGACCTAAAATTCCACAAGTTTTTCAGCAGTCAGGTGTGCAGTGAGGAATTCATAAATTCTTCCTAAATTTTTTGGGGGGGGAAGGGATATTTCTTTAACTTCTGTGTTTGGAAGGAGGTAAATTTGGCAGCTGAGGTCAGCCCCCTTCAGACCAGAGTGGCAGTCCTGGGGTCTCGGTGTGTGTGTGACAGGCACTGCTCAGCTCTGTCCCTGAGCCCAGCTCTGTCCCGGAGCCCAGGAGGGGCTGTCACCCAGCTGCCACTTGTCACAGCATCCCCAGGCTGGGCCAGTCCTTAGGCTGCTGTTCGCAGGGCACTGAACTGGCAGGAGAGAGTTAAAATTAGCAGCAGGCTCTTCAGGGAGTGGCTGCTGAGAAATAAAATCAGGCAAATTCTGCTAACTCTGGCTTGCTGACAGAGAGGTGTGACATCACCTCGCCTAATTCCATAAGCACTTAAATCCACGGGGTTACAGAGGAATCAAAAGCTGTTTGTGGTCTGCTTTTACTTCTTTACCTCATAAAGTAATTCAGGGTTTTGCCCTGCTCCTGTGCCTGCCCACACTCAGCCCCCAGCCAGAGGTGGTGCCACCCCCATGGCAGTGGAATGTCACCAAGGGATGGCTGGGACCAGGACAAGCCTCAGGAGCCCCGCTCGAGGGACTTTCTGTGTCTGGGTAGCAGCACCTTGCATGCTGACAGAGCTGCTTTCAGCTCGTGGTTTCAGTGGCCTTTGTTGGTGCTCCTGTCAGACCCATCTCAGAGGTGGGGAAGTCGAGGCAGCCAGCAGAGAGAACTTTCCCTGGCACAGTGACATCCTCCCAGACCTGTCTGGCAGCAGCCAGTGTCCTTGTGTCCCCGAGCCCTTGGCTTCTTCCTGGCTGGACAAGGTGCTGCTGGGTTTTGATGCTCTGAGAGAACCTCAGGGGTTCATTCTGCATCTCAGGGGGAAATCCTGGGGGCTCAGTGAAGCTGCAGCTTCTCTGAGATCCATTTCCCAGCCCCATTTCCCAGCCCCATTTCCCAGCCCCATTTCCCAGTCCCGTTTCCCAGCCCCATTTCCCAGTCCCATTTCCCAGTCCTGTTTCACAGCCCCATTTCCCAGTCCCATTTCACAGCCCCATTTCCCAGCCCCATTTCCCAGCCCCATTTCCCAGTCCCGTTTCCCAGCCCCATTTCCCAGTCCCATTTCCCAGCCCTGTTTCCCAGCCCCATTTCCCTGCCCCATTTCCCTGCCCCATTTCCCTGCCCCATTTCTGAGCCCCTTTGGCTCAGTGGGGAAAAGCTGCATGAAGTTCCTGGAAACAGTCAGGCTCTTTTCCTCAGGGCTGCACCCTCTGAGTGCCCATCCTATGCTAAAAGGGGTCAAAAAGACAAAAATAAGTTACATCCTGATATCTTTGTTAGGACTTCCCCCTTCCCTCCCTTATCAGCAGCTTTCCTGGAAGCAGAAGATCTGCAGTGCCTGCGCCTCGCAGCACACACTGAAACCAGTGTGCTCTCCTTGGTCCTTAACCCCAAACGTAGCTTTGTCTTTCCTCCTCCTCGCAGTATTTTTAAGCTCATCTAATCCCACTGATTGCGGAGGGATTACCTCTGATTTACACCGTGACTCGTGCAAAGCCAGTTAGGTGATGTGAGCACATCCATCAATCAGTCCTGAAGCCCTGGTAATTCCAGTCTCTCTTGGCTTGAGCTGAAATGTTCCAGATAAAAGAATTACCTTGAGAAATAAAAGTAGAAAACAGTTATAAGGTGCCTCAGCAGAGCGAGGACCAGAGCTGTCTCTCTAAAACAAAATTTTTTCCGTAATTTGCCTTCTGAGTGATGCAGCTGATGTCACCAAATAAATGGTTTAAACGCAGGCACGCCAAACTTGCTGACACCAGTAAATGTTAAGTACAGCTCTGGAAATGCAAAGTGCGGCCAGGTCAGCGAGGGGAGCTCTTTAGAGATGCCGTGGACAGCCTGAGCAGGGTCGGGGCAGCTCGGGGCCGTGTCTGGGCAGGCTCAGCGCTCGGCTGGCGGGGCAGGGCTTGCAGGGCTGCAGCCTCCGGAGGCTGCTTGTGCAGCAGGGGCTTTTCAGCCCTAAAAGCCACTGAGTTGCTGTAAATAATCTCTCCGTTCCTGTGAGACGCTCGGAGTGTGAGCTCGGGGTGCTGATTGTGTAACCAGACACTTGTTATCACCACAACAGCTTTAGTTGTTATTTAGAAATAAGGGCCGGGGAGGGTTTTTGCCCATTCTGTGCTGTATCTCCACATCTCTGCAGTGCCTGTGCCCTCACTAAAATGCTGTATTGACATGACTAACACCAGGAAAGCAGGCTTTGGTTTTTCTTCGGGGATTTCCAGAATGGTGAAGGGATTTTGGTGCATGACTTACTCATTCTTGGAGAGCAGTGGGCTCCTGCTCTCCACAGAAGTCTTTAAACTGCTGAAATCAGAGAAATATTGCAATTTTTTCAAGATATCCGCAGTTCCTGTCTCCAGCGGAGAGTGCAAAGGGTGCAATACACAGCACACCAACCCCCTCCAGCCAGGGGAACTTGGGTGTGGGACCAGCTTCTCCCTGATTTATCCATCCTCCTTATCAAGACCCCCTTAGAAATCAGGTCATGTAGATACAGCAAGAGTTTGGAGATTTGAATCTATCATTACCCCCAGTTTCAGGAATCTTATGACGCTTAAGATCCTTATCCCACTCTGCATTTAAATAGAGTTCTTGTTAGAATCATGGAATCACAGAATATCCTGAGCTGGAAGGGATCCCCAAGGATCACCCAGTCCCACCCCAGCCCTGCCCAGACCCCCCAACAGCCCCACCCTGGGCACCCCTGGCAGCGCTGCCCAAACGCCCCTGGAGCTCTGGCAGCCTCGGGGCCGTGCCCATTCCCTGGGGAGCCTGGGCAGTGCCAGCACCCTCTGGGGGAAGAACCTTTCCCTGATCTCAGCCTGAGCCTCCCTGGCCCAGCCCCAGCCGCTCCCTGGCTCCTGTCCCTGTCCCAGGGCAGAGAGCGGAGCTGCCCCTCGGGAGGAGCTGCAGCCCCGGGGAGCTCTGCCCTCAGGCTGCTCCAGCTGAGCCATCCCGGTGCCCTCAGCTGCTCCTCACGGCCCCTCCAGGCCCTTCCCCATCCCCGTGTCCCTCCGTTGGACATTCTCTCACAGATTTAGGTCTTTCTTTTATTGTGGCTCTCAAAACTGCCCCCAGGACTCGAGGTGAGGCCGCACCAGCACAGAGCAGAGTGGGACATGTGAGGATCGTGACACAACATCTGATGTCGGGTTTTAGTAGGACTCAGTTTTATGCATTAACTTGTCCTTCAGAGACCCTTGTAGGGTCAGGGATTGAGTCTCAGGAAAGCTTGGGAGTTTTGTGTACCCTGGGAGGGTGACTATAATTTGATAAAGCTTTACTGAAACTCCTTCCTGCTCTATTCTTGGTGCTCAGCTGAGGACAGAAACACAGAAAATTCCCAATTTGCCATCTGAGCTCCTGTGCACTTGCACAGCCACAGCAGGGCCAGGCGATGTAAAGGAGAGTAAATGCAAGGAGAAATAACCATTCACCTGTCAGGCTGCAGCACTGGGATAGGCGCTGTTTTCCTGAATCCATGTCTCCTCTGTGTGTCCGTTCCCTGTGGGCGCAGTGGGCAGCACCGGCTCTGGGCTATGCAGAATAAAGGAGGAATAGTCACAGACTCAGGGAATGAATCCCAGGCTGGTGTGGGTTGGAAGGGCCATTAAAGACCACCTCATTCCAGCTCCTTGCCATGGGCAGGGGCACCTTCCACTATCCCAGGGTGCCCCAAGGCCCGTCCAACAGTTGGACACTGCCAGGGATGGATAACCAGTGCCATCAACTGAACATCCAGCATGGTGAGAGGAGGAAAAACTTGCACAGAGGAGATGGAAGGCGGGAATGTGTATGAAAAAGGAGGTGTAATGCAAGGGGGAGAAGTGGGGAGCAGGGTCTGGGATGCAGGAACTGGATCACAGGGATGCGGTGCAGGGATGCAGGGGATGGGGCACCGGGATGCGGTGCCGGGATGCGGTGCCGGGATGCAGGGGATGGGACGCGGCTCCCCGGTGCGGTGCGGCCGCCTGCATTGCCGGGCACGGCCGTGGGATGGAGCCGTCCCCGCGGCCGTGGGATGGAGCAATTCCTGTGGCCGTGGGCTGGAGCAGTGCCCGAGACAGTGGGCGGGAACAGTCCCCGCACCCCGCGGCAGGGAACACATCCCGCGTCCCGTGGGATGGAGCTGTCCCCGAGGCTGTGGGAGGGAACAGTCCCCGCGTCGCGTGGGATGGAGCAGTTCCTGCATCGCGTGGGACGGAGCGGCTCCCGTGCCCCGCGGCATGGAGCGGTTCCCGTGGGATGGAGCGGTTCCCGTGGGATGGAGCGGCTCCCGTGGGATGGAGCGGTTCCCGTGGGATGGAGCGGTTCCCGTGGGATGGAGCCGCTCCCGTGGGATGGAGCGGTTCCCGTGGGATGGAGCGGTTCCCGTGGGATGGAGC
>WEIT01032271.1:96065-115120 GCA_013389985.1 Dryoscopus gambensis
CCCTGCCCATAGCAGGGGGTGGGATCAGATGAGCTTTAAGGTCCCTTCCAGCCCAAACCACTCTAGGATAATATGAACAACCTAAAGTCCTGGTGAAATCCACACTTTAACTACAAGGGCACAGAGCAACAATTCCAAAAGCACCCAAAGAGCCATTTCCAGAAGTATGTCCCACTTAAATGTTTAAAAGTTTTCTGCAATTACACCACAAAAAAAAAAAACCCAACAGCTTGGTTAAATTAAGCTTACCTGCACATACTTTCCATTGCACAGAATCATGGAATTCCAGGATGGTTTGTGTTGGAAGGGACCTTAAATCTCATCCCATCCCACCCCCTGCCATGGCAGGGACACCTCCCACTGTCCCAGGGTGCTCCCAGCCCCAGTGTCCAACCTGGCCTTGGGCACTGCCAGGGATCCAGGGGCAGCCACAGCTGCTCTGGGCACCCTGTGCCAGGGCCTGCCCACCCTCACTGTAATTCCTTCTTGTATCTATTCCAAACTCTTTTAATTTAAAATCATCACTTCTATTTTTAAGAAGCAGGATAAGGAATTTAATGATTCTTGGCTGAGAGCTGCAATCTGCCAGAGCTTTAGGTTGTTAAAGATTTACCAGCTGAGTGACAGTGCTCTGAATTCCCTGGGAAGATCAGATATTCTCAGCCAAGGAGTAAGAACCAGGTCCTACATGCTGGAAGTGGAGTACCAAGTGCTGACTGCATTTTACAGTATCCCCAAAAAAAAAAATTAAAAAAATTGCTCGGGAGCAATGAGTTAATCTGTTGTTCTCTTCAGGGAACACCTTTGAAGACTATTTGAGGATCCTACAGCGTGTCCCAGACAAAGGATCTGCTGCCTACATGAGAGGTCAGTGGGGAGTCCAGGGTGGGGGGAAACAGTTGGGAAAGAGAGATTTCAGAGCTGTCTGAGGAGCTGCTCGTGTCACTCACACTGGGTTTAGTGGCAAATAGCTTTTTTTGACCAAATGGGCATTTTATAGGAAAAAAATTCCTTAGCTCTCCTGGAATGCGGTTGGCAAACCCCCATCTGATCCTAGAAATTTTTTTATAACTTGACAAAAATAAAGGGAAATAAAAGATTTACCTTCTGCACATGCACAGAGGAATGTACATCTCCATGGATTGTACCATCTCCATGAATATGGAAAATACAGGAATGTACATCTCCATGAATTCCCTTCAAATGCCAAGTGGGGAAATAATGGAGATGAACATTCATGGATTTCTCTGTCCTGGGTTTTCTGAGGGCTGAGTAAATCCTTGGAATTTTTAATACCCCACATCCATGTGTGAGCTCCCAGCTGTCTGTCCAGGAGTTTTCCTGGAGTTCCCTGCAGGAAACCACTGAGCAGGTCTCTCCTTTCACCAGGAAACCCTGCTGGAAGCCTCCCAGGGCTGAGCTGAGGGCAGTGGAGCTGAGTTAACACCCCTTTGCTTTCCTTGCCAGTGTCCAGCTCCGTGAACAGCTCCAAGCTGAGCATGGTGGAGAAGGGGATCTGCGAGGGCGTGCAGTGCAGGAGCCAGGAGCTGGTGATCAGGAAGCAAGGCCTCTACCTGATCTTTTGCCAGTTGAACTTTCACTTCCCCAACTGCTCCAAGAGCCCCATCGACCTCAAGATCGAGCTCCTGGTGAACGACAGGGTCGACAGGCAGACGTTATCCACGCTGTGCGCCTCGGAAACGTGCCAAGACAAGACTTTTAAGACTCTACTCCAGCTCCACTTGACACAGCTGAAGGTGCAGGACCGAGTCTCAGTGACACTGAATCACCCCGAATTCCTGAATGACGTTTCCCTTCCCAACGAAAACGTTCTCGGGGTCCTGAGGTACAGCGAGGAAATGTGAGCAGCTCCCTGACTTCCCGCTGCTGCCCAGACTCTGCCTCTGAACACCAGTAGCCTGCTTTTGCTAGGCACCACCTTGGTTTAAATTTCCCACCTTACCTCATCCCTAGGGTGAACAAGGAACTTCGTGAGTGTCCCAGAAAGAAACACGGCGAGGGCCACAGCTGCCAGGTTCCCTGGCTTGGCTCCGGGTGGGATTGTTGGGCCATCCAGGACATAACCCACGGACCCACCAAGGGTTCCTCGAGACAAACACAGATTAAACCACAGCCACATCATGGGAAGAATCTACAACATGGAGACTTTTAGGGTCATAAGCCGCTGGCGCCTGCGCTCAGGATATGGGGAAATCTGTTAAACTCTGTTTTATGGAGTAGTGTTTTAACCTGGTCTTTCCAAAAAAAACAACAGTCAAAGTTTGTAGTCAAGGCTTTTCTTTACCACGGGCACACAGCGACAACTCTGGAGTAGTAATGATGAACTTATTGACTCTCGGGCTGGTAGCTGAAACTCTGGGGCAGGACATAGGAGATATGGGATTTACAGGATATTTCTGTGCTGCATTCTGCTATGGACTTTATGCCATTTCCTTCGAGTGTCTTCCTTGTCACTATTTATCCGTCTTTTCTATTTAAATATAAAGCTCTTTGGGACAGAGACTTTGTCTAAGCAGAGTGCTCAGCCTCTGTTCTCCCCTGGGCTTCCCAGACCTTTCCATATTAAATATTAAAACAGCACTGGATCTGGCAAGTAGCAAAGTTCACTAGGGTGCATTTTCCTCGAGGGCTGCCCTGCCAGTTTGTCCGTCCCTGTGTGACACAGAGCACACTGGGCTGGGAATCCTCCTCCAGCATCAGCACTTTCTGGAAAGCCAGGACTCCAGACTTCCCCAAAGTCCAGACTTTCCCAAAGACGGTTTCAGACAAGCCCTCAGCTGAGAGCTGAGATGTTTGGGCAGGCCAGAGGATGGGTGGTATTTGAGTTTCTTTGGCTTCCTGGAATATTTAGAGGCTGCAGGATAAAAGAGGAATCTCAGGCCCTCTCATTCCATGAACTGCAGTCAGCCAGGCATTTATTTGCAATTTCATTCTTACAGTGTGGGGAGGGAAGGGACTGAGATGTTTCCAAATCTGGTGCCAGTTCAGTCCTTCCCCTTTTCCCATCATCTTTGGCATCCCAGTGAGGCCTATTCTCACCATGATTGGAGTTTTTGCCCTTGCACAACGGACATTTTTCTGTGACTGGAGCTTGGCAAACTCTCCACAGCAAACATTTAGTCACAGATTGAGTTTCTGGCTGCAGAAACCCAGTTGTTTAGCATCCAAGCTCAGTGGATGCTGGTGACTAATGTAGCTCCATTTGTGTGAGCACACTCCAAATATTCCTCAGAGCAGTAATTTGTTTCTTGTTTTACATCACCAGAAACTGATGGTGCATATCAGTGAGGTTTTGTCTCGTTGGCCAGGTGACTTCAAAATACACCAGACACTTTCCAAAGGTCAGGAGAAACCAATATGATTCACTGCTAGAGATACCCACTTTCTGTTTTGATAAACATCGATGCAAACAAAAATTCCTTCTGCTGTTAGTGACTCAGCGAAAAAAAACAAAAAAAAGAAAAGAAAACTAAATCAAAAAGAAAAAACCAAACCACATGGATTTAGTTGTCTTTTCTTTCTTCTTCCCTTAGCAGAGAGAAATTTATTTTTATAAGAGTCAGCTGACCCTGCCTATGACTTTGTAACCTCCACTGGGATCTTCTCACCCCTCCAGGCCCTATAAATCTCTCCTGGCTCTGAATAGGGTTTGTAACTTCTATTTGCCTCCACTCTGATACACACAGCTGATTTCCAGAGAAGTTAAAGCAAGCCTGGCAGTGAGGGATCACAGCTCCCGGGTACAGAAGCAGTCAGTGAATGAAAATATGCATCTCCTCACACATCCCACCACTCCTCCTCTCCCTCGAGGCTTTGAATTGGAAGAGAAAGGGCATTCTTTAAAAAATAAAGCAGCTCTGCCTGCACAGGGTGATTTTGCTCTGATATTTTGCCAGACGGAGAAAATCCTGACAAAGCAGTGCTAAGCTGCTCAGCCCCAGGCTTTTTAATACTGCTGGATAAAGAAATCTGGCCTCTACCCCATTGCCTCTGAGGAACAAGAATAATTTATAGCCAGAAAGAGAGCCCATTAGTAGTGAACCATTTCCCCATCAGTTATAAAAATGTTAAACAGCTTTCAATGAAGCAATGCCCTGAGCCAGGCAGACTCCAAGTCACTTCATTCCTTCGTCCCTTTTCCTTATTTTTTTTCCCTAGGTTTTTTGACACAGGTCATTTTGACAACAATCCTGCATTTAAAAAAATATCCTTTTGGTCCTTCCCACAAGGATGCATCATTCCAGCAGCATCAGGAGCAGTTCCCTGTGGGGAACAGCCCTGTTTGCAGCAGGAGGGTCCTGGCTCTGCCCAGGAGCATCTTCTGAAGAGCCACACTGTAGGAGCTGGGGTGGGTAGGACAGTCGAGATGGATGGAGACGAGAGATCTCTGGAGTCAGGCCTTGGAGCACGCGGTTTATTGCAAAGGCCGTGGGTGCAGGGGCCCTGCCTGGGGCTGCCAGCCCAGCTCGGAGCAGGCCCGAAAGAGAGCAGGAGTGTAAGAGTAAGAGTAAGAGCAAGAGAGTGCAAGTAATAGCAAGAGAGCAAGAGAGCGAAGTTCTCGTTACACTACAATAAATCTTCTTCTGTGCTGAATATTCTAATTTTCACTAACCAATCTAGTACAAGATACAAATCCTATAACATTTACATACAGCCTATAAGAATCATTGCATTACCACACTGCGTTACATTTTAAACCCTAAAAACTGCTCTTTGGACCCCTTCTGTCAGGCCAGTGGGGTCTGCTCTGACCCTTGGACCTGTCTGCAAGCAGAGGGGATTGTTCCATCAAGAGGGGATTGCCTTCAGCCGGCCATGCCATTGTTTTTCCTGTTGTTCAGTAACTGAGGCTTGGTATCTCAAAGCTTGCCTTCATTTCAATCTCGCTTATTGTTTCCATATTCTCAAAATCTTTTGCCAGGCAATCATATTTATAAGGCTTTCCTGTTTCATCTTCCCCAACACCAAACCTTGCTCTGGGTCCCCACCACAGGGCCCAGCCCAGGAAAGGGCAGGGATCCTGAAAGCACTGCAGTCATGGAGAAACTGTGAAAATTCCTCCCCTGGTCCTCAGATGGGGCAAATGTGGGGTTTTCTGTGCCTGTGTGTGACTGCCAACTCCACCAGACACAGGGAGCAGCAACAATCCCACAGCTCTGCTCTGCCATGGGGTTTGGGCCCTTCCCAGACACTGATAAAGCTGCACTCTTAATTTGGTATCTGCTTGGCCATGGGGCATCTGTAGGATTTATCCCTAATCTTGGTTGATAGTGACAAAAATGCCTGTTATGGGCTTAGTGCTGACTGTTGTTAATTGCTGTAGAAATTTTTTAACAGGGACTTCAATAGCAGTCAAGCTGATGTAACACATTTCCATCCCAGCTCACCCGGGGGCAGCAACACAAAATCTGATCAGGTTTGATATCAGAGATCACAGAGCTGGATCCGAGCTGTGCCGGAGCTGCGAAGACTTTGAAACCACAAGTGCAATCAGATTTCACAAGGCTCGGTGACACCTCCCATGAAATTGGCCCCAACCCAAACTCCTCAAAGCTCAGCTCTGAAAATTAGGCCACAGCTTATCTGACACAGATTCATTATTCACGGACGGACTTTCACATTCACTTCTGGGTTCGTTTCATTTTTCGTTCAGCACGAGGAGAAAACATCCCAATCACTTAGAGACAAATCCCTTCCCGTGCCAAGGGCAGCCAGGGGCTGTTGGCAACCTCAAAACGCACAGTGGGATCTATTTACAGATCCCACTTGGATCAATAGGGCCGTGACCTTCTGTGCAGCAGCTGTCTGACTCTGCACTGCTCTGAGCCATCTGGGTTCCTTGGGAAAACCAGCAGCACTCTGCAAAATCCTTGGCCAATTGCTCATGCTCTTAAATAATAATAATAATAATAATAATAATAATAATTATAATTATTATTATTATTATTCATAATGTTACTAGATGGAAAAATTACAAGCAGCTTCACTGTTTCCAGCATCCTATCCTGAAGACAACATAAGAAATGGACTACTCAACACAATTAACCAGCCTTAAAAAAGCAAAATAAATAAGAAACTTTTATTTTTGGGACCTGAAAACAGGTCTTTTAAAAGTGGAACTGATACAACTTTTGTTTGGTGCGAAGAGCAAGAGAAAACCTCAGAGCAAAGGCAGCTGCTGGAGGGAGAATGACTGAAATAAATGCAAATTCTGATGAGCAACACTTGAGGCAGCAGAAGCTGCACGTAGTGACCTCAAAACCTCCTCCAGCCTCAGCTTTTAATGGTTTTAATTGGCTCAGTTTCAAGGAACGTGAGGATACAGGGTCTTGGAAAAATGTTTTGGAAGAGCACATTCTGCTCTGTTCCAAGACCTGGAACCCGCCATCCCCAGTCCCCACGGTTTAAATTCCCAGTTTTCCTTTTCACTGCTGATCCCAGGAGCTCGAAAGTTTGGGATGGAGTAGGGTGGAGCCCCAAGGACAGCACGGCACTGTCTGAAATTCAGGCTCAAGGAGAAGTTCAGGTGCTTCCAAGGAGAGGGAAGGTTGCGAGACCCCAGAGCTCGACATTTCCGTGGGCCCAGAACCTTCTCCATGCTCAGCATTCCCTGGGATTGCAGCAGCCTCCCTGCTCTGTTGCAAGTCAGGGATGCTGCACACCAGGAGTGAAGCCATCAGATTTTCCTGAGCTGCCATATCCTGCAGTCCTGACATTCCATTTCCCTTCATGTCAACAGCTTCTAAATTTAGGCTCCCTAATTCCTTCTTAGAGCCAATGTGAAGCAGGAAGCTCCAGGTGAGTCAGAGCACCCAAAATAGCTGCCCAGAAAAGCCAAGCTCAGCTGCTGAGTGAGCCTTTACTCAGTCCAGCCACCTCAGACTCAAAAGCCTCACTCAGTTCCAGATAAAAAAAAAGGTTATTTAATGTGTGGATTGATAACTTATGGCCACTTTCCAGGGACAATTTATGGACTGAGGCCTCCAAGCAGGACACATTTGTGAGGTAAAACACAATGACAACTGAGCAAGTTGGTAGATTTATGGACATAAAAGAATAAGATTTGCCAGTTTAGGTCATTTTTATTCCACTTATTCCTTGGGCTCGTCCAAACCTGACAGAGGGAGAGCCACAGTTTGGAATGAAGCTCCAATTCAGTACCAGAAGTCACTGTTGAAGCTACTTTTCCCATATAAAACTGTGCCGTAAATAGTTGACAATTTTTTCATTCCTTCAGTTTGTATATTTTTAATTTCCTTGTGTTTTTATCATTCTGCTTCTTCCTCTCTTTACTTCTATTTTTATGTCTCTATTTTTGTATGAAAGTGGATGAAGAAGGAAATCAAACGTAAGGTAAAGGGGAAAAAGGAAGTAAAGCAGAGTGTGAAGGATTGGGGGAAAATACCCAATCCAGTTTGAACAATTAAATGAGCTCTAAGAAGCTCTGACTCCAAGGATGTGAGGGAATGTGGCTCCAAGGCCAGGTTGGACAGGGCTTGGAGCAAACTGGGATAGCGGGAGGTGCCCCTGTGCATGGAATGGGGGGAATGAGATGAGCTTTAAGGTCTCTTCCAACCCAAACCAGCCTGGGACCCTTTAACTCCAGTATTCACACCAATCACAATCTGAAATCAGCAATTTCTACATCTTGTGCTTTAGAGGAAGAAGTTTAATGCTGAAAAATGCTAATTATATGCAATTTTAAAATACTTTCTATGAATGTAACTCCAGGGGCTCCAAGCAAGTCCCTCAAGCTTGACAGTGGTGGGAGAGTAGGACTTTTGCCTCTGGCAGGCAGAATTATGAGCAGTGTTGCAGAGCCTTTATATCTAAAGGATATTTGTCATGTTTAAACTCGACTGTGTTGTGCATGTTCACTGGGGCTTTAGCAATGACACATAGGAAATGTCAAAACAATTCTCCCATGTAAAGTGAAATTGTGTTGTGGTAATTATTGCAGTTTAAATACTGGGGGCACAGGTGTTTTCCTGAATAAACACACGTGGTTCAGAGCACGGTGGTGAGACTGTCTTTAATTATCTTCAGATAAATCACGGGGTAGCTTTTAGAGTAGAGATGGACACAGGCTGATCCTGCAGCCCAAGAAACACAAATATTCCTTACGGGAAAGGAATTCCTGGTGCTGGACCACAGAGCCCTTTGGACAACTGCTTGGGCTGAGGGCTGCAGGGGGGATCTGCCCTTCTCCCATAAAGCTGTGAGAGAGTCCCAGAATCCCAGAAGTGTTTGGGTTGGAAGGGAACGTAAACCTCATCTCATTCCCCCATTCCACGGGCAGGGACACTTTCCACTATCCCAGGTTTCTCCAAACCCCATCCAACCTGACCTTGGAGCCACATTCCCTCACATCCTTGGAGCTAGAACTCATTTAACTGTATTTAACTGTTCAGACAGGTGGGGTTTTTTCCCAGTTCTCCACACTTTGCTTTCTTTCATTTTTCTCCCTTTACCTTATGTTTGATTTCCTTTTCCCATCCACTTTTATGCAAAAATAGAGACGGAAAAACAGAAGCACCTTCCAGTATCCCAGGTTGCTCCAAGCCCTGTCCAACCTGGCCTTGAATATTCCAGGGATCCAGGGGCAGCCATAGCTTCTCTGGGCACCCTGTGCCAGGGCCTCCCCACCCTCAGGGGGAAGAACTTCTTCCCAAATCCCACTAGATTTCCCCTCTGCCAGCTAAAAGCCATTCCCCTGTCCTGTCCCTACATGCTCAGGTTGGACTCGATGATCCCAGAGGTCTTTTCCACCTAAAGGATCCTGTCATTCCCTGTGGTTCTCTGATTCATTTCAGGGCTGCAGAGAGGTTTGCAGGATCTCCCAGTGCTTGGCAGGTTTCTGGTTTTCTCCCACGGGGGTAAAATGTCTCTATGAAGATTTAATGATTTATACAGCTCAGCTGAGCGCTAGTCCACCTTTTGGAATTCAGTCCTGGAAAGGGCTCGGACTTTTGCTGTGACGCAGGGGAACGCTTCAGTGCAGACCTCGCTCCCAGCAGGTGTTTAATAGCAACCAAGAGGATCTGAAAATACACAGCCACTTGAACTCTGGAGTGGTTTTAAGCAGGAACAGTCCCAGTGCAGGAGTTCAAGTGCCACAGCAACGCAGGATCACGGCGTTGTTTAAACATTTGAGTAAAACACATTTGTTTAGTGCCAGTGTTTTTAATGAGTCACTTGATCTTTCCCTTCCCTTCAGCTTTGATTATGGAATCACTGAATGGTTTGGGTTGGAAAAGACCTTAAAGGTCACCTCATTCCACTCCATTCCATGGGCAGGGACGCCTTCCACTATCCCAGGCTGCTCCAACCTGGCCTTGGACACTCCCAGGGATGGGGCAGCCACAGCTGCTCTGCGCACCCTGTGCTGATCCTTGACTACAAAACACATTAGGGGTGTCTTAAGGTCCAAAAAACTTCACTGTTTTACACACAAAATGGTGTAAAACTCACTAAGCAACAAGGACGTCAGCGTGCATTTTGTTTAGCTGTTACATGGACAACAGGACAAGGATAAAAAAAGCTCTTAAGCTGACGTGTGTTAAAAAAATAAATAAATAAAACTGAAAAGAAAACTATTGTAACTATGCAGAAGAAAACAAAACAGACCTGACTCATTCTATAAGTCCTCTTATGTTAAATTCCATGAAGATTAGACAAAGTAACTTCCTTCTTGCAAAAGAGAAATTAGAAAATAACTGTATTAATTATCTGCCCCAGGAGGTACATGCCATGTACAATTCCAAACATTTTTTTGTTTTGTTTTTACTTTCCAGTCAGAGATTTGCTTTCGTGAAGGAAGGATGTGATTTATGGAAGCAGCTTCATTAGCAAGTTATTGTCAAGGGCGCACTTCAGCAGCAGCACTGCCAGCTGAAGGCTGAGCCTGTTAGAAGAGAAGTGAAGCTGGTTTAGGCACTGCAGGAGAAAGCAAAACCTGCTGGTCTTGAGGCAAAACCAGGAGAATCCAGCAGGGAAAGGGCAAGGCCTGTCCCATGGCCCATCCCATCCCGGCAGGAGATCCCCTGGAGTGGGACACAGCTCTTCTGGCTGTGCTGTGAGAAGAGAGATCGCATTAAAATCTCACCGCTCCAGCCTCCTAAGGTGCAATAAGCACAGATTAATTAATTATTCAGCAATGTGAAGGGGAAATCACTCCTCGGGGTTGTTTCGAATTAATGACCTTTAGGTCAGGGTAAGCCATCACTGCTCGGCTTTCCTCTCTGTGTCCCCCAAATAGAAATGACTCACGGCCCTCACTCAAGGTGGCATGGCCGATTTTGTTCAATTTTGCAAGTTTTCTCTTGTTGCATCCCAAGCCACCCACAGAAACAAGGGAAAATGTGAGGAATCTGACAGGCAGGGCCTAGGCGCTGCGGAAGATCTCGTGATGTTACGGCAAGGGACAGGGCCCCTCAGCTCCTCTCCTCTCTAGATATGTTATCTCCTAAGACATACCAGCCCTCTTCCTGGAATGTAACCCCTCCTGGTCCCAGTAGTTTTCCACTACCCCCTACTAACCTGAAGAAGACCAGTACACCCCCCTGTGACGTAGTGAGACCCTCTCTATATATGTGTACCCCTCGAACTGATTAAAGTCTTTGATCGTCCATCGTATCGATGCCCGCGTGTCTCAGAACCGAGCCGTTCGAAAGGAAGTCGAGCGACCGTGCTGTTTCCTCCGCCCCAGGCCACCCCCTGTCTTTAAAAGACAACAGGAAAATGAGTAAATCCACGGATCTGGAACCAAACCACTCAGAGGAAGCTCGAGGGTAAAAGAGAAAACAATGAAACTCAGCGTGAAAAGCAGCCAAGTCACAGAGTTCCCTGCGTAACTGGGAGATAACTCGGCTAATCTGGTTTCATACATCTTAAGGAGTTCCTAGAAACTTCCTATTTTTACCATTCTTTCTAAATCCTATCAAATGGCCAAAATGAGTGTGTTGAACAGCAGCCACTCCAATACATAATCCAGGAAGGAAAAGTCCACTCCCGTCCATTAGCAGGAATCCCAGCTTCTAACAGGAAGGAAGTTTTTTCTCTGATGATTTTTAGTGTTTATAGGCTGCAGTTTGTTTACATTCCAGGATTCTAAAATAGCCTGAGCCTACTCAGACCAAATAACCTGATTTATCCCTTTTTAATGGGGACCTGTATTACTGAATATGGAAACTCATATAATTCCTGATTTTTTTTTTTTGCCAGAAAGATCAGTGTCCAAAGGGAAGAAAGAGATTTGTTTCTCCACTCTTCATTAGCAATTGCCCACCAGAGAATGAAAATGGACAGTTTATGTTAAAGACAAAAGGGAATATCACAGAAAAGAAACTGAAACCAAAATATTTTTGTTTTTTCCAAAGCTCAGCCCCACGAGGAAAACCAATGTCCCAGAAAGTACAAGCCACGAATTTTTGCACCAAGATACGATTTTTTTCGCACTTTTTCTGGAAAGTACCAGTTTCACTGGAGCTTGTACCAACAAGAGTTGCTAAGAGCACGGTTGGAATTTCTGATCAAAACCACAGAAAGACCAAGGCATGAACATAAAATATCCAGGGGATATGGCTCTTCCCAGAGGCAGGAGGGGCTGCAAAGCTTCACTCCAGGTCCCTGGGCCCAGCAGGCCTCGTCACCGCCACAGCACAGCCCTGCTCCAATTCCTGATAAATAACACAGAGATGTGGTTAAGGACACCCTGCTGGGGTGTCCCTCTCCCTGGCTGCAGCATTGGTGCTTCCTACTAACGACAGATTTTTAAAAAATCCCAAAAATGCTAAGGAAGAACCTCAGTGCTGAAAACGGAATCTGGGAGCTGCCGCTGGGCATGCTCCAGTAAGGCTCCTCTGCTTAGTGCCAGTTATTTGTTTGGGGGGGTTGAGAAAAAAGCTGTTGGGAGAGTCCCTGAAGAGCCGCAAATACTTGCCACACACAGGAGGAACTTTCACAGAATCACAGAACGTCCTGAGCCACTGGATCATCCAGTCCAGCCCCAGCCCTGCCCAGACCCCCCAACAGCCCCACCCTGGGCACCCCTGGCAGCGCTGCCCAAACACCCCTGGAGCTCTGGCAGCCTCGGGGCCATGCCCATTCCCTGGGGAGCCTGGGCAGTGCCAGCACCCTCTGGGGGAAGAACCTTTCCCTGATATCAACCTAGCCCTCCTCAGACTCAGAATTTACAATCCATGGTTGCTGGAGTCTTCTGGAGAAGCCCGTCACTCCCCAGAGGAGGTTGTGCCATCCTTGCAGTGTTGTTCCAAACACGCCCTCGGAGCAGCGCTGGGAACAGCACCGGGCAGCCAAGAGTGCTCACCCTCCCTCAAACACGGATTTTCCAGCTCTGCCTCACTGTTTTGTTGTCATCAGGCTCTTATTCCTCCCTTAAAAACAAAGGAATCCCTGGAAAACATGTGCTGGGCCTTATCTTTGTTATTTTCTCTCACCACAGAGAAAAGAAGGAAGTGCAAGGTGTTGAAGGAAGTGCAAGGTGTTGGCCAGTGCTTCCTCTTTACATTTCCTCGAGTCCTTTTCTCTCCTACGTTGACTTTCTGTGTTCCAGCTGCCCTCCGTGACCTTCCCTCCAGCACCTTGGGAAGGGTCACATCACTGGGACGTGTCTTGAAAACACAGCCAGACACAAACTCTGTACTGGAAGGGCACTGGGACACCACTGCCCACTTCCTCTTCTCACAAGAAACTCTTGTGGGAGTTGGAGAAAGAAGAAAACTGTTTTGCATGTTGAAGAGAAGGATCTGTCATCTCGCCAGAGCTCAGAGTGGATTTTGCCTGGGGTTTTCCAAGGAGTCTGAAAGAGTGAATGTACAGCTTGCTTAGGAACACACTGAGATTTGGACAGCAGCTACTTGAAATTACGGCATTCCTGCTCATTCCCAGCTCTGCCACGGGCTCAGGATGGCTGTGCCCACACCAGCCTGAGGGCAGAGTTTGTCTCAGGTGCGGTGCTGGTGTGGGGCAGCCACGGTGTGGGATGCTGGTGGGTTGGGCGCGACAAATCCCACACCTGGTGTGAGGTTGGGACCATCCAGAAATGAGGCTGGGACCATCCAGGAATGACCCCAGGAGCAGTGATGCTGCTCCAGGGAACACAGAGAGGCTGGCCAGGCTCTCCTGCAGGCAGGTGTCCTCCTGGCCCATGGGGAGGGTCACTTTTCCCTCACACCCCTTACCAACCGTGTGCTGCTGCCTGTTCCTGTTCCCAGCCCCTGCACGGACAGCACGGGACAGCAAAGGGACAGTAAAGCTGGGCTCAGGATGCCCTGCAAGCTCTGGCAGTCAAGCACAATGACTCCGAGCTGTCTTCATTTCAAGCTCTGCTGGAGGTCGTCCCTGCTCTCACCACCCTCCAAAAGCACTTGCACAAAATGAGCTACAATGTAAGAAATTACCTGCCCGTATCCTACCTGAGGTTTGTTTCCTGATCCACAATAAAACACACCTAAAACACACCAAACATTGCCCCAAGTCTCCATCACAAATGGATGCTCAGAAGCACGGGATTAACGTTGTCAGAGGAACTGGAAACAGTGACAGGTGCACTTGTAGAGAGCACAGAAGGCTTTCACGTGTATGAACCACCCCTGTGGGATACAGCCCTGGGACTAAAGGGTTCCAAGGCAGCTCCCCCAGTGTTCCTGGGCAGGATCCAAATGCCATGGAAGCACAATCAATTCATCATGAAAGCTTAGGCTCAAAATAGTTTGGAGGCATTTCAGCTGTACATCACATATTGGATTATGTACTTCAACCACAAACAGATGTCTTCCAAAGAAGAAGTTTAATTCTGCTACTGTCTTCAGTTCTCAGACTGAAAGTGAAATTTCAGTGCATTCCTCTGTTCAAAATGTTGCTCTTTAGCCATGATTTCTGATTTTCAGAATATTCAGTTTACTTGAAATAATTTAATCTTGACATGTGAGGTATTAGAGCTTAGGACTCATTATATTGAGATAGAAGGAATGGTCATAAGAAATCTAACCTTATGGTGGAAAATAATTGTCTGTCTCATACAATGGAAAGTCAAATCCTTTTCTAATTATTTTCTAGAAAAGATTAAGAAAAATTAATCACAGGTCATAAGCAATCATCAACTCTCCTCAACTTCCCTTAGAAGTGTTGGATGCCCCTACACCATGGAAATTATATTTAGGCATTTATTCACATGCATTCCTCTCATTGCATTCATTTTTAGGATGCAAATGGACAAGTTCCCCTCCCTTCACTGCTCCCAGATATGAAGCACAGTTGCCCAGAAGAACCATTCTGAGTTCCACACTCCCTCAGCCTCCCCAAGCTGTGCCCCGGGATGGAGCTGCCACATTCCCTGTGGAGCCATCCCACCCCAGGCCCCTCTTCCAGTCTGGGAGAGCAGCATTCCCAGCCCGTTCTCGGCTGAGACACAAGCCCAGCACATTTTGTCTGGGGCAAGGCACTCATGAGGTCATACAGCCTGATTTTCACAACAGCCAGGCCTGGACATCCCACAGCCTTGGTGAAACAGGGAAAACCCCTGGAACATACTGTACCTTTCCCTTCCTTCTTTCCCTGTCCTTCCCTCTTTCTCCACCCAGACAATTTCTTTGGGACCTCTGGCACTTCCCCTGCTGCTGTTGTGGCTCAGAAAAAGAGCTTTTAGCACTCTTCCCCTCTCCCAGCCAGCAGGAGCAGAGTGACAAATAGAGGTGCAACATTAAGAGGCAAATCTGTATCTAATGAAAGAGATCCTGCAGGTTTCCAAATAAATCAACAAAAACCCCAGGCTCTGATTCATCCAGCAACTCATTTTGGTGGGGAATGGGAGGAAATCACATTCAGAGCACTGCTTTTATAGATGTTTTAGATGTTAGATTTTATAGATGTTTAGAGATGTTTAGAGATGTTTTCGATGGTAGATTTTATAGATGTTTATAGAACTTTTATCAAGCATTGAGGTAGTCGGCACCTATCACAATTCAACAGCGAGGTTTTGCTGGCAACTTGCTCAGCATGCAGGAGAGACCACTGCGAATCTGCCCGGAATCTTGGAGCATCTCAGTGATGGAAAGAGGCCTGTGACCAAGTCTTGTGCAAGTGGGAGCTGTGGTTGATCACAGGCAATGCAAAAACCCTGTGGAAATATTTGATGTTACCCGAGATTTTCCTGCTAAAAGCAAAAGTGACCTGGGAATGAGTCTCATAGACAGGAGCCAGCAAGTGCTGCTCAGTCTGGTAAGTGGTTGATTAAATCTGTTCACTCCTAGACTTAATCCTGGGACAGGACAGGCAGTGATCCCATCTTTGCCACTTTCTCCTGAAACTGCGCAAGGAGCTCAGTTAAGGGGAGGGGAGGAGAGTGGGAAGCACCAGGGCGAAAACCACAAGCCCAGGAGCTAAACCAATTTGCCTTCTATTTTCCATGCTCCCCTTTCATTCCTGGCCTCTTGCTGAGGATCAAGCAAAACAACTTACATAACCTCCCGAGAGCACAGTGACGTCCTCGCGGGGCCGGTCCCGCTCACCCGCGTCTCACATGTGTTCAGACATGCCCGTGAGCTACAGCATCCAGTTGTGCTCCTTCCACAACAGCCACGGCGCCCTGAAACAGCCTCTCCCCTACTTAAAGATCTTTAAATATTAAACAGAGATGAATTCACTTTAATCAAAGACACAGTAACCAGCAGCCCATCGGTCACTGTTTTACGTTGTTATTTTCATTAACGTCAGCGCAAGACCTCCAGGTCCTGTTACATTTCCCATCTTAATTTCTTTCCTTCATGCCTAACTCTGTACTGTGCATGTTAAGGAGCCCTGCACATGATTTCTGCTGCACTTGGCCTTTTCTGAAACCCTTCTGAAACACACAGATGTGGAGTTCTTTAGTCAAGAAGATGACATGTGACTAGGCCCTACCAGATATTGCAAAATCAGTGGGATCTTGCCATGGAGCTGGATGACTCCAGGACTTGGGCCAATCCAGTAAACAATTAGGCTGCTTTTGGCAGGAAGGGAAGACTGGTTCTTGCGAGATACACTTTTAGAAAAGAAAAGCTGAACAGAATTAAATCAATTACTCGTCACAGGCCTTGGGTGCAGATTCATCCCAAGCAGGGCTTGGAATGTTCTCCCTCTGCACCCACTGAAAAAGAGGCAAAAAAAAAAGGATATTTCTGGTCTGGAGACTTGGTTTTTCTGCTTTGTCTGACCCCAGTGGCCTTGCTAAACTTTTAATAACTGGTCAGCCTTCTCCAGGCTTCCTTTCCTGCTGACTTGTGGGCAACCACAGACCTGGAAGTGTTGTGGGAAGGACTGGGCTTCCTCTGCCCCAGAAAACATCCCTCTCCTACAGCTCCTCTGTGCTGTCCATGACAACGCATTCCCACATATTTCCTGGGATTCCTCCGGGTCCTCACTCTCGTTCCCGGGCTGCTGCCAGCCCTGTGTGGCACATGGACTCCCATGGCAGGAAGCCCAGTGGCCATCACAGGGCCAAGCGAGGCCTCCTGCCCTCCTGGGCCTGCACATCCTCAGGGAAGGCTGAGTGTGCTCTGCATCTGCTCAGGATCCACGAGGAGCACATCTCCCCTGAGCCAGAAGAGGCCCAAAGGAGGGTGAGGTCCCCCTGCCTTGTGAGCAGCTCTGCCCCACACACACCCCCAAAGGCAGAGGAACCTCAGCTGGGCCCAGGATGTGTCCTGGGCATGTTCCCTTGATGCCTTAGGTTTTAACTTTTATATTTTTCAAACCCTGTATTGCCCAGTGTGTAACTCTGCAGTCTCTTGTAGCTCATGAGCTGCTCTCCTGGGCCAGACAGACACAACAAAGCCTCTCTGAGCTCGCTGTTCAAGGGCACCCAGACTGTCCTAGACCCAAAAGGTGGAAGCTAGGGCCTCTGGAGAGGTGGGGAAATTGAAGAAAGCTGAAGTATTAATTGGTGAATTTATGCTGATATGCAAATAGGCCAAACCTATCAAAGTGTGAAGAACTCGTGACTCGGGGTCCATCTCGGGGTCCATTTTGGAAGCAGCCTCTGGCACCCCAGGGTGTGCCTTTGAAGGCCTTTCAAATAAATACCCACCTTTATTCCCTTACTCCTGTCTGGGCTCTGTTTCTGGGTAGCTGGAGAAGGCATCACCCTGCCAGGGAAGGTCTGCCAGGCAGCTGTGCAGGCAGGGCTCCACAAACCCCTGGCCCTGCTGACTCACACCAGTTGTTTTAGTCTTCCTTCTGCTTTTTCCACCTCTGCTCGTGGTCACTGTCTCACAATTAGAAAAATGAAATGTATGTAGAAATCCACAGCGCTGCCTACTCTGCTGGCCAGGGCTGCCTCATCCCAATCCTTGTCCCCTCCAAGGGGCACGGGGCCATCTCTCCCCTTGCAGGGAGCAGTTGTTATCTCCAAAGGCATCCAAACATTTCCCCAGAAAAATCTCAGAAAAAGTGACTTCTCCGCTATGTAAACTTCTATGCAGTGATAACTGGGCCCATCCTAAACCAGAGCTATGTGTTGGAAAATGTTTTGCTGCTCACTTCCCCCAGTTAAGCAAAGCTGGAGGAAGTTAGATCAGGAAATAGCAGGAATTTGGCTGCATAACTAAGGATTGTTTCACTTTGCACACCTGAGACATGAGAAACTTGGCACTAAATGGTGCTATTTAAATGATTACTAATAACATTATCAGCTTTAATTAATCAGAGTCCATGGCTGAAAGAGTTAGATGTGGATATAAATATGTATTTTGGCTGGACCAGATTTTGGGGATCTGTAGCCCACTCTCCTGCTCAAAGCAAGGCTGGCAGTGGCACAAGATCAGTTTGGTCATGGCTTTCCCTGGCCAGATCCTGACATGTCCCCAGGGCAGGGCTCTGGACACCTCTCTGAGGGCCTGTTCGTGAGCTCTATCAGCCTCTGAGTGAAAAAGGTTATCCTAAACTCCACCATCAAGTTCCTAAAGGCAGTCGATGGCTGTGAATCACCCCGGGGTGCATTCGCTGGCACTGCCAGGACTTTTTGGCTCCCCTTTGCCAAAAAACCCAGCCCAGCTTCCTCAACATGTCCCAGGCTGTGCTGGGCAGGACCCTGAGCATCTCCATAGTCCCTGTAGGAAGTGGAGAGGCAGGGGCTGATCTCTGCTCCCTGGGATGGGACGCGTGGGAACGGCTCAGCGCTCCATCAGGGCAGGTTCAGACTCCGCGCTGGGAATCATTTCTTCACTGGCAGTGTGGTCAAACACTGGACCAGAATTCCTGGAGAGGAATGGCCTGGCCATGTTTAAGAGGCTTTTGGACAGCGCCCTTAAGAATTTGCTTTAACATTTGGTCAGCCCTGAAGGGGTCTGGCAGTTGGATGAGACGATCCTTGCAGGTCTTTTCCAACTGAGATTATTCTATTCTATTCTATTCTATTCTATTCTATTCTATTCTAGTCTAGTCTAGTCTAGTCTAGTCTATTCTATTCTATTCTATTCTATTCTATTCCATTCCATCCCATCCCATTCCATTCCATTCCATTCCATTCCATTCCATTCCATTCCATTCCATTCCATCCCAATCTCCTGATCCAGAANATTCCATCCCATCCCATTCCATCCCATCCCATTCCATTCCATTCCATTCCATTCCATTCCATTCCATTCCATTCCATTCCATCCCAATCTCCTGATCCAGAAATGGACATTACATTCCCAACACAGCCTCACTCTCACCAAATGGAGAGATGCTCCAACGCCCCTTGCTTTTCTGGCCTCTCTCCTCCCGACTTTCAAGACGATAAAAAGAAAACACCTGGTTTTGTCATCAGTTTGGTGCAACGAGGCCTGAGTCAAATCTGTACCAAAAGCTGTAGAACTCCTTCCACTGATTTCCTTGGATTGGGAACAAACCCGACAGCACTGCCAGCTGCCCGCAGAGCACGAGCTGGAATTCCTCTTCCCTGGATTTCAGTGTTTTCCCCTCCCTGGGCCTGATAAGCAGTGCCACCCTGCCATAATTGTGATGTCTCTCACTGAATTCCTTTTGAGCACAAG
>WEIT01032271.1:115166-181163 GCA_013389985.1 Dryoscopus gambensis
CAGAGAAAAAGTTTATTTTCAATCCCTTTTTTCCTCTGGCACTCCAGGTTTCCCTGGAGCTGTCCTGCCCACGTCATTCCTCGGTGCCTCGCTTGTCAAGGAGCTGCAGAGCAGTTTCTCTGTGTGGGGGTGGCCTTCTCAGCCACCTCCAGATGCAGTGGAGGAGAGGAAACACTTTGCAGAGGGTGTGTTGAGGCAAGCAATGGGATTGTCAGCCCATGTGGTCACACGCGTGGGATTCCAGGATTTTCCTTCTTTTTTTTTTTTTTTCCATCTACATCTTTATGTAAATCACATCCAGAGATAGAAGCAGGTATTTTTCACTGGAAATGTGAATAATAATGCAAGAATATCAAGTCCTATTTCTGGAACTTTCCTCTCATCTTCGGGCATTTTTCCATCATGGCTGAAGACCTTCCTGAATTAAACAGGGCTGCTCTGCTCCGCCAGCAAAGTAAGAAAAGTGACTCTTGCCCTTCGACCAAAACAAAAACTAAAATTGAAATTTTTCCTAAACATTTTCCAACTTCATCAATCCTCTGATCTGCGTTAATCATGGACCACATCTTCACCAGGGGCCAGATGGAGTCCTTGCATGCTGTGCTCATCAGCTGTGTCCCCAGAACATTCCCCTCAGGAAATGTGCAATGAACGGGTGGCTGCCACAAAGTGTCCTTCCTGTAAAGTGTTCAAAGTCACCACAGGAAATTTGTGATGCGTGAAAACTTCTGATTCACAATGACCCACCTCTCACACGGTGCTGGACGGTGGGCGAGGACAGTGGGTGGGAACTCGCGTGGAGGAGATGTGATGCTGCCATGAAGCACCACAAAAAAGCCTCAAACGGTCTCTGAGCTGGAGGGACCAGATGGGACTCATTTCAACACAAGACTATGACCAAGTGATCCTGAAAATCCTGGGCTCCCTCAGGAGCTGCCAGCTGGGAAAGAAGGGAGACGACACCCCACAGGAGCAGAAAAGGACAGTTTCTTCTCTTAGTCAGAGTTACAGAATGGCTTGGATTGGAAAGGACCTTAAAGATCATCAAGTTCACCTCCCAGGCTGCTCCCAGCCCCATCCAGCCTGGCCTTGGGCACTGCCAGGGATCCAGGGGCAGCCACAGCTGCTCTGGGCACCCTGTGCCAGGGCTTCCCCACCCTCACAGGGAACAATTCCTTCCCAATCTCCCACCTAACCCTGCCTTTTGGCAGTGTGAAACCATTTTCCCTTGTCCTGTCACTCCGGGCCCTTGTCAACTGTGTCTCTCCATGGTTCCCGTTGGCCGCTTCAGGCCCTGCAAGGCCACACTGAGGTCACCCCAAAGCTTCTCCTCTCCAGGCTGAACAATCCCAGCTCTCCCAGCCTTTCCTCCCAGCAGAGCTGCTCCATCCCTCTGATCCCCTGGTGCCTCCTCTGGGCTCTCTCCAGCAGCTCCAGGCCCTCCCTGTGCTGGGCCCAGGGCTGGGGCAGCTCTGCAGGTGGGGCCTCACCTGATGGGGCACTGGAGAACCAGTGACCAGACAACACCAGCTGGTCCCAGCAGACTCGGGGACAGCTCTGTGTGGCTCTGAGGGCACAGCTGGGCTCAGGAGCTTGTCCCCAGCTCCTCTGGCCGCAGCTCATCCTGGAGGAGCCTTCAAGTTCTTGTAGCTTGTCAAGGAGAGCTTGGCGTGGTACAGGGGGAAGTATCCAAATGTAAAACAATCCATCAACCCAGCTGTGTGACATCTAACGTGTCAGGCCTGACCTCAGACCCAAATTTTGGTATTTCTGCATTGGAGGCTTCTCCAAAAGAAGTGAGGAAGGCCAGCTCTCAGTAATGAAGATCAGAAGTTTGGGTCTAGTCCAGCTCCCTCTAGTAACCCCAAACAACATTTGGAACATGAGCTAATAATAGGAGCTATGACAAATATGTACTGAGATGCTCAGACTCACATCACAGCAATGCACACATGACTGTGCCATTGGGTTCGTCTTACAAACACGGCTGATTGCCCCATTTTATCATGAAACAGCTCAAAATCCTTCTTCTATTTTTTTTTTCACATCCTTTTTCTAAATGAACAAATAGATAAACAAAGACTCTGCAGAGGGAAATACTGCAACAGCTGTTTCTGACCAGGGAAGCCAGGACATGGGAGACAACTCTGGAAATGTGCCTGTGCACATTCTGTGGAAATACTGTCTGTATTTCTTAAAAATCACTCCTTTCTCACTGGCGCTGTCTCATGGTGTGACAGCCACACACTGATCTTGCCACTGCTAAACAGAGATGATACTCGAAATTTCCTTTCTCTGGGCCATGTTCAGAGGTTTCACTTTGTTTTCTTCCAGTAGAGAATGAAAAGCTAAAAACTATTCCCTGAATATAATTCCTTAATTTGTCTAATATTTAACTTCAGTACAGTCAAGATTTTTTTTTATTTTTACCAAAACAGAGAAAAGCTGGATTTTTTTTTCAAGTTCAGTCAAACTAAGTTGAAACAGGACAATCAAAAACCATTGGAATGAAAACTATGGATGTTTATTCTTGACGAAAACAGCATCATTCCTCCAAGTTTTCAGTTCATTCAAGCAAAACTTCTGTCCAGAGGGAAAATATTTTGATCAGAAAGAGTCTGTTTAGATCTGACACAGCTCAGGGTGAAGTGCCGAGGTTTGGATGGACCTTGGGATTGAGGTTTTGCATCTCACCCTCTCTGCACAGTAAATTCTGCTGCTTCTCTTCTTCCCAGCCGTTATTTCAAACTGCAGAATTTCTGTGTTACATGACCTGGGAAAACTTAAAAAGTATTTTTGTGCTAGATCTGCAATCCTAAACAGCAGAGATTAATCTAAACAACACTGATACTACAGCTGAAAATAGTATTAGCATTTAAAATGTTTGCCATTGAAGAAATTTACTTTACAATAATAACAATAGCAATACTAGTAATAATATTAATAGTAGTAATATTAGTAACAACAATTTCTGATTAAATCATCAAGTGCTTCACAAAGGTTGGACTCAATGACCTTGGGGGTCTATTCCAACCTTAACGATTATGGGAAATAAGAAGCCCAGAATCCCAGCCTGTAGTTTCCTATTATAAACTCAAAGCCCAGAGAAGAAGAGCAACTGGACAGTGCAGAGTACATGATTTTAAGCCTTTTTTCAGGCTTGTTTTTAAGCTGTTGATCAGTTCTCTGTTCTTTTCCTTCTCTCAAGGACATTTTATGTAGTAGGTCCCAAAGCAGCCCTGCAATCATCTTTCAGACACACACTCCACGTGCTTGTGCCTTTTGCTGCCTGCATTTTCCACACCTCGAGTAATCCTCACTGGATTTTCCTGGATCTCTTTCAACTGGACATGCTGCTACAGAGGTACCAGGGAAAAACACGCTTTCAAACTGAAAGAGGGGAAATTTAGGTTCAATATGAGGAAGAAATCCTTCCCTGGGAGAGTGGGCAGGCCCTGGCACAGGGTGCCCAGAGCAGCTGTGGCTGCCCTGGATCCCTGGCAGTGCCCAAGGCCAGGCTGGATGGGGCTGGGAGCACCCTGGGACAGTGGAAGGTGTCCCCACCAATGGCAGGGGTCAGATGAGATGAGATTTAATGTCCCTTACAACCCAAACCAGTCTGTGATCCTGTGACAGCTCTTTATGCCATCCCTGACTGTCTCTTCCATAGAACGATCAAAAAAAAATCCCTGGATACCAAGCACTCCAAAGCCCTGGAACACACAGAGCTCTTCAGCCGCGTGTGAAAGCCTTTCCCAAGGATGATGATCCCTTACATGACCACGGCCCAGCGCGGAGGGGGACTGGACACCCCAAGAGCCAGCACTGGTCTGGCTGGGGAGCCAGGGGTGCCCCCGGGCGGGAGGGCTGTGCTGGGCTCCCAGAGTGGCTGCACAGCCGCCCCCTGACACCTGAGCCAGAGGTGGCTCCTGGCACGTCACCACGGGCCGTGTGTGCCAGGCATTGTGCAAGGGGTGCTGGTGATTTCCAGGAGCTGGGTGACTTCCCTGCCAGGAGAGCAGCCCCACGGTGAGAACTGTTCACCCTGTTCGTGTTTGCTGCGCGCTGGCAGCAGCCAGGCATGGCTGGATCCGTGAGTGAGGGATGGCATGGATCACTTGGCACGCACAGGAAGGGTTCTGCAGGGAGTGGAGGCGGAGCAGAGGTGCTGCAAGCCCGGTTTGAGAAAGGCACGGAGGAAAATTAAAAAAGAATCCAGATGTAGGGTAAAAGAGAAGCCTTCTACCCTGATTCCCCAGTTCTTCTCTTCCAAGGTCTATAATTTCCATTAAACACAGTATTACCCTCCTTGCACTGATACCACACGACCCCAAGTGCGCTTCCATTACTCATTCCAAACACCAGCTCCAGATGATTCAGAGAGGGAGATTTTGCCCTTGAGTGCCCAAGACTTGAGGTAGCACCTTCAAAATCCAGAGGGCTCAGTGGTGAGACATCCCACTGAGAATTTGGGATTGAAGGCTGGGAGAATAGTCATCATTGTAGAAATAGGTTACTGGAAAGACTCAGAGAACAAGGGGGGAGAGGAATTTGAGAAGATGAGGGAAATTGTGTCTCAACAAATCGATGGAAAAACAAAACAGAGGAGTCTCTAAATTAGGTAAGGAGGCAGGAACAACTTCCCGATTTGAGCTCCTTCTTTTCTTCCCATCAGGTGGGGAAGGCTGCTCTGCTGAAGGCTCAGGGGAACAGGATAAAGGAAGCACAGGGGCATCTTTCATCCAGCATCTGCTCCAAATGAACACACACAGATGATTCATTTGTCTGTATTTATCAAGCCTGTTCTGCCAAAAGCTGTGGAAGTCACTGCGATGATCCTCCTGTGGTTTTCTACAGCTTCATTTTCTCAAGACCATTGCTTATTCAAGGAAATGAGATTATTTAGGATGTCTTCCCCACGTGCTATACTTCACAATTTCAGATAATAGGCAAAATTTCTGGGAATGGCATGACAGCCTGCATGGCATTGCTGCAAATGGAAGTGTTTTATTACACACCACAGACAGATGTTAAAGCTTTCCACAACAACTCATCTTCCAGCAACAGGAGAGGAGAGTTTAATCAAGAATAATTACAAAGAAACAGGCATTAGTCCTTCAGCCGCAGCTGATACCATCTTGTACCTGACAAAGAGATGAGAACACAAGGCAAAATTATTCTGCAGATTTAGAAATCGTGTTATTCTTGCTTGACCCACCTATGACAGCAGAAGGGAGGGGGGCAGGGTGTGATTTGTGTCCCCTCTCTCGTCGTTAGTGAGCCTTACACCACAGAGCCTTTCCCAGTGCTCCAGACTGACCCCGAATCTGCGTTGCTCAGATTCCCCAGGTACTCCTGAATGTCCTGGTCCTCATTCTCCACCTTGGCAGTAGTGAGACTTAAAGACAGAAAAGAAGTGGATGAGGAAGAGAGGCTCAAACCCTTCTGCACTTGGTTTCATTCACCCTGGCGGCATTCCAGCCCTTCCCTCCAACCTCCCCTGTCCCCGTCCCCTTCCCACCCGTGGAGCTGGGTGTAACAGGGAATGGATTGTCATTGGGAACTCACTCTGTGCCTGGAGCAGCAGGACAGGCTTGGGGCTGGAGTGGCTCTGAAAGGCCACATCACTGCTCTGATATGGCCAGAGCTGAAAGTATTGGGGTGTGAGCTACAGGGCAGTTGTGTGTGGCAAGGGGAAATTAGACAAGGAACATCAAGTGTTTCTGTTGTGTTATTTCCCCAGGATATCCCCAGGGTATTTGGTCTAACAGAATTATTATCTCCCCCAGCCTACATTCTCACCTTCCTTCTGTTTTAGATGACCAAGACCGGATTTTTACTGGTCAGTGTAAAACCAGAAGTGATTTGCCTTAAATAAGTGAACGGGGGAGAGTGCCAGGGAACAACCTTTCTTCACAAGAGACCTGCAGTTACCCACAACATTCCTGCATTCTCTAAAGATTCAAAAATATAAAAATTTTTCCAACTGTCAATGGCAGTGTGCTAATTTATAGGGTTCGAATCCCACCAGATCAGCTGATAGAACATTCCGGAGGCAGAACATTTTGCCAAGCATGATGTCCTGACAGCTGTGTGTAGGTAACAATTAGTTTAGGTGGCAGTACAAAAACAAGCTGATGTTTAACCTGGGAAATGACAGGCACTTGCAGTAAAACCTGTAGGTATAATTAGGTAGAGGATTAGGCATAATTTTGTGATAAAGCACAGGCTGTGCCATTAAGCTGAGCATCTGTTTCTCAGCATTATCCCCACATAACACCTTTCACATCGACCACTGTCCTTTCATTTTGCCATACCAGAGAGGCTGCAAGTGGGAAAAAACATAAAGCTTTTAGAGAATTTTGGGTTTCAAATAATTCTTTGATCCCAGTTAAAAAAATAAAAGGAGAAAATAAGTGTTACTGCTTGATTTCTGTACAGGTTAACCCCTCACTTCTCCCTACTACAGCCCAGAGTTCAGCTCCACAAAAGTCATGAGCTTTAATTAAGTGCAGTCAGCCTTATCAGGTAGTCAAAAACTCGTTTGGATGGAGGCAGAGTCACATCCTGTGTCAAGAGATCCTTCCACGAGCCACTGCTGTACCCTGGCGAGTCCATTATTTCACCCACCGGAAATCTCAGCTCCGATGCGCGGTGCAAAACATTTCTGCTCTTCCCCAGAGGTCCCTGACTCACAGGCTGTGCCCAAACAGCAGGGCTGGGAGGTGAGGGCTGTTGCACCACTTTTCCAGGCTGATGGACACACTGGAGAAGATGATGTTTCTGTTTGCTCATTTGCATGTCCACACCGGCACAGCCTGGAGCGCCTGGGATGCAGCGATCCCTGCTCCTGCTCCTGTTGTGTCCTGCAGTGTGGTCATGGACTGAGTGAGGGCTCACCCACAAAGCCACTGCGTAACCCACAGGGCTGGTTCCTCATCCCACAGGTGAGATTGTGCCAGGAGATCCCACGGAAGAGATGAGGGAGCCGGGAGCTGTTGAAAAGTTTCAGGAATTGACTAATTAACTCCCTCGGCGTGTGAGAAAGGCCCAATTAAGGAGCAGCAAACTCCTGACCTCAGAAGGCAGCCAGGAGGATGAGCCTGCACAGACTCCTGCCCGGATCCTGCATCCCAGGCTGGGCTGTCCCGACAAGTCTCCTTCCTCCCCCACTCAGGATGTCGCTGCCCCCATGGAGCTGACAGGGCAATAATGCCTGGCAGCGTTGCCTCACGAGCCACGCCCGGCAGCGCCCGATCAGCACCATCCCCAGGTGGCTGCAGAGCCGCAGCTCCGTCCCAGTCCCACCGTGACTTTTACCAAACCACGGTGGTCTCAGAGCAGCCTTCGTCCTGGTGCTGCTGCAAGCACCTTCCTTGGATGTGACAGTCCCATTGTCCCACCTCAGCCCCTCTCAGCGTAAAACCAGTTACAAACCTCCCCCAGGTCCCTCTGCCCAGGCTGACCGTGACATTTGGCCGTCGTTTCTTGCCCAGATCTGCTCTTCCCACTCTGCTCTCTCATCCACCCACAAAGCCAGATGTGTTCCTAGTTCAGGCCTGTCTCCACCTTGACCACGCTCCTGCAGGGATGGGAACCTCACTGAGCAGCTCATGGCAGCAGCTGGGTCATGCAGCCCCTCTACACAACGACCTGGGGGTCAGGCACTTCCCTGGAGAGATCTCATCTTATTGCTGCTCATTTCTGGGGCCTGCACTGGTGTCTGGTGCAGTTATTTTCTCCCTGGACAGTATTTGGGGGCGTCAACCCTCTGCAAGTGCAGCTCTCTGTTGTCCCAGGTCAGTATTAGGCAGTGTAAGAGGAAGGCCCACTCTCATATATAAACTTGATTAACTCTTCCAACCAATCCCAGTTCTTCAAACAGTTCCAATTATGAGCTCCAAATCAAAATCTTACATCAAATGATAAATTCCAAAGCCATTCCTCTGGAAGACGTGAATGCAAACACACTTTGTCCTGGTAGGAGACAAAACTGTCCAGGTAGGAGACTTCCCTCCTCACAAATGTCACCTCAAATGACCAGGAGGAGCTTCCCAACTTTCCTCCTGTCCAAATGGAACATCTCAGGAATGCACTGTTCTTTCCTTTGGGGAAGCTACAGTTTCCTTCAACTTCTTTTGGGCATCAGCTCAAGAAAAGTAGGCCTGATCCGCCCAAGAAAAGCAGCTCTCAGGAACTGTTCCTGCAATAGCTGCATTTCACAGACTCATAGACTGGTTTGGGTTGGAAGGGCCCTTAAAGCTCATCCAGTTCCATTCCCCTGCCATGGGCAGGGACAGCTTCCACTATCCCAGAGTGCTCCAAGTCCATCCACCCTGGCCTTGGGCACTGCCAGGGGCAGCCACAGCTCCTCTGGACAATAATTTCCCACATGTTGAGAGGCCTGGGGAGGTAATTTTGACCCAGCACTTCACAGGGAGAAGCCACACAGACGAGATAAAGGCTGCCCGGAGCGAATGTGATTCTTCTGTACTTCTGTAAAACTCAGAGGATTCTGCACTTCTGTGCAGCTTCCACAGGTGTTTTTTATCATCCCTGAATCTGTTCAGCATCAAAAACCACAAAGCTTGAGGGAAGTGAAGGCTGGAGCCTGTCCCTCCTCATTCACACTTGTGTCACTTCCGCAGTCAAAGCCGTGACAACACATTTTGTGCACGATGACAATAATTTCCTCTGCCCCTTTGTAATTTCTGTGCCCTCATCTCTCATCCCAGCAGGCGGTGGCTTTCACAACCCAAGAGGTTTTGCTCACCATGGGTAGGACTTGTCCACTCACGTGGAGACTTGTGAGACCTCACAGAATGTTCAGTGTCCCTTTTTGAATTGTGTGGGCTGCGTTCTGGGCTGAATCACGCTCCCAATTCCCATAATCACACCTTAACTGACACATACATTGCAACTTCCAGGGACAGAAATCAAGGTCAGCACTTTGTGGATGGACAGACAGATGGATGGATGGATGGATGGATGGATGGATGGATGGATGGCAAGAGCCTTAATGCTGCCTGACAACTGCTCTCAAGTCAAACACCGGGTCATAGAGGCTCAATTTAAAGCTGGTTTGGCTAAAGAGAAACATAATTCTTCCTAATCGAAATATATATTGACAGCTCTGCAAATACACGTGGACATACCTGGCAAAAGGCTGGCCCTGAGAGGCCACTGCCCCCCTAGAGCTCAGCATCTCCTGCAAGCCTGGGAACATTCCCAGTGGTTATCCACTGCTCTCCAGGAAAAAGAGGGAGAGACAAAAAGTCTTGAAGCACTAAGAAATTTACTGTGCTTCATTGTCCGCCCGACCGTTCAGTGTTTCTCATCTCTGCAAAGCAATATTTGGGCTCCGCTGCCATGAAAGATTTGCTTTCATTAACAAATGAGGGTATTTTTTACAGGAGGAGGATCAATAAACAATAAGCCATTATCCCACTGCAAGGTAAACTTGTAGGAGCTCTGCCCTGGCTGGGATTAGTGACTGCTTCTTCTCAGGGTCAGAATAACAAACTGCAGTTGTTTGTCTGTACTTCACATTCCACAAAAAAGTACCTGTGGTGGGTTTGAAATCTCAGTGTCAATAGAAGGAAAATCCCCTCGAAATAATGAAAAGACCTAAAATGACACAGTTTCATGCGGAGTTTCTGAGAGAGGGAGGCTGAAACAATAAGATCAGCCTGAAAAAATTTCATGTGCCTTTCCCAGCCTGCTTTGTTTCCAATACATAGATTTGCTTCAGAGATTTAGAAGTTCGCAACTAGCCTTGGAGTACTTTCCCGTGGTATTTCCACCTGGAGCACTGAAATTCTCTCGATACACCACGGTGCTGAGAACGCCAGTTGGAAGCTCGGCTCCCGCAGAACAGCACTTTCAGAGGGCTGACTCCCTGGCCTCTGCTAAGTGCATTTATTTCTTAATCCCTCATTTCAGTAAGAGTTTTGTGTGGGCAAGCAGCTTCTTCAGAACCGCAGCCAACAGAAAGGGTGTGTTGGAGGGAGGGGAAGAGCGATACAAGCAAGGAGTCTCCCACGCCGGGCACACGGGACGGCGGCCCCAACCCACCGGGGATACTGTGCCCCATCCCACCTGGGAAACTCGAAGGATTGGGTTTCTGGAAAGGACATGAAGTGGGCTGAAAGGCTGTGAGCAGGAAATGTGTAATTATTACACAGAGAAGGGCCTGGAGGAGAAGCTTGTTCAGGCTGGAGAAGAGACTGAGATCAGAGCTCACCACGGGGGCTGCAGCTCCTCCCGAGGGGCAGCTCCGGTCTCTGCCCTGGGACAGGGACAGGAGCCAGGGAGCGGCTGGGGCTGGGCCAGGGAGGCTCAGGCTGAGATCAGGGAAAGGTTCTTCCCCCAGAGGGTGCTGGCACTGCCCAGGCTCCCCAGGGAATGGGCACGGCCCCGAGGCTGCCAGAGCTCCAGGGGCGTTTGGGCAGCGCTGCCAGGGATGCCCAGGGTGGGGTTGTTGGGGGGTCTGGGCAGGGCTGGGCCTGGACTGGATGATCCTGGTGGGTCCCTTCCAGCTCAGGGTATTCCATGATTGTGACTCTGTAATCCTGAAGGAGAGGGCAGCAGGCTGAGCGTGGCCATCCCACGCTCTGCTGGGCACCGGCTGCCCCCGCACCACCCTGCAGCTCCCGCCTCGACACCTGGCACAGAGATTCCATCTGTTTCCTCCCACTGGAGCCAGGACAAGCTGCCAATACCAGGGAGTCACGGTGGAGTAATTTCCAGGAATGTCCCAGCACTGCCTCTTGTCCGCTACGTGCAGCTGGACACCTCCAACAGGGGCTTTTCCACAGGTCCCAAATCTTCCCAGCCCCAGTGCAGACGTGGATTCACTGGGAGGACCTATAAAATGCTTCCCAAAACCTTCCCTCAGCTCCCAGCAATCCCATGCACAGGAACTTTCCCGACACACACAAATCCTGAGTATTTTGTCCCCACAAAGAACTCCCCTTCCATAAACGTATCCAGTATGTGCTTGAGGCCACGAAAATGTTCAGCATCCACAAAATCCTACAGAAAGGAATTCTACAGCTTTAATGGGGAAGGGGAATACTGGGGGGTTTTTACCCTCTCTCTGGCTGGTTTAAATTTTTACTAAGTGCTAGAATCCATCTTAGCATTAATTTAATTAATCCTAGCTTTAATTCAAGTTTTTTAATTCATTATTTTTAGGAAGACATTCTGTACTGTGAGGGTGATGAGGCACTGGAATGGGTTGCATAGAGAAGTCGTGGATGTCTCGTCTGTGGAAGTGTTGGACAGGGCTTGGAGCAATCTGGGATGGTGGAAAATCTCCCTGCCCATGGCAGGGGGGTGGAACTGGAGGATTTTTAAGGTCCCTTCCAACCCAAACCCAAGTCTGGGATTCTGGGATTCTGTGAATTTAATTGGTTCAGGTGATGGTGACCATAAAGACCTGATGATAAATTTTATGTGTGGGTTCCTCTGATGTTCACTCAGTGTGAACCGAGCTGTGGCAACATCAGCTGTAAAACCCGGGCCTGCTCAGGTGTGGGCATCCTGCGGGACAGAGCAGGAGAGCACCGGGTTTCTTCCTGCACAGTTATTAATTACATTCAATTCATTGCAATTAACTGAATTATTAATTGCATTCTCCCCACCCAAACAAGGGCTTTCTTGGTATCACCAGGCTCACAAACAACTTTTATAGACAGATGAACACATCACAAGACTCACAAGAGGTCAGGTGCTTCTCCTGGGCGGGCTGCTGGGAAGGAAAGCTCTGAAATAAATCCCAGTGGAGGCCACTGGCCCTGTCTTTGTTTATTTACCTGATGGGAAATGATCCATAAACCTCTGCCAGAGCAAGCCACAAAGGCATTAGAAAATGGCACAAAAGGGCAAATTATGGGATAACAGAAGTGTGGCAGGAGGTGGCTAAACGAGGAATAAATCAATGGCATTGCGCATTTCAAGGGAAAAACAGGGTCAGATCAGTGCCAGGAAATTGCTGGCGCATGGGAAGTCATTAATTACTCCCAGATATAAGCTAAAGCTCACTCTCTTTCCACATGCACAGAAGGACAGCGAGGTCCTGAGGAAAATTTGTGCTGATTTCTCTTTCCTGACTGTGCCCTTGGCCAGGGCCCGGACCTGGAACGGGGCCAGGTGTGGCCAGCATGACTGATGGGGTGTGAGCCCTCCTGCTGAGCACAGACACTTGTGTGTTCCCCAGAGCACCAGGACTGAGAGCCTGGATTTCACAGCCCGTGTTAGTCGCAGGGCCCGGCTTCAGCAGAGTCATTCCCTCCGCGCCTCCACAGCCACCTCTGCTTCCTGTGCCGCTGAGCCAAGCCTGACACTGGAACCTTTTCCTTTCTGAGTGGGCTTTTCAGCACACTGGACAAAGGCTGCAGCTAAATCAGAAATACGGTGGAAAAGGCTCGGATCTGACACAAACCTTCCATGATGAACTTAAGAAATCCATCAATCCACATTTCATCACGCAAACAATCCTTTCTCACTGAGCTTCCAGGAAGCATCTGGGCTTTGCTTCTGAAATTCTCCCTCCTGTGAAAGGGCTCCTGCATGATTTGGTGATGTCCTGCAGGAGGGAGCTCCTGAGGAAGCAGGAGCACGGGGATGGCACCCTGGCTCAATGCCCTGTGGTTTGGGGGGACAGGAATATGGGAATGGCACCCTGGCTCGATGCCCTGTGGTTTAGGGGAGCAGGAGGACAAGAATGGCACCGTGGCTTGATGCCCTGTGGTTTGGGGGAGCAGCAGCACGGGGATGGCACCCTGGCTCGATGCCCTGGGGTTTGGGGGATCAAGAACACAAGAATGGCCCCCTGGCTTGATGCCCTGGAGTTTGGGGGAGCAGGAGCATGGGGATGGCACCGTGGCTGTGCTCAGCTGTGGCTCCTTTGCCCGGCTGGCACACAGCTGTGCCACTTAGCACTCCAGCCACGCCTGGGGGTGTTTTGGCAGACCTGGTGCCTACGGGAGCAGCAGGCTTTGTCTGGGGAAACCTGGGGCGTCCCTGTAGGGTAAGAACACAATTCCCACCCCCTGGGTTTTTGCAGCATTCACTTCACGTGGCAGCGGCAGCCTAAAGCTTGAAGGGCTGTGTTAAAAGGGAAACAGGGATCGCTCACAATCCTTCCGTGGCAGGCTGAGCTCAAGAGTTACGTGTATCAGAGCCCTGCAGGCCGTCACCATGAGCTCAGACCACGTCACCACTGCCCTGCTCGGGAAATTCAGAGTCAGGAGTCAGCAAGCTGCAAGATCCTGTGATGCACTGCTCGCACTGGACAGCTCTGGGCTGCATCACTCCCAAACAAGGGAGAAGGGAAAAGGAAAGTCCAGCTGTGCCCAGCTGTGACGTGTGAAAGGAAGGCAGTGACCAAGTCATTCTTCCGCGCCATATGTTCCTATCTATGGAATCACCAGGAACTGCGTTGTATCACCAGATTTTCTCCCTCTGCGTCCGTCACGTAGAACCACATCTCCCCGATGCTGTTCCGGGTATCCTCAGCAACCCCTCGACATCCACACACCAGCTGTGGTTGGCTGCTGGTGGACACCCAGGCACGCAGAGCAGGGAGGCTGCAGCAGCGTCCAGGCTCTGCCTCGCTGGAGCGTTTGCTGGCGGCTGCCAACAGCTCGGAGTGGAACAACAGCACGGAGGGAGCACGTTACCGAGCCAGCTTCCTGGAAGGAGCCGGAATGGACGGGAAAATGTCCAGCTAAGCTGTGCCTGACAGTACAGAACTTCCCTGCACAGCCCCAGCAAACGCGGAGCTTGTGCAGCCCCTTCTAACCACAGGAATTCCAGGCTGTCCATGTCATTCTCTCTTCCCACAGGAAACAGCCCAGGATTTACCCTGCAAGGCTCTCCCGGAGTCCCTGGAAGGGCTCAGCTGCCGTCCCACAGCCCCCGCCTCCTCCGCAGCCGCGGCGGGAGCCAGGGACGCGCGGGAGCAGCATCCCTTTGGGCCATGACATTCCTCCCGCCTCCGACACCTCCCAGCCCCGCGTCTCACTCGCGTGCGTGGGAGGGAAGAGCGGTGGCAGCAGGAGCATTGCGGCAGCCCGGAGGTGGGAGGTCACATGAGGGACACGGCGGCTGAGGTGGGGACCCATCCCGCACCCTCCCACTCCTTCCCGTCTCGTGTCATCCCACGGCGAGGGGAGTTCGAGGGGCTGCTCCCCGTCTCCTGCCCGCTGACAAACCCAGCCCGGCTGGGTAAGGTTTCCCCACGGCAGCTGGGTTTGTGCTGCTCCTGCCTGTTGGGGGTCAGGAGTTGTGCAAGGCCTGAAAGCCCCTCCGGACGCGCCCCCTCACCTGCCCGGGCCCATGAGGAACCCTTCCCCAGCGCGGTGACATCACTGCTCTGCCAGGAGCCGATCGTGCCAGGAGGAGCCCTCCCATCCCTCTGCCTTCCCTCCAGCCCTGCTGCACCTCTGACACGTAAAGCCTCTGGTGGGAGACTCCAGGTGAGCCAACCGAGCGCCAGGCAGGAAGGAAATGATAAGATCAAGAGGAGGAAATTCCCACCTGATTCTCCCCCTCCTCCCAGCCGAGGGATGCTCCGTGCTTTGTCTTTCTGTTGGGAGTCTCTCGGGATTCAGCAGATAAAACATTAAGCATTCCCCACACAGTGAACAAAAATCACTTTGAAAACCCTTAGAAAATCTGTGAAATGGGCTTTGAATGCTCAATTACTTTTTCTCCACGCTCACTGCAAGCTTCAAAACTTAAAACACAGACACAGAATCATCCAACTATAGAATTGTTTAGCTTGGAGAAGACCCCCAAGGTCACCGAGTCCAACCATTCCCCCAGCACTGCCAAAGTCCCCGGGTGCCACATCCACACGGCTTTCAAATCCCTCCAGAGGTGGTGACACCACCACTGCCCGGGGAAGGCTGTGCCAGAGCATGACAATCCTTTCAGTGAAGAAATTTTTCCTCATGTCCAAGCTGACCCTCCCCTGGCACAACTCAGAGCCGTTTGCTCTTCTCCTGTCATTTATTACCGAGGGGCTGGAGCCCGACCCCTCCGGCTGCCCGCTCCTGTCAGGGACTTGTGCAGAGCCACCAGGGCCCCCCTGAGCCTCCTTTGCTCCAGGCTGAGCCCCTTTCCCAGCTCCCTCAACTTCTCCTGATGCTCCAGGCCCTTCCCAGCTCCATTCCCTGCCCTGGACACGCTCCAGCCCCTCAGGGTCTTTGTTGTCGTGACGAGCCTAAAACCTGAGCACAGCCAGGACCTGATGTGCACAGGGAATGAATAAAGATTCAATCCACTGAGCATTTTCCGTGCTAAAGACAGGAACAGCTGCCAGACCATCCCTTCACACCTCTCTCTCCTCGCTCTAGATGTGATCTAGCTTGCCCTCAGACAAAATGCCCCCAGACACACCAGGCACAAACACGCAGGGAGAACAAAAAAGCACTTCAGACAGAAAACTCAGCAGCACAGCGGTGACATGCCCCAGTGCCAAGCTGTTTTCTTTGGATCCCTGATTCCCTCCATACTTTTTCAGCCCTTCAGAAACATCTCTGAGCTCACAGTAGCTCCCCAGCAGAACATCTGCCCACTTTAAAGCTCTTGGAGCTGCAGCAGCGATTGGTAACCCCTGCGGATTTCTCTCATCAGTAGAAACTGCTCAAGGATCACAGGCTGGGGCATGTCTGACAAGAGCAGGAGGATTTGCACAACAGGCTGGGCTGAGAGAGGAGCTGGGGACAAACGGGGAGAAGCAGGAGACATGTGAGGGGTGGCATGATGTGACATGACCCAGAGCCAAGAGGGACTGTCCCTGCCTGTGCCCTGACTGCCAGGATCCAGCTCCCTTCACAGGAAGGATGAGCCCGTGGTGGCTCCCCAAGGTCCCCATTCCCCACGCTGCAGCCAGGGATGGCTGGGGAACATCCCAGTGCATCCCAGTGCAGCCCAGTGCATCCCAGTACATCCCAGTGCAGCCCAGTGCAGCCCAGTGCAGCCCAGTGCTAGATTTCTTCTGGCAGCTCCAGAGCTGCCTCGCTGAGAGAGTCCCCTCCTGGCAAGCCCCGGGCTCCTCTCTGCCAGGCACACTTGTCTGCACAGGAAAAATGACATTTCTCCTCCCTCTCTTGGGATCCTTAAGAGCAAATTCTCAGCTCGGCCTCGAAGCCGGGGGCAAAGCATGAGCCTGTTCCCAGCTCATCTCAAGAGCTCAGCCCCTGCTCTCCAAGGCTACGGCTGCTCATCCTCTTCCAGCCAAAGGTTTGCGGGTCACCACTGCCAATAAAAGCTCTTACAAGCTGTTTTCACTCAGAGCCGGCTCCCCTGGAAATCCTTGGCAAATAAAATAAAAATAAACTCCTGGGTGTTCCCTGGAGATATCTGTGTCCATCTGCTGGCAAGGCCCGTGCCTTGGATATATTTTAAGCTTTTTGTAGCATTCACAATGAAGAGAAAATTACCTTTGACACTCGTGGTCAAAATATTAGTATCAGTTTCTCAGTATTCTGCCCTGGAATATGCAACTGGGACACCAGAAATAAAAAAAGGTAAAAAAACCCACATCTCTACGCAGCACTTCTCAGAAATACGAGCTCTCTTATTTGAGGATAAATGGAGCCACACCTACCCTGAAATGAGATCTGGGCACTGTGAAAGCAGAGAGCAGTCCTTGTCCCCAAGGTTTTACAGTCCAAATGAAAACAAACAATGAATTAAGGAAGGAAACACAATCAGTCGCTTGTCTGAGGCCTCACAGGAGCGATGTGGTTTGGCTGGGATTGGAGCTCGCAGCCTTTGGTGCTTTACGAGGATGTGCTGGGTGAGGGGCTGGGCAGGAGCCACCCCTGAACCCCCAGCCCTGGGCTGAGCCCCAGCGTGGGCAGCAGGGAGGGGGATTCTGCCCCTCTGCCCCATCAGGTGAGACCCCACCTGCAGAGCTGCCCCAGCCCTGGGCCCAGCACAGGGAGGGCCTGGAGCTGCTGGAGAGAGCCCAGAGGAGGCACCAGGGGATCAGAGGGATGGAGCAGCTCTGCTGGGAGGAAAGGCTGGGAGAGCTGGGATTGTTCAGAAACTTTGGAGTGACCTCACTGCATACTTGCAGTGCCTGAAGGGGCTACAAGAAAGATGGAGAGAGACAATTGACAAGGGTCTGGAGTGACAGGACAAGGGAAAATGGTTTCACACTGCCAAAAGGCAGGGTTAGGTGGGAGATTGGGAAGGAATTGTTCCCTGTGAGGGTGGGCAGGCCCTGGCACAGGGTGCCCAGAGCAGCTGTGGCTGCCCCTGGATCCCTGGCAGTGCCCAAGGCCAGGCTGGACGGGGCTGGGAGCAGCCTGGGACAGTGGGAGGTGTCCCTGCCCAGGGCAGGGGTGGAATTAGGGGACCTTTAAGATCCCTTCCAACCCAAACCATTCTATGATTTACCATCTCTTATCTCCCTAAACCATCCTGCTTTTCACTATTTCTTGCTCACTCTCTCACACTTTCTCTTTCCCTGGTCTCTTCCCTCTCTGCTCTGCTGGCAAGGATCCCGTCCTTGCTGCTGGCAGCCTCACTCAGCCTCGCTGACCAAATCATGTGTTCTGCTCAGAGCATGACTTGAAGCTCTCCAGAGCTGCACCAAACTATTGCAACAGGACGATTTTAGCAGTGTCATTGAAATAATAAGAGCTGGCTGTGGTTTTTTGGGGAAAGGGATGTTACGGATAGCCTGGGGCCTGAGAAAATAGTTTTCTTTCTTTGATCTTATTTTCTAAAAACCCAAATCTGAAATGCTTTTTGGGGAAACCAAACCTCTCTCGCTAAAATGTGTTCAGGTTTCCAGCTGGTTTCTCTACCCAGGGAAAAAGGAGAAGTTCCTGCACATCACTGTGTGCGCACATACACATCAAAGAAAGTTTCTGTTTTAATGAGAACTTTCCTGAGGACAAAAAAAATCCAATTTCAATAGTCTGGGTAAGTCTAAATGGCAACATCTCCATGCCAAGCCGTTCCTAGAGTGGATTTCCTTGCAGAGGGTGGGCTGCTGCAGAGCGGCAGGGAGCAAGGAAGGAACTTTGCTGGGATACAGGAGCCCCTTCCAGCTGGACATCAGCTGCCAGCAGAGCTTGCTCCTCCCGGCTGTGCTGCTGATCAGCTCCAGAGGATGAGCAGCCCCTCTCTGTCGGGGATAGCAGCTGTCAGTCAAGTAAGATTGACATCATTTTCCTAAAAGTACACTTTTCCAAGTAGCAATAACAGACTCCTGTGACAGCACCCTTTTTTATTAAGGTTTTTAATTAAGGTCATTTGGGAGAAGAGCGGACAAACGTTTGATTTTGGGCCTAAGCCCCGACAGTTTGGTGCAAAAGGTGCAACTCTGAGCAACGGGCAGCCTCTTGTGAATTCTGCCAAAAAAGAGGGATGAAGCAAAGAAGGACCCCTTCTTTGGGGTCACTCGCTTCCTGTCGTCTCACCTTCCCCAAGAGCCTCTTCCCCTTTCTCTGGGAAAGAAGAAACTGCCGGGCTCCGCTCGCCTCTGCCTCTCTCTCCCCACCCTGCTTCTCACTTTCACTCCCATTGGTTTCATGCTCCCCGTGCCACGCGGAAAAGCCTGCGAGCTTATCCAGCCCAGCAGCGGGGTTTCTCCTGGTTCCACCCACCGGGACTTTCCTGGCTTCCTTCTGCACCGAGAGGGGGGAGGCAGAGCCGTCGGGAGGCAGGAGCGGGCCCCGGGCAGCGCGGGGAGCGCGGTGCTCCCGCTCTCCCTGCCGGGTTTCTATTGTAGGCGGTGCATTCCTCGGGAGGGAGGGAGGGTGTGCGTGTGTGGCGGTGCCTTCCCACACTCGGGGCAGCTCTTATTTAATGGGGGTCTCCATGCAGGCCAGGCGCCACAAGAGGTTTGGCGGTGCCCGGCTCCCTCGCAGGACGAGCCCGGCGCTGCTGCCATGGAGTGCGCGCTGGAGATCGGCCCGGAGGCTGCGGCTCCCGGCCCCGGCCAAAGCGCCGGGATGCACCTCCGCAAGGATTTGAGGAGGATACGGTGCGCGCTGCTGCTGTGCGTGCTCGCGATGCTGCTGCTCATGCTGCCCACCGCCTACCTGCTGGTCGGGAACCTGCGGGCGCCCAGCTCCTGCGGCAGCCAGGTAAGGCACGGACGCGCCCGAGTCCTGTCCCGCGCCTCCAGACCGAGCCTTTGTGGAGTTCTTTTAATCCTCGTTATGAATTTATCGTGTTTGAGAGACTCGCTGTTACATTCCTTCTGGCTTACGTCGAGGATAAATCTGATTATTGCTCGTTCTTTTTAACTAACGGTTCCTTACTCTCACTGAGGTCGCAAGTAGAGGACGTGACTTGAAAACTTTCATTGCTGTGCTGCAGGGAATGCTTAGAAAAATCACTGAGTGGTGGAAACCAGTGTGTCTGCACTGATTTCTGCCAGATTTTTGACACTGTGGCTCATTTTCCTGCCTTCTTTTGGGTTAAATCTGCAGCTTCCCCTCGCAGAGTCTGATTTGAGGAAGATCTGCTGATGCCAGTGGGTCAGTCACCCGTCACTGGGCTGACAGCTACAGCTCTGGTGGATTATTAATTATTATTAATGCAAACTTCTGCAGAGGTCTGATTTGAGACAATTAAGGAAGTCCGACCCTAAACTTCGCATCCTGTTTTTTACTCCCCATTAAAACTTTCTCTAGACCTAGGGATCACCTCAGCCCTTCTCCCGTGCCAGACAGCTACACTCGCTTTGCTCCCAGCCATACAAACCTGTGCTGTGCTGCCTCCAACCCTCTTCCACGCTGCTCCATTCCTCCTGCAAGTGCCAGTTCCCATGGGGGGCTGTGAATTCAGCAGGAACGCGCCGTGCTGTAGGTCTGGAGAATCAGGCTTTGAATTTTAGCCTCAGGTCTGCAATTCCCCAGCTATTCAGCGAGGAAGGGCCCGAGAAAGGGGGGGTTGGCTTTTCAGTGGCCTCGAAGGCAGGTTTGTCACCTGGCTCACGTTTAGCCCGGGGGTGTTCCGGGAGGTGAGAGCCGCGGCCGCGCCTGCGCTGGTGGCTCCCAGGGACGTGCTGGCCCTGGGTGACCCCGAGGCTGCTCTGCCCGGGTGATGCCGAGCTCGGGGTGCAGCATCCTCTGTCTCACCTGGTTCTAACCTGGCGCAGCCCCTCCGGCTGTTAAATCTGGGAATTCCCTGAGTGTGTGAGGTGGGATGCTGCCCTGACCCTGTCACTGCTGTCAAGCCCGGCTGTAGAAACCCAGGCTGCCCTACGTGCAGGTGCCAGAGCACAGCTTTCCGCAGGGAGGGAAATCCTCTGGGAGGATTTGGGGGCCAAATTTCCGTGAAATTATGGCGTAGCAGAGGCTGAACGTGGAGGAGCTTGGAAAGCTGGGTGCTAATCGAGATTGGGGGTAAAAGACACGGGGTGCTTCAGGCAGGCTCTGCTCTGGGTTGGTTTGTGTCCCATGAGAGTTCAGTCCTGAAACGATCTCGGCATGAAAGAACAATCAAATGTTAACTAATCAATCCAGTGCACTCCTGGCTCATGATCCTACCGGCAGGGTTAGCAGAGAAAAGTATTATTTATCAGTGGGTTTGGCTTCTTGAGAGGAAAAGCGCAACGTAATCCCGTCGGAATTGTGACGCCAGTGTGCATTCCCCATTCACATGCTCCCAATCAGCAGCATGTAATGTTTCCATAATGATGTAATGAGGTGATCAGAGGAGTTACAACCTCTGCGAGTCCCAGGGAGGAAGAGGAAAGTCATTGGGGCTGGCCGGGTGCCTGGGGTGTCGTGGGAGGAGGAGCTGCACCTCAGCTGGGCCCTGCCTGTTCCCGATTTTTCATTCACTCTGCTACTCCCTGTGCCTTCGGTGTTGTCTGGCAGGACAGCACGGAGGGGTGGCTGTGTCTGCCTGTGTGGCTTGTTGGGAATTCCCCAGGGAGCCGTGTGCCCAAGGAGCCTGCAGGTTCGGGGTGGTTCAGTCCCTGGGAATGTTTTGGGGCATAAAAGCTCTCCAGATAATGTCTTTCTGCATTTCTTTCTGCATTCGAAGTTTGCTAAATGAGTCCATCCTCATGTGCCCCATTGACAGCTCAGATCAGGACTACTGGGTCCAGCCTGGTGTGGCAGAGCTCTCTGGGGCACTGGTTTTGGGGTGTGGGTGCCCTGGGCATACTGGGACGAGTGGGCGGCCCCGAGCTTGCCCCAGATGAGTACTGGCCTCCTGACCCTTGCAGCCCACGGGAGGAGTGCTCTGGTTGCCCCACAGAGCTCAGCCCACACACGATTGTCACCTTCCCATGCTCTGGGGACAGTCCTGGGAGGAGGGAAGGACTCAGCAGGTGAGGAGCAGATGGAGGAGATTGCTGAGCAAGTCCTTCCTGGAGCAAGGAGGAGAAGGGAAGCCCGGGAAGGTTTGTGCAACAGGGGCGTGACCCTGGGCACGCTGCCCGCGGGGCGAGGCGCCTTGTTCATCCCTGCCTCGCTGTGGGTGCGCGTGGTGTCACCACCTCTTCCGCTGGAAGTGTCCCTTCAAGGAAAAAGCAGGGCAAGTTATGTCATCACAGCAACGTGGGGGCCACCAGCCTTCTCTCTGTGTCAGGGTGCGATGCATCTTGAATGAATGATTCCGGTCTGGTGATGGTTTTCCCTGGACATCTTCCAGGCTTACTCCACTGCTCCTTTGGGAATGAGAAATTGCTTTCTTTTGTGCTTCGGTCCAGAGCGAGGAGAGGAAATGGGGTTCTTCAAACCAGAACACGTGGCTTGTGTTATTACCAGGAAATCTATATAAAGGCCAGAGTGGTGCCCTTCCGGAGGAAGGGCCGTCCTTCCGCAAAGGGGAGCCAAGTTTCAGTCTGAGTTCCCAAAACCATCAATGGGATGGCACAGGGGAGCAGCTCTGGCTGCCTCAGCATCCCGCTCAGCAGAGCAGCAACTCCTGTGGCCTGGAGAAGTTGGTATTTGGGTTTATTTTTCATGGCACCTCGGCATGTCAGGGCCACAGGCAGCATGAAGAGGAATTCCAAACGGGAATTCCAAAGGGTTGGACATGCCCTGTGTGCCCTGTCTGTGCCATGGCAGCTGCCAGTGGAGAAGGGACCGGGTGCAGAGCAGGAGGAACTTGAAAATCCCAGCGGCTCCCCCTGGATCCTGCCCCAAAGGATGAAGCCAGAAAGCTGGCAGCAAACCCCAGAAGAGATCTGCCCTCACGGCCTGCACATAGAAGAGGGAGAACCTCGAAAGCCTTCCTGATCTTTGGGGAAGGAGAAATGCCTGGGGAGGAGCAGCAAGCTCAGCTGGATGGGCCCAGGTGTTGGGATTCCCCTTCCAAAGCCAGCACCAGCTAAATCCCTGCCTGGCCACTGCTGCTGGATGCAAATGTTCCTCGTGGGCACCTGCCTTGGGTACAGGCTGCCACTGGGCAGCAAAATGTTCTGCTTGAAGACAGTTTTTACCAGCACAGGCAACGTTCCTACCAAAAATTCCCGGCCCAGGCCATGCAGCATCTCTGGAGTTAGAAAAAATTGTGTTTCTGTACTGCACATGACCTGCAGAGACCCTCCCTGGGAAACAGTGCTGAAGTGGAGTGGATGGAGGAGCTGGGGATGCTTTGTTCATCAGTCCCTCTGCCTGCAGTGCCAGCCGCTCTTCCCATGCCACTGGCTATCAGCCCTTCTTTTTTGGGTTTAGCAACGTCTGGATATGAATGCACCAGGCCTTTTGGACATTTTTGGTACCGGAAGCAGCCAGAAGTGTCCTGCGTGCCGCAGTCCCCAGGGTAATTAGAGCTGCCTGTCCAAGTACCTGTGAGTCAGCTCAGGGTGGGACTTTCAGCATCACTCAGTGCTTGGGCTCCCCACAATAACCAAAGGGGAAACTGGAGCTGTGAACTTTTCAGAATCACAGCTGAGCAAGAAAGGGAAAAGAGAGAAAAGCACTAACTGTGTGAATGTTCTCTGCGCTGTCTCGTGCTGCTCAGCTCTCCCTCCCCATCAGTGCACAACATCTGTGCCTGTTCAGGACGAGTATCACTGACACCTGGCCATTATGCAGCATTGTCTGCTGCTGAAACATTTTCTAGAGGAGATTTATATTTATACCCTTATCAAAGAGCGCAGTTAGGGGAAAAAAAGAACAGCAACACCTTTGCCAAGCAACAGAATAATTTCACACCTTGCTCTACCCGCCTGCTCTATGTGCCGCATCACTCAGTCCTTCAGCATCTTGTTTCCATCTGGGTTTCTTAGGAAGCAAGTAAATTTAGGTTTAAACGAAACCTTTGTGTTATCTTTTATAAAGAAGCAGAATTCTTCTTGCTCTCCTTCCCATTTTCCTGCCACCTCTGTTTGGATTGCAACATCCAAGTTTATACAAGGAACTTCAGCAGAAGTTAGGCTCCGAGTATGTAAACAGTTCCACAGAAGTTACATCCTTGAATGTAGGTTTGGGATTGATTTTTTAGCTGATGTAGAATTGTTAGAGAATGGGATAACTTGGGAAATATAAGAATTAGTCACTTGGGAAATATGTAGGAAATGTCACAAAAGTAGAGTGTAAATATACTCCTGGGTGAATACACCTGGCTGAAAGCAAGGGGAGAGTGAGGGAAATCCTTCATTCTCACCAGGCAGGGACAAAGTCCCCTGGCTGTGACTGAGTCACCTCAGCAGGGCACGCATGGTTAGTCACCACAGAAAGCTGGACTTTGCAACTCCGTACACGTAATGAAAGGCTCAGGAGTCTCCTGGACAGCACAGCACCAATCTTCCCTCAGCCCCACTCTGGAATTCCACACCAATCATCTCTGCCAGGAGGTGCTGGGGCTGGGCCACACATTTGTGTACAGATGGGCAAAGGAAAAAAAAAGGAGAATTTTCCCTACTGTTTTCCTTCCCCACTTTTTTCCCAACACACTGGAGCAGCTATTTTAGAAATGACTGTTTTCTGCAGGAGCCCACGGATGTTTACTTCCAGTAAAACATTAAACTATCTTTGGGTTTACTAGAGCAGCCAGCAGTCCCCAACCCCAGGCAGGCTGACTCTCTTCCCACAAACATTCTCCTTCCCCAGCCAACATAAATTATCTGTTTTCCCCTTCTCCTGTGTGAGACACAGCCAGCAGGAGACAGCTTCAGCATCTACATATTAATATTGTTTCAGCCTTTTCTTGGGCAAAGTGCCTCAAATCCTTCGCCACGAGCTGACCAGGGGCAGTTTATTCAGTGTATTCGGCGTGGTTTTGGTGGCTGCCCTTAAATCACAGCGTGCCAGCCCCTGTGCTCCTGACAGATGTTCTGGGGTGGGGGTTCCTGACAGCCCCGAGGGTCAGCCCTGAGGGTCAGCCCCGAGGGTCAGCACCACCCGGCCTGTGCTGCTGCCTGCAGCCGGCACCAGGGCTGCTCCTCACAGCCCAGCGAGGCCGGATCCAGAGGCAGCATCCCACAGCATCCTCCCTCCCTCTGGAGCTGCCTCGGGAGCGCTTGGCCAGGAGCCCCGGCCATGCCCGGGTGACTCAGGAGGCGCAGCCCGGGCAGGGGAGGCGAGTGACAGGCACAGTCCCTCTGGGCCACTCGCAGGGCAGGAGTGTGACAGGCACAGCCCCTCTGAACTGGCACAGCCCCTCTGGGCCACTCGCAGGGCAGGAGTGTGACAGGCACAGCCCCTCTGAACTGGCACAGTCCCTCTGAACTGGCACAGTCCCTCTGGGCCACTCACAGGGCAGGAGTGTGACAGGCACAGCCCCTCTGAACTGGCACAGTCCCTCTGAACTGGCACAGTCCCTCTGGGCCACTCACAGGGCAGGAGTGTGACAGGCACAGCCCCTCTGAACTGGCACAGTCCCACTGAACTGGCACAGTCCCTCAGAACTGCTCAGCCTCAGGGCAGCAGCACCTGGCAGGGCCCAGGGCCATGTCCTGCCCGAGGGGAATGGGAGTGTTCAGCTCCAGAACGGAATTCCAGAGGAGAGGAAGGATGGAGCTTTCCCTCAGACCAGCAGAGCTCAGCTACTGCCAGCTGCTCTCTCAGACCCGCTCAGCTCCTCAGGAAGTCACCCAAAATTCCAGGCAGACCCAAGGAATAGGCTTAGTCTGGAACAAGACAGGTGCAGGATGAAAAGCAGGTGGAGCTGATCCACCTCAGTCTCTTTGCTGGTGTTGTGGGTGAACCTTTGCTCCTCTCAAGGCTCAGACCTGCCCTGCCCTGAGGAGAATCTCCCCCTTTGCTCTGCTTGCTCTGCATGACCCGGGGGTGCAGGAGAGGCTCCGAGCAGCAGAGGGGCTCCAGCAGTGCTGGACAGAGTCACCATCCCCGCGATGGCTGATTGCCACTGGCCACTCTGCTGCTGCTGCTCTCCCGGTTATGCCAAGGGCTTGTCCAGCCTCGGAGTTTAACACAACCTTCCCCAGGGTCCTGGAATCCTTTCAGAGATGAAGGCAGTTCCAAACCAACAGCAGAAATGTCTTGCAGCTGTGAGGAAAATTCATCCACAAGCACCAGAGGTTTATGTCCAAAAAGGAGACAGAGGAGTCCTGTTTCTTTATTCGGTTAAAGGGAGAGGCCATGGGGCATTCCCCTGGGGTCTCCCAAGTGGTTGGAGGACTCAGCCTCCTTTTTATCCAAATTTCCCGGCCGCATTTCCCTCTCTCTATCCCCAGTGGCTGAGGCACTTGAGAGGTACAGACTCCCCGAATCGCCTAATACCGACCCCCCACCCTTTTCTTTTTCCTTGTATCTCTATTCTTTTCTCTAAATCCAGGGATTTAGAGACTCCACGGCCTTGGGTGGGAAACAGTCTGTGTCAATCGGTGCAATTCCTATGGAATTTATGGTTCTTCCCATTGCTTCTTTCACCCCTCAGTATCTGGCTTTATCTCCCAGCAGGCCCACAGCTGGTTTGTAAAGACACCTCGCTCTCGTTCCTTTCACAGTGAAGCAAAGACCTCTCAGGGCTCACCTTTTTCTCAGGACTCACCTTTTTGCCGAAAAGCTCCACCTGAGCTCGCTGCTATCCCTGCAGCGCATTCCATGCTCTGGGATTGTGGATGCAAAAAGCTGCTAGCAAGAGCTGCTTTCTGTCTCAGGAGAGACTCTTTCTTTCTCACAGAGGCTATCAGTAATATTTCCTAAGCTATGGACACCTGTGACCTTGCTAGGGTCTGTTTTTAGCACAAGCAAAATATATTTTGACAATGATTGTGGTAAGATTTCAGCCAATTACCCTAAAGGGGTGGCTAAACATTTATCCAATTAGACCATGAAGTAATGAGATTATAAAAAGAGCTGTAAATAATAAAATAGATCTCTCTGCTGCACAGTTCCTGCCTACTGCCTGCTCTCTCCTCTCCTCTCCTCCACCGCGGGAAGGACAGCGATCGTCTATGACCCTGGGATAACTCACACAAGCCCCTCTGTGGGTACTGGGTGCCCTGAGCTGACTGCCTGTAACTCTCCCCGCAGGTCACGGAGGAGAGGGGCTCTCACTTTCTGAAGCAACGAGCAGTAGCTGCTGGTGAGTTTGCCACCCTTTCCCCCACCCCGGCCGCTGTGGGGGCTGCGGTGCCACAGTCCCTGCACACACCTCCTGCCTCCCCTCTGCCCTCACCTCCCCTTCCCTGCCAGGACAAACCAGCGCAGACAGAGGCAAACCCGGGTGAGAAGATGCCGGGAGATAACGGAGTGAAAGGGGAGCGTTTCTAACCCGGGGCTGTGAAAGCTGTGCAAGCACAGGCTCCCCCCACAGCTCTGCGGGGTCCGTGGGGCTCCCCAAACAAGCAAAGCAGGGATTTGGGAGCCTGTGCTCCCCACACTTCCCCTCTGTTCGCCCTCCAGCAGTTTAGGACACAGCCACAATGTGCCCTGGTGGTGCTGCAGCAGGTCTGACAAACCCCCTCGTCTGCGTTGGACACCTCAGGGGTGTCAACAAGGGATCACAGCAAATAATTCCCGACTCAGACCTCTGCAGAAATGGAGAGGGCCTGCACACCTTTCCTCACAGGCATCAGTCACCACTCACATTTTGTTGGCTTAGGAAAAGGTTCTTCCCCCAGAGGGTGCTGGCACTGCCCAGGCTCCCCAGGGAATGGGCACGGCCCCGAGGCTGCCAGAGCTCCAGGGGCGCTTGGGCAGCGCTGCCAGGGATGCCCAGGGTGGGGTTGTTGGGGGGTCTGGGCAGGGCCAGGAGTGGGACTGGATGATCCTTCCAGCTCAGGATATTCTGTGATTTTATTATTGAACAGCAGCAAACATCCTCACACCGTTTTTTTCCCTTTTCCCTCAGTTACGGACACACTTTCCAGTGCAGCGAAGCCACGAGCTCACCTGACAGGTAATTCTTGTTCAAAACTGAAGCGTTTTTACTGCGGATGTTGTGGTTCAATAACCTTGGTCCATGTGGATCTGACAGCAGCAGGCGTTGCAGGAAACATGGGGAACATAATAATCAGCTTTGCCTTGTTGACCACACCAGATTGAGGGCATTGTGCCTGCAGGAAAGGGCCCACAAAGGAGGGAGGACAGAAATGTCACCACTGTTCCAAGCTTTATTGAATGACTGAATATTGTAACTGAACTGAAATAGGTGCCTGATGTCTCAGTGATCTGCTGAATCCTCCATGAAAGGCAGGGGAAAGAGCTCAAGTGAGCCCTTATGGAGAAGTGAATTGGCAAGAATTACAACTTTTGGAGCAAAATCAGGTCAAATCAGGCCAGTTTTATTTTATTTTTCTGCAAGGCCTGACTCAGGCCATATTCCCATCCAATCCCCCCCTGCTTTCAGAGAGAGAATCTCTGACACATTTCAGAGCAAGCAGGGGAAGGGTAATGCCAAGCTGAGCCCTCCAGGCCTTTATGTTGTGGCAGGAAGGTGCTGTCAAAAGTCCTATCACAGGGTGGGCTGCCAGGCCTTTCCAAGAGGCTTCCAGGCCTTTCCAAAGGGCTGCAGCATCTCCAAGGTCCCCATCTCACCCCCTCAGCCTTGAAGCTGTTGCCACACCAAGGACACTGCCCTGAGACATCCCCCATCCTCACCAGCTCCATCCACACGGGAAATTTAGGTATTCCCAGAGAAAAGCTCCTGTCTGGCTCCAGTGCAGATGGAGTGAGTGCCAAAGGGTTTTCCAGCTGGCCTGGTGCCATTTATCCCTCTCCAAAGTACAGCTCAGTGCAGAGGCTCCCCCAGCACCCCGAGTGTTGCCCCAGCGTGCGCTTTGTAACTTGAAAAATGCAGGAAGTGCTGGGATGCTTCTGTCAAATCCTCCTGCAGAGTTCAGTCAAAACCCACCTCCAGGCTTCGATCCATCAGCAGTTCAGGGCCGATGTATTTCCCAGCAGAGTTTCCTCTCCTGATGCACACCCTTGGTGCCTCTCCCTTGGGCACAGGGGTTTCTGGAGCTCCAAAACTGACCCGTCCTTGTCCAAAATCACATCTCTGCTTAAGTGCACGTTTTAAAGAGCAAGAGGACCATGTCCGCTCCTGTAAGATTTTGTTTTCCCAAGTGCTCCCTGGCAGAGAGATCCAGAGGCTCCAGTGACTCAGAGGAGCAGCCAAAGCTCTGCTCTGCTGGTGGGAACTTCCCTGGGTTGCACAAAAGCCCAGTGGCCACAGGGAAACACCCAGTAGCTTTCTCCAAATTTCCTCAGCCCCCGTATTTACAAAAATTCCTCTGCCATCATTCCCAGGTGACTGTGGCCATCCTCTCTGGCATTCCACTGGGGGCCAGTCACCGCTGGCTGTAGAAAGGAGCAAGAAAAGGGGAAAGTTAAGGGAATTTTCTCTCTCCTTCCTGTGCTGTGCTGTGTAGTCATCAAGGAACCCAGTATCTATGGATTATCTTTGAGCCTTTTTTAGCCTGAACACATTCCTGCTGCTTCGCCCTGTGGCAATGAGTTTCCAAGCTTAACAGCACTTTGCAGGCAGAAAATACTTCCTGTTATTTTCAGCTCCGTGCAAAATATTTCTTGGGTTCCACCCTGGTTTTGTCTTCTCAGAAACCACGACTTGTGCATAGGAAGTGTAGAAGGATTAATTATTCTCCTGGTCTTTGTTCCATTCCGCTGCCTCAGGTGCCTTTTTCAAAGTGAGAGTGGCAGACTACAAATCCTAAGTGGTAGGAAATCTCTTCCACACCTTCATTCTGTCTGTTTCTAGTTTTAGGCACATATTCTGTGAAGGTGAGAGCGGAGGAGTGAGAGGAATGGGAATTAGCCAGAGTTCTTTGGGAATGCACTGATTAATTGGCAGCCGCAGAGTAACTCCATGTTTTGGTGTCTGTTCCTTTATGATAAATCCTCCAGCTGCTCTTGGCCTTTTTAACTCACACTGAGAAATTTTATTTATCCAAACTGGCACTGAGCCCTCCCCTCCCTGATGGCTTTACCTACTGAGGTGTGCCAATACCCAGCTCAGACCTTCCTCCATCCCCGTTTTCTCCTGTGCATTAATGTTTATTCCGGGCTTCTCCTTGCCCTGCCATCATCCCCCCTCCACCTACTTGGTTGGATTTGGGGTCAGGATGCAGAGCAGTGCCTGTTCCTTCTTGTCACCAGCCTGTGGCACAGCGGGTGACCAGTGCTGAAGGACTCGTGCTCCTCCTGCTGCAGTGGTCCCAAACCCACCTCTAAATCTGGGCAGAGCATCATTTCTGCTTCCAAACTACCTTTATTAAATCCTCAGGGCGCGAACTTGAGCACCACAGACCCTGCAGACACAGGACCCTGCACCCTACAGGCTCCGATCTCTTGCTGAGACTCAGAGTTCAGGATTAGGCCCTCCCGTTGGTGCTAAGGATTGCAGAAACCCCACAAATTCAGCACAAAATGTACCCCAAACCTGACGAGCAACAGGGATTCTCCAGCGAGGGGGTGAACCAAAAGGGATTTGGGGACAGGAGAATTAAGGGATGCCAGGAATTTATAAAGTGTGAGAAAATAAAAGGAGCTGGAGCAATCAATCCCTTATTAAAAGCAGATTTTAATTACTTCAAGAGTCAGCATCATAGGTGTATTTGCAGGAAGTAGAGCTCAAGAACTTAGGAAATAAATAAATAAATGACAAGTAAAAAGTACAGCTGCTGCTAGAAAAGGAGCTGTGCTGTATTGAAAGGCACTTGAATATTAATTTTATTCTCCTCACTGTTACTGAAAGCATGGGGAAAATTAATTAACTTGAAAATAGAGAGCATCAATAGAGGGAGATTCATCCTAAAAGGGAGGTTAAAGCTGTGAAACTTGACTAATTCTAGAAGTCAGGAAGTCATGTAGTTCATTTGAGATCTTATCATATTTGATAACTAATACAATATATTTTATAACTAATATAAAAATTCATTGAGGAGTTGTCATTGACATTTTAAATGCGTCATTCTGCAAGAAAAGAACATTTCACAGGCAGCTTCTCTTCAAGTTTCCCCCATAATTCCAGAGATGGAAGAGAGCCCAGGACATTTTCTGGAAATATTCTGATCTTTCCTCACCCTTCCCATCTCAAACAAGATTTCCTCTGCTCTCTTTGCTCCAAGCCCTTGCAAATCTTAGAGTGATCCAAGGCTACCTGAGCTTTTCCCGGGATTCAGACCAGTCCCTAACCCAAGAGGGGGATGAGGATGAAGGCAGCCCAGGAGCACTTTCACTTGCTTTTATTCCCCTCTCTGCATCAAGCTCCATTGTCTCTAACCTTATCATACTTCTGTCATTTAGCTTTCCTTGCTGCCACAATCCCTGTGTGGCTTCCCCTCCCCAGAAATGCTCTCCTCATCCACTTTGCCTCCTGGGAAAAGATGGGAAGGATTTGGAGCTTGAGCAGCACTAACAAAAAAAGGCCATTATTTTGTTGTGCTGCTCAGAGATTATAAAAGGAATTGCACTCCTAACACCTTCCTGCCTCCTCATGGATTATTTCTTGCTGGAAAAGAGGGAAACAGATGCCGCTGGGAGATGAGCACATTCCTTTTTCTGAGCCTCATTTCACCCAGGATAAACCTAAAGGTTATTGCCAAGGGAATTCCAAAGCCTCCTCTCACCTGAATTCCATTTGCCACCCTTCCCGTGCACACACGCCCCTTGCCCAAATACTGAATCAAAATCAGCTTTAAACATTAACACAAGCTCATTAAAAAGGTCTCAGTTCCTGGAACTCCATCCCCTCGGTCTTTTCTCAGCATTCATCATTCATTTTCCAGGTTCATTTTAACACCTGACAGAATCTTCATGGGTTTTAGCCTCTTCTTCCCACTGCTGCTGTCTTAGCACAACAATTTTATGTGGCAGTCAGTAAAGAGCAGAGACAACTCTTGCTTCCCTGCAGAAAAACGTGCAGGGGCTGAGGTTTATTCTCATGTCTGTTGTGTGTGAGTGTCCCGGTTTGAAAAGGAAGTGAGTTTTTTTTAAGGAAGTTATAGTCAAACCAATCAGTGGTCAGGTTGAATATTAACACCTGGTATGACCACTGAAGAGATTTGTCACCTCTGAGGACATAGGGAGATAAAGGAGGGAATCCCAGAGGAACTTTCTTTGGTGTTCCAGCTGTTGAAGGGAGCAGATGTCCTCCTCTGCCCAGCCTGAGGCCTGAAGCTGGGCCTGGGCCTGGGTGGGGGAAGCCTGTGGCCTGAGGTGAGAGGTAGGCCGGAGCCCAGAGAGAGAGGGGGTGGAAGGAAATGGAACTGAGCCAGCTTCTGCAGGATGGAAGGGTGGAGAGACAATGAGATGGGGTTTTTTTGCCTTCCCTCCCGCACCCTGAGAGAGAGACTGTGCCGGCCGAGGAGCGGAGCGGGGGAGGTTCCCGGCTGTGGGAGTCCTGGAGTTGCTGTGAGGCTTCCCGACAGCAGTAGAGCCTGAAACTTGTAACCCTTCCTTGGGAAAAGGAAACTTTATGAAACATTAATCCTCCTGACCAGTGTTTTGAGGGAGAAGAGAGACAGCCTGGAATCCTGTGATGTTAGAGGAATTGATGGGAAGGATCCAAGGTGGGAGGAGATGATGGAGTGGCTTATGGCTGGACTTTTCTTGTATAGCCATAGACTGAACCAATCTGTCTTTAATACATGAGACTGCATTTAGGTGGATGCAGTGGCTGGATGCCAGATAAGGTGACCTGCTGCAGTGATGCCAAGTGCGAAGAAGAGAAGATGAAGAGGGTGTGGTGGTGCCCTCTGTCTTCAGTGAAGAAGAGACCCTCAGCCCCAGGGGTTATAAAATGGGGGGGACTGTTGTCCCAAAAAAGGAGCTTCTGGTACTTGGCAAAGCATCGTTGAATCCTGAGGGCAGTTTCGGTCCATGGATGGTGGTGAGAGCAGCAGACATGGAAGGACACNCTCTGGTCCTGATCACATCTCACAGCAGTTATTGGTAAAAATATATTTTCATTGGGCACTGGCACTGCGCCCAGTGTCAAACCATGACAGTGAGAAATTAAAGTGGTGGAGGAGGTGGAAGGAATAGGACAGAAATTCCCTAATTTTTCCCCTGCAGCCTGGGAAGCATCCTCAGCTTGGATGAGACTGATGCTGGGGTCAGGATTGGAGCGCTGCTTGTAATCAGCTCACCACAAGATTGGGGAAAAAAAGGTCTGGAGGAATGTTGAGGCTGACTCCAAACTTAAGTATTTTGTTCCAGAAAAAGAAAGAAAAGAAAGAAAAAGAAAGAAAAAGGGGAAAGAGAGAGATAAAAATGGTTTAAAATCTAATGTGTTGCTTTGGAATTGGACCTCTTGAAGAACAGTGGGGTCTTTGGGGTTTTTGCTAAATTCCAGTGACCCTGGTAAACCAAAAGCAACTCTACAAAAGGTGTCCTTGAGAGCACTCGGGAGGAGAAACTCAAGACAAGGGCTGAGAAACCCCAACCCCCTTCAGAAGCAGCTTGGCAGGAAGAGAAGTTCAAGTGTGTCGGTGCTTGGTGATCATGGTGACCAGAGTGGACATTTTGCAAATTCAGAAGTGTCTTTCTAAAAAATACAATTGCAATCCACTCCTGCTGAAAACAAGGATGGTTTAGAATTTCTTCTTCTTGTCCCCAGCCCTTAGGTGCAAGCGTGGTACAACTGTCCCAGTGCTGGTGTCACTTAAGGACAAAGTTTTCACTCTGGAAAGGGGTGAGATGCAAAAGTAAAACCATCCCCATCGCTTCCCAGTGCCAGGAGAGTGAGCCTTGAGGAAGGACAGCTCATCCTTTGGGATCTGACCCACAACCAGCGCCCCCAGGCCCAGTTCACACTGTCAGGGTCTTCCTAAAGCATCCTTGGCTTTCAGTCCTGACAGCCCAGATCTGGACACCCTGTGGGCACCCTGGAAAATACCCCTGGACAGTTGTCCTGCAGCCCATCCAGCTGAGGTTTCAAGCTCTGAAATAAGAACGTTTCTGCCCCAGCATTTTGTTCGCCCTATTTAAATTCCTCCCCCTTTGGAGCAGAGCTCTCGTGTTACATTCACACCCCTGGCTGCGGCAAACTCACCCCCCTTCCTCTCCCTCTCTCTTCCTCCCGCAGTGAAGCAGCAGGACCTGGCCAGCGCCGTGGGGAGCCACATGCCCATCCTGCAGTGGGAAGACAAGCGAGGCCTGGCCTTCACCAAGAACAACCTGAGTTATTCCAGCAACGCCCTGGTGATTCCCGTGTCTGGGGACTACTATGTGTACGCTCAGGTCACCTTCCGCGGGCTCATTGAGAACAGCACCAAGTTCAGCGCCGTCACCATCACCAAGGTCACCGACAGCTACCCCGAGCCCACCAAGCTGCTGATGGGCACCAAGACCGTCAGTGAGAACAGCCATAGTTGGATCCAGCCCATTTATCTGGGCGCTGTTGTCTCCTTGGAGGTGGGAGACAAGCTGATGGTCAACGTGAGTGACATCAAGCTGGTGGATTACACCCAGGAGCACAAAACTTTCTTTGGGGCCTTTTTGCTGTAGGGCTCTGGCAGCGGCTGGTGGGGGATCCCTCCAGGGTCACTGGGGGGATCTTGTTGGGCTTTGTGGGTGCATGTTGGGGTGAGATCTCTGCTGTTTTCCTTCTTCTTCTTCTTCTTCTGTACCATCACTCCCCTGCAGCTCGCTAGAGCCTTGATTTAATGGGTAGGGAAAGGTGAAGCTGCAGGTTGAAGTGAAACAACCACCCAAAAAAACCCCACAAAAACCAACCAAAAATAACTCAAAAAAAAAAAGAACCAAACCAAAAAACCCCAAAAACAAAAAAAAACCAAACCAACCCAAACCCCCCCACACACAAAACAACAACAACAAAAAACCCAACCAAAAAAAACCCAAAACAAACAAAGAAAAGCCAAAACAGAAAAATGGAAGTCATATTGGAGGGAAAAAAGCATTTTTGGAAGTAACAGTTGCAAGTTCTTCAAAACTGTATAAGCTAAGGAGGAACAGTTGATACCTGTGGGTAGGAATGTTTATCTTGAGTCCTGAGCTAGGCTACGTCACTAATTCCACCTGCAATGTTCAGTTTCCTCAACTCCAAAAAAAAAATAGGGTTTTGAGCTTTCTCCAGCACTTCCAGTATAGTTTTGCATGACCCTTCTTCAGATTCTTTTCTAGAAGGTAATTACTTCTCATAATTTACTTATTAATAGATTTACTCAGTACTTTGCACTAACATAAAGCTCAGGTTAATTATTAACTGCTTAATTAATCCCTTCCAACTTCCCTGTAAAGTAGATTAAAATTATATCTTGTGCTTTGCAGAAGCTACTTGAGATTTTTGGTTTTTCCAAAAAATTTTTTACAGTTCTCCAAGTCCATATACAGCCTCAAAATGTTCTGAAAAAGATCTAGGGAACACACAAAACACTTTCTGTTTCAGCATGGAAGTGGGATGTCCCCTCCAGGTCCTAGCTTTAGGATAACAGAAAAAAAAAAAAAAAAAACCAAAGCAGAGAGAGACACAGAACAAAATTTTGCACATTTTTAAATCAGCCGCCCAAATTTTGGGAGAAAATCTCTGCAGTGTTTTGCTTTCCATTATATTTAATGCAAAGCAAGTGCAACAAAAAAATCACTGGATGGTTCTCCAGCCATTGCTGATGGTGGCCCCGACCCCAAGGGACTCCCCAGCCCTGCCCTGGGTGAAGGCTGGCCACCAGTTGTCTCCACACGAGGTGAAAAGATCCAAAAACACAACCCTGATGGAGCTCAGGAGCGTTTAACTTTCCATTTCCTTAGACCTTTCTGTCTCTCAGGGAAATTCCCATTTTTCCCTCCCCTCCTGCAGCAAACACATCTCCAACGATGGCTCAGGTTGTGTTCCCAAGGATTTGGACTTTAGGCCCTGAACAGCCCCGAGGTCCCCCAGCTGCGCATTGACCACCCAGCCACCAGGCTCCCCTCTCTGCAGCTCTTCCCTGCCTCCCCTCCATGGATTTCCCCCATTTCTCCACTTCTTGCCCAGAAATGACAGCAGGGCTTTGTTGCCGGAGCTGCTGTTTCCACCCAAAGCCGTGGTTGAGCCCAGAGTCCCCCCGTTAGTGCTGGGCGGACACTGAGGCGGGGAATGGCAGCACTGGGGGTGAGGGGCTGTATCTGGAGAGCTCAGCTGGGCAGAGGCTTTTTAGTGGAGACAACCCCATGTGTGATCCCGCAGCTTTGCCCACGGCAAACCTCCTCCCACCAGGAGATCATTTATTGCTCTGGGAAGATCTGCTTGAGCTGACGAGGAGAACTCAGCGGAGCAGCTGGAGCAGGGAGAGAGGCCAAGGAGGTTGGGAAGGGAGGAGAGGAGCAGAGCAGGAGGAGGGAAGGTCCAGGCAACACCAGGATCTCTTCATGTCTTGGTGTAAGGACCTTCCTGCTGACATGAAAACTGGCAGGTCTTTTGTGGTAAATCCTCTCCAAAAGGCGGCTTTTTGCCCATTTTTCGCTCTCTCCTGCAGTTCCTGGATCCCACAGTCTCAGTCCTTCCCTGTTTTATCTACAGAGCCAGCATGAGGCACATCACAAAAGCTGGGAGTTTGCCACCCTGCCCTGCCCTCTTTTCCTCTGTGGGTGTCTTCTTGCTTCCAGATTTTCTTTGAGTCTCACCGTTGAGTGTTGGCCCCTGACACAACTCTGCCCATCTGGGGACCTTGACAAATTCCCTGCATCAGAACCTCATCCCAGTTTGGCTTCCCAGCCTTTCTTTGACTCATTCTTTGCTTCCCCCACACCCACATCTCAGCTGTCCTCTTGATCCCTTGCTCCTTCCAGCCTTCCTGGCCTCGTCCAGTAGGTGCAAGGACTCTTCTTTATCCAAATGCCATTTTTTTACACCCAGTTTCTCCAGTGCACAACGCAAACTGACATCTCAAAATAGGTTTGGATTGGAGAAAGTAAATTTAATGATCCTGCAGGCAGATGGAAACACTCTGAGTCAAGGGATCCTCTGATGTCTTTATTATCTGGATCAATTCCACCTTGGAGTCCTTATTCCTATCTTCTCCACCTGCTCAGCCTATTTTTTAAGCTGAGCCTGGAGCAGTTACTCCCCGGTTATCCATTCAATGCTTGGCACACACAACCTCAGCCTTGTCACTCCTCAGAAGGGGGTTCTGGTGACCCAGCTCCTTTTCAGGGCTCTTCTTCCTGCTCAGAGACCCCCCCCACCATGGCAAAACCTGGTGAAATCCCCCACTCTTGGCACTTCTAGACAAAATTATTCCCTGTGGAACCCTGAGACTTTCCACACCTCAGGTTTTCTGGTGTTTCTCAACACCTCACGTTGAGTCTTTGATCACTCGGTTGTGTGCCCCAAACAGGATCTGAACTCGTGAAAACACAAAATCTGCAGCTTTTGGAATATGTGGAGCACTTTCGGGGACCAGCACACGAAACACCGGGGTCAGTGTCATAAAGGAAGGTTTGAAATCATCTTTCTGAGACAGGTGATTCCCAGCAATTAGGCAGGAGAGCTTCTGCAAAGTGCAAAACAGGGTTAATTTGGTTTATCCTTGGAGAAAATTGGAGGGGGAATTCTCTTTTTTTCCTGGGATAATTACCGTAATTCAGAAAGCGTTCCTTTTCTATGAATGAGCTGATTGTTCTGAGGGCACAAGGCAACGCTGGTAGGCTGGGACAGCAGATTTCCAGGAAAACTGTATCCCAAGGCATCATCACTCCGTCCTGGTGTGTGAATGGTGGGAATTGTAAGGGCTGTGGGAGAGGAGTGGGGAATGCGACATTTGGCGTCCAATCGAAGAGCCTTCTGTGGGATATTTCCACACAGATAGAAATATATTTTTGTGGATAGTCCACAGAAATTCCAGGAATCCCACTGGCAGTCATGAGCCTTTTTTTAGCACCTAATTTGTGTCCACTGCACACTAAAAAGATGGATTCCACCAGCAGAAAGTTGCCTGCTGCAGCTCCATTCCAGGTGTGATTCTCTTGATCCATTATCCATGAAATATATTTATTTTAGTCCAGTTAGAGCTTTTGCACCCCATTACCCACACCAGCTTTGAGCCCATTTAGCACACATTTTATAGGACATAAACTAATACATGTGGCATTACTTGTTTTAAAGTGGTGCAGGCATATTGATCCCCACATGTATCCTCATGGAAATTCTCTTTATTCCCTTTTTTCCCCCTTTTCAGTGTTAATAATGTTATTGTGCCAGTGACCAGCACATAAAATAAGTGTTCAGGGGCTGATTCTGACCCTGTTTTATATCAGATATTCCTCCACAGAAGTCAAAGGTGTGAAGTCAGAGTAAAGCCACTTAAGTGAGACAAAAATCAAGCTTAAAGGGAAATATGTCCAACAGACTGAACCTAAACTGTGGATTCTCAGATTGTTGGGGTTTTTTTAAGCTAAATAAGGACACGAGCGTTCTCAGAAATTTGTGTTTGCTGAGTTAGAAAATACAAAACGTTTCTGGAGATGTGAAAATGCACAGGCATCAGCACTTCCAATTAAATGAGAAGCTGATGAAATCTGGTCATGGGAGCCAGTGACCTTAAAGCCTGTGGTCAAGCTGAACATGTGCTGTGTTTTGGGTGGCTGTGAAACTAAAACTAGGATCAGGGGGAAAAAATGGAATCTGGAGAAAAAAGGGTGAAATAGGCAGCTTGGGCTGAATGAGGCAAAACTTATGATTTCAGGTTTTGACTCTTCCATTTCTTAGAAAAAAGAACCCGAAAGCACTTTCCAGAACAAAACCACTGAAAGAAGAAGTATCAAATTATTATTATTTTTTAGCAACTGCTCAAAATATTCTAGATCTTAGGAGTTGTCTTCTTCCCTAATCTCTTTCATCCCCCAAAAAACTAACACTAAGCATAACCCAAATTCACAGAAGAGTTCATTACCTACCACTTCCTTTCCCCTTGAAAACTAAACGTTGATAAATAAGCATTAACTTTCTCTCCATGTACATTCAGGGGTAAATTTTAATCAAGGTACAAAGAAATCAACTCCAAATCCTACCAACATTTATTTGTGCTGAACGTAGCCCTGAGCACGTGGCTGAAGGGTAAAAACCTCTGTGGCACATGGGAGGAGTAAAATCTGCCTTCCTCAAATTAAACATGGATAGAAAGTTTGAATTGTGCTTCTCCTCAGCTCCACCGTGGTTTGGAGCAATCTTCCAAATTAAGGAACCGTCAGCACAGGGGTGTTGGCAGGATCGGTGTCCAAGGGTGTGAAACACCACCCTAAAAGATGCTGCTGGCATGATTTTGGATGTGGCAGGGGATGTGGTGAGCCAGCCCCTCTCCAAAGGGGGTCCCCGACCAAGCCCAATTTAGGAATTCATTTGAGAATTTCAACACCATATTCCAAAATTTTTAAGGAATCTTGTATTTTCACCCCTCTATGGCACAACTGACCGCCCTGTCCTTTGTGTTATTTATCTTCTGAGTGGCCCATCATTTCAGGTGAGAAATGAGGAGAGCATTCATTCTTTACAAGAATCAGAAAATGTCAAGGATCTTTGCCCACATCTGGGTGTTACACACCAGTAATAGCATTTTGCTATTGTAAGGGTTTTTCTAGGAGGGATTGTCTTTTGTCTTGTGCCTCAGCACTGAGATGTATCTTCACCACAAGAACTGACTTAGCTTCTTTATTTTTTCTAATAAAAATGCAACTTAACCAATGTGACCACTTTTGATCCCAGTCCCCTTCCCAAAACACTAATTGCAATGAAGCATGACCAGCTAATGCAGCCAGGTACTGCTGACGTGTAAAAACCAGTTTTATTGTGTGTAAATAGGTGAATAATCATTATTTTATGCAGTTAGAGGTCCCTCAGCAGAGTGAAGCCGGGTCCAGACTTTCCCCTGGGAATTTAGAGCCACTTGCACTTCATGAGGCAAAAACCGCACACAAAAACCCCGCAGCACTTTGGGAATTCCATGTTCCCAATTGCTCAGCTCCTGGCTGACAGACACAACCCAACCAGGAAATTTTGGCCAAATGAGAGTCAGAGTGAAGGCAGCAGAGCTCGGGGCACCCCTAACCCTGTTCTAACTCCAGCTTTGCTGTCCTCACCCTTCCAGCAGCATCCCCTGGATATTTATTCCTCATCCTGGCTGCTGTTACCTTCAATTCCTCTGCTGCCAAGAGTGCAGATTCCTTTCTTTCCACCACCAGAACTGAGAAACGTTCTCCCATTTGCCGTATTACTTCGTATTCCCCAAATTTATTTTGCTTTCCCGGCTTGAACTCAGAGCATCCCATTTAAATTGCTTCAGAATTTAAATTGCTTCAATCAGAATTGCTTCTGGTGAAGGGCTCCGTGCTCTGGCTCCAGGAAGAGCCAGGAATCACTGGAATACTCTGATGGAGAAGATTTGTTTCCCCTGCTTTTCATCCACTTGCAAATCCCTGAGAGGTTTTGTTAGCAGCCTCTGTAGATCAGCCAGGAGTTAATTAGACAGTGGGAATCAGGCTGCTTTCCTCTGATGCCAAAAAGATGTTATTTGTTGTTATGCTGGATTTTGTTCTTTTTAATCCAATATCTACCTCACATTTAGCAAAAGCAAAACGGAATTTTATTATTATTATCATTTCCTATTTTAACTTGAGCAGAGCACAATTCAATCTCACTGCCATGCTTTGCACATTTAGGGTGATAACTTGAGATTCTTTGTGGTCTAAACACACTGAGTATGAGCGTTGTCCTGCATTTGGGTTTCCTTTGATCATATAAAAGGTGTCTGCTCTCAATAACTCTCCAGGCTCCCTCTCGAGAGTGGAGGGGGAGAGAGGCACATCCCTGAAAGGCTGCACATCCTAGGGAAGGTGGGGATAACAGAGGTGCTTCTCTCGCAGGCTGCAGAGGGGTTTTTGTGGTGTTTTTCTGGGTAAAGATGACCCAAGCACGCGGTGAAAGGGAGAACCCCACTGCTCTCACTCTGGGGTGGGTGGGTCAATCTTGGTGGGGAGGATTCCCACAGGGTTTAATGCTGAATACGCACATGGACACGAATCCTGAGGGTGAACCCAGAGAAAGTTACTCCATGAAATCCATCCTCAGAGCAGGACACTCCCCACGGGAGCTGAACATTCCCAGCTCTCACCTGCTGGCTGCGATGCCCAACCCCAGCTGGATTGCGCCCTCTCAGCTTCGTCCTTGCACGAAGCCCCCTTTTCCCAGCTGGGGACAAGATCCCGGCGGGACCCATCCAGTCCCCATCCAGCTTTGGGGTTTACCTTGGCAGGGCTTTTGACCCCGTGGAGGATGCAGCACGAGCTGCGATGAACTGGAAGCGAATTTCCCTCCCGGGCAGGTCCGACGCTATAAAAACCCCAGCTGACGGACGGGGACGTGTTTCCCACCCCCCTCAGCACCCAGACAGGCTCCCAAAGGAAATGAGAGCTCCACTTCCATCTCTCTGGGAGTCCTGGTGCTGCAGTTCTCTCCCGCAGTGTGAACTGTGCCGTGGCACTCCCCAGTCCCTGGCTGTTAAATCCCTCGGAGCACCGCGAAAGGCGTTGCCTGGGAGATCATAACCCAGTTTATTAAGCAGCGTAAGTCAGCAGCGTTAGGGGTTTTTGCTGAATTATGAACTAAAATAGCTTTCCAGCTACCCTCGTTCTTGCACAAACCTCCTTATGTTCTGCCACTGACTGTAGAGTTTTATATTAAAACGTCAAAAAAGGCACTGAAAATGTTTGCTGCATATTTATTGGTACTGTACATAGACATGTCTTAATTTTATGGGAGAGAAATTGTGGAATTCATGGTGTAAGGTTTAGATCTATTATATTTGATGCTATTTCTTTGGGGAATTAAGTTTATAGGTAATTCTTTAAAATGTACTTTTTATCTTAAAGCGAAAAAATAAAATTAATTGGATTCATATTTATTCCTGAGTGGTTTTTTATTCTAATAAGCACCCACGAAGTGCTCTATTCACAGCTGGGAAGGGCAGACATTTCCCCATGTCAAAGTTTATCGTGTGTTACAAATGTGTAGGGTTGAGGGTTTTTTACATAAACTATTAATTCCATTCAAAATACACACAGAAAATTATTAATCCTGGCGTTTCCAGAGCAGTGAAATTAAACCCTATTTACATGAGGACGAGGATCAGACATTTCCATGAGCCTTTAAGGGCTTTAGAGAATTTTGTTCCAGTCTCATCTGATTGAGTCATTTTCAATTCCACAGGTTTCATTTTTAGTTTTTAGACACAGCTGAATCTCACCTGCATTTTTAAGGGTGCCCAAGGCTCACTGACAACATCCCTTAAAAAAAACCCCAAAAAAATCAACATTGCACCCCAAAGAAATACCCTTCTTTTGAATGGAAAGCTCCCATTTAACTGCTTTTTACTCAACAATAAGGAGATTATTTGGTAAAACCTTGCTGTGTGTTGGGATTTCTTTAGAATTTCAGAACACTGATACAGAACAGGATTTATAATTCAGAAAATAGGCCTTTATGGGGATTAAGCAAATTGCTAATTCTCACAATAGGCTTCATTGGACTGACACCATAAATTGCTGTTTCTGTAAACAGAAACGAAATAACAAAGGGAAAAATTAATTCAGGTTTCTACAGTAACAGATTTGGCTGATGGGCGTCAGCGAAAGGAACAGGGGTGGCTCCGACCTGCAGTCTGGAATTTGGGTGTTAGTCTGGATGCTTCCAGACTCCACCAGCGATGGGTTGACTGTGTCAGGGACCATCTCCCGTTCTTAGTTAATTCCAGAGATCCCAGAAGTAGGAATTGCTCGCTGACCCTCGTTTCTGAGCTGAACCAGAGCCTGTTTGGGTGGGAAGATGTTTGTAGGATTTCCCAGAAGCAGAGCCTGAGGTTGGCTCCTGCACCAGCCCTCAGGGCTGTCCCCTCTCAAAAACCGGCACAAAACACCCTCCCTGCGTGCCTCCTTTGACGAGAATTGAAATAAAAGGGCAGGACAGCAGGTCCGTGGCAGGTCCTTCTGGATGCCTTTATTGAGTGATCAGCCCCGGGGGAGACAGGGTGCATACACCATGCGCAGAGAAGGACTAGTGCAGCTTTGGCACATCGACTGGCGGAGCTGAGGCTTCCGTCGGCATGAGAATCCGTAATTAAAAACCTGGAGCGGGCTTGATCCCTAGGGTCCTAGTCTGTGGTCAGTTCTCTATAGGTCAGGGTGATTTTAAAAAAGGGGTTTGGGGGACAGTCCCCCTCCCTCCCGATCGAGAGACATAATTTTTATTCTTCAGTTGTGTGTTGACTCATTGTTCTAGGGCTTCTTTTCCTCAAATGGTGCCTTGACGCTCATTTGCATGTAAGTCCGGACGCCATTTTCCTCCTTAAAGTCACAGGCGCCATTCGGGGGAGCAGCGGAGGCGGTTTTCCCGACGGAAGGGTACAAGGGAGTGATAGCAAAAGAGTGAGTGGCAAATACAATGGGGTAATGTTGGGGAGGATGAAACAGGAAAGCCTTATAAATATGATTGCCTGGCAAAAGATTTTGAGAAAATATATACGTATAAGCAAGATTGAAATGAAGGCAAGCTTTGAGATACCAAGCGTCAGTTACTGAACAACAGGAAAACAATGGTATGGCCGGCTGAAAGTAATCCCCTCTGATTGACCAATCCCCTCTGCTTGCAGACAGGTCCAAGGGTCAGAGCAGACCCCACTAGCCTGGCAGAAGGGGTCCCAAGAGCAGTTTTTAGGGTTTAAAATGTAACATAATATGGTAATATAATGATTCTTATAGGCTACATGTAACTGTTATAGGATTGGTATCTTGTACGAGATTGGTTAGTAGAAATTAGAATATTCAGCACAGAAGAAGATTTATTGTATTGTAACAAGAACTTCTCTCTCTTATGCTCTTACTCTCTTACACTCTTACTCTTACGCCCTTACTCTCTTATACTCTTACTCTCTGACGCTCTTACTCTTGCTCTTACGCCCTTGCTCTCACTTGCACTCTCTTGCTCTTACACTCCTGCACCCACGCCCTTTGCAATAAACCGCATGCTCCAAGACCTGACTCCAGAGATCCCTCGTCTCCATCCATCTCGACCGTCCTACCCACACCAGCTCCGACAGGGTAACAATTACAACCACAGGGCAATGAACAATTATAAATAAATAAATAAATAAATAAATCGTTAAAAAATATTCATGGTACAACAATCATAACAGAGAACAAGTATTATCAATCAACTATTTTTGGCTCTTGTTTATCACAAGAATGAACTCATCAGTTCAATGTGAGACCACTGCCAGGTGGGGAGGGGGCTCAGCAGGCCCTGCTGGAGGCCCAGACCCCGCAGGCACACGAGCATCTCCCCGGGCCTGAGCTCATCCCTGCAGACAGGATGTGGAGGCACATTCCCACCTGCACGGGTGGGTCCATCCCCAGGCAAAGCTCCGCCGTGTGGGAAACCACACAGAGCAGGGCTGTGCTCGCTGCACCTCCCTGCGCCCAGCACTGAAACCCTCCCTGAGGGGCACTGCTCGGCCTTCAGCAAGATGACTTCACCGGGTGAAGAAAAGGAAGTGGGGCATCTGTATGGAAATCAGGGGAATCTCGAGAGCAAAACCAAGGAGATATGAAACAGCTTTTTGTTCTAGGAGTTGGGCTGCTCCTGTCTGCTGCCAGATTATCTGGTGAGAAAGTAGGAAAGGTGTTACAGCGTGGGCAAAATTCCAGTGTCTGTCTGCAAATCTGGAGGTCCACCGGAACCACACAGTGCCTGAAGTTCTCCCTACCTCACACACGGTGACGTCTCACTGGTTTACCTCCAGAATTTTTCACTTTATAACTCTTTAATAGAGGAGATGAGGTAAGGAGGGTGGAAAAGGATCTTCACCCATCAGCTGCTGCTGCCATTTTAGTGAGAGAGGTTTGGTTTCCCCAAAAAGCATTTCAGATTTGGTGCCATCTTCCAGGAGGCTCAGGCTGGGCATCAGCAGGAATTTCTCCATGGAAAGGGTGCTCAGGCCTTGGCAGGGGCTGCCCAGGGAGGTTTGGAGTCCCCATCTCTGGAGGTGTCCAAGGAAGGCCTGGAGGTGGCACTCAGAGCTCTGGGCTGGGGACTAGGTGGGGACCAGGCATAGGTTGGATTTGGGGGCCTTGGAGGTCTTTTGCAACTTTAATAATTCTGAGATTACTGACCCTCTACGGTCATAAACCAGAGTTCAATATTTATTCACTAGGCAGGTGCTGCTGAGCAGATCTGTTACTCCTTACCCCAGCTCCTAATTTACAACCCCACTTTCCAGAGGACATTTACACACCCCTCCAAAGCCATGTGTGCAACCACAAGCCATTTTTTTGGCAAGCACAGCTCACTCTGGCAGGATCTTCTTGCCTCAGTGGGGCTCCACGGGGTCAAGCTTTTGGGCTGTTATCGTAGCAATGACACCACAGTTACTGAGGGAGGTCTGACTTTATTCTTGTGGCAGCTTCCCAAGACGTAGCTGAGCAAAGCCCCACTATTTTTAGGAAAACTGTTGGGTAAGGAAGAGCTGCTCTCACACTTGCAACAGGGAATTTCCACGTCCTTTCTTCCTTCCCAGAGAGGTCTGACAGCATCACCGGGTGGATCTCCCGAGGCGTGAGGCAAACTGTCCTGCTCCACCAGCTCCTGCCCTGCTCATCCTGGAAAATCCCGGAGCAGGCACTCAGGCTGAGCAGGGCAGCAGGAGAGCAGGGCCTGCGGGGACTGCTCCCACCTGCACCCCCTTTCCCCCCATTTCCATAACCCGGGGCAGATCCCCACTCACCCAGAGCAAAGGGAAGGAGACACCAGGAAGATTCCTGGGCCACCCCAGGCAGTTCTGAGCTGTGCCACTTCTCCTCTTCCCTTTAAGCGGGTACAAGCAAAGCTCCAAGTGCTACAGCTCTTGATTTCATAATTATGCGTCTTGATTTCAGAATTAACGGGTTTATGCCCATCCTCTGGTAGGATAAGATCAATAATTCCTCTGTTGGGGCTGTGGCCCCTCAAGATCATCTGCTATCCCTGCAGAAGGAACTGCATCCCCAGGTTCCCAAGGTCCCCCTGCTCCCACCCAGGGCACCTTTCCCTTTGCAGTAGATGACAAAAATTAGATCATTTTACCTTCATTTTACATCAGGGCCTGTCTGATGTCAGAGCTGGTGGAAACTAATCAAGGCTCATTCCTTTAGGTTAATTTTTACACAGCTTGGAAATCAGCAGAAGACAAAAAACTTCAGCTCAAGCTTCACTGAACACACCCAGTCCTCTCCGAGGGGCTCTGAGAGCCTTTACCAGCCTCAGGGATCGCTGCCCAGCACCCAGGAATATTTCACCTCCAGCGGCTCTTCCCAGTTTGTGAGCAAGCGACTTTCTGCCACTCGGAGCCAAAAAACCTCCAGGAATATTTTAGCCTTCTGCAAGTGCAGAGCTGGCAGTGGGCAGCACATTCAGCTCAGGATTCACCGCCAAAGGCACCACGTGGGCCACATCAGAGGTTGGTGTGAGGAGACAGCAGATTCCATGGAAAAAATCTTTCCTGGGACAAGTTTTTCCGCTCAACAACAAGGTTTGTGTTTGGCATCCCTGAGGCAGGGATCTCACCGAGCCGGTCGCTGTGGCACGAGGGGCCCTGGGTGCACCAGAGGGGGCACTGGGTGCCCTTTGCCAGGCAGCCCTGACGGGACTGGCAGCCTGCTGGGGCTGACACGAGCCACGCAGCCAGCCTGGGCGCTCCCCCAGCAAAGCAAACGCTGAGCACCCTTAAAGACTTTGGGAACATCCTCAAATATCAGGCCAGGGGAACATCGAGGGCAGGACTGGAGCAGCAGTGGCAGGAGTTGCTGCTTCAGGAGAACAGGAGGGTCTGAGGATGGTTTGCTTCATTTCCCTCCTGTCCTGTTGCCTCCACCCTCACACCTGGCACAGCAGCGATTCCAGAGGGTACATCCATACCTGGCAATACACTCACAGTTAACAGCCTCATCGCTCTCCAAACAAGCTGGCAGAGGTTGTTCCTCCAGCTTCCTGTAACAGATTCCTCAAATTCTTTGCCCCCTGCATGAGAACACTCATCCAGCTGAGACTTCCTGTCTCAGCCTGAAGATGGGAAGAGCCCTGGAGCCTGGGGCTGCAGCCCTCACCTGGAGCACAGGAGGCTTGGGATCAGTCTGGGACAGGCTCTCCCTCTTGGCCGGAGCCCTGGAACCCGACGGCTGTGTGTCAGCACCCGTGTTCCCCGCTGCTCATCACTCAGCAGCCTGTACCACATGAGAGAAACCTCAGCAGAGCCCCCAGGAACCTTCTCTCCCTCCCATGCACACACAGGGGCCGACCCGTTGGTGGTCTTGGCTACCAGGTCCATCCTGGAGCCCCAGGGCTCACAGGGATGGCAGTGCCCCACAGACCTGGCTCCCTGCGCTGCCTGAGGCCATCCCCCAGTGAGCAGCTCTGAGTCAAAGCGGGATCCTGGAACACCCTGAGACTTTGGGATGAGTAAGGGACGGCATCAGCCAGTCCCAGACTCTGATAAATGACACTGAACGAGACATTTCCTCTCAGCCTGCCATGCCCCCATTGTCAGTTCATGCATCTCTGCTCTGTGAGACAGAGGGAAAGGAGAGGGCAGCCAGGGCATCGCTACCCTGTCACTCTTCTCCCCTTTGGTGGCTTCCCCAGCTGGCTCTGCAGCAAAAATAGACAATTCTTACTTGCTTTCCCATTTTCCCTGCTCACAGAGCCAGGGAGAGCTGGGAACCCACCCAGTTCTTGGAGAGCCAGCTCCAAGGATTAGGGAGGAGCGTGGCAGCAGGCTGCTCCCAGCCCCGGCACCGCTTCCCACAGCAGGGATTCGCAAGGAACTCCAGAAATGCCAGCAGCTGGCTCAAAGAACAGAGCCCCAACTCCTGACCCCAATGATATTTAACTGGAAAGGGACCAGGGAAAGTCTTTGGCTGCAGCAGCAAAGCCCTCGCTCCAGTCAGAGGCACAGGAGACAGGAAACATCACAGTCATGAGCCTGAACTGCTGCATGGCTTGGATGGGTTTTATCTGGGTACTTGAAGGAGCCAGAACTGACTAAACAATTTTAAAAAAATTAGAAAATTGATGACCATAAGGAGTCAGGGTCCCTCAGCTTCCCTCACGACCACCCTGAACAGGACATTAACCCACACAGGTTTGGGTGGGAAGGGACCTTAAACCCCATCCCATCCCACCCCTGCCATGGCAGGGACACCTCCCACTGTCCCAGGCTGCTCCCAGCCCCATCCAGCCTGGCCTTGGGCACTGCCAGGGATCCAGGGGCAGCCACAGCTGCTCTGGGCACCCTGTGCCAGGGCCTCCCCACCCTCCCAGGGAACAATTCCNCAGCTCTCCCAGCCCAGCTCCAGAACAGAGGGGCTCTGCCTCAGTTTCCCTCTGTACCTTCAGGGATCAGCCACTCTCCACCCCAAAACACCCCCTGGGCTGCACCCCACTCCCAACACCCTCCCCTTCATACTCCCCTCCATTGCACCTGCAGGAGCAGAGCGAGGCTAATGGGGCCAATTAGCTCTCATTAACGGGGTCGGTTAGCTCTCATTAACACCTTCCTGACCAGAGCAGGTGTCACCCCCTGTCACATCCCCCCCCGGGCTGTGTCCCTACCCTGGCAGGACTTCCCCAGCTCAGCTCAGCACGCCTCTGCTCTGCTCCCTCCTCGTCAGGAAAGCACAGGGGATGACAAAACCCCGCTGAAACGCCCAAACACAGCCTTGGCCTTTCCGAGTTCTCCTGAGGAGCCAGGATCCCTCTCTCCCACTGCAGGAGCTCGTTCCAAGCCCCATCACTGAAGCTCCCCTTCCCTTCATCACTTTTCTGCCTCCACGCTGGCTCTGATTCGGGAGAGGTGAAGAAGAAGCTGCCAGGGACCTTTGCATCCTTGGGAAGGATGCCCTGATCCCATCCACGGATGGCAAATGGGTCCCCCTGATCCCTGCACGTGTCATGGCACTGATGCCTTAGGTTTTAACTTTTATACTTTTCAAACCCTGCATTGCCCAGTGTGTAACTCTGCAGTCTCTGGTAGCTCGTGAGCTGCTCTCCTGGGCCAGACAGACACAACAAAGCCTCTCTGAGCTCGCTGTTCAAGGGCACCCAGACTGTCCCAGGCCCAAAAGGTGTAAACTGGGGCCGCAAGAGAGGTGGGGAAATTGAAGAAATTACATCATTAGCTAAAGTTTTAATTGGTAAATTTATGCTGATATGCAAATGGACCAAACCTATAAAAGTGTGAGGAACTCGTGACTCGGGGTCCATCTTGGGGCCCATTTTGGAAGCAGCCTCTGGCTCCCCAGGGTGTGCCGTTGGAGGCCTTTCAAATAAATACCCACCTTTATTCCCTTACTCCTGTCTGAGCTCTGTCTCTAGGTAGCCACTCAAGGCATCAGCCTCACCAGGAAGATTTCCTGCTCACGCTGAAGAACGCGTTGGGATTTACTCCTTTTTTTCTCTGCCTTTCCAGCCTTCCCTTTCGGTATCCAAGGCCTCTAGTACGGCCAAACTCCAGTATCTTCTCCATGATAAATGGAATTAGTTATCAGGAACAACCTCCAAACATCCCTGCGTGGTTTGATGCAGCCACACAAACACAGAAATAAAGGATGTGTTCCCAGAAAATCAGGACCTTTCCTGTCCGTTTGCTCGGGGGAGGTCCCGACTGAACCGGCCTCGGCCGGGCTGCATCAAAGGAGTGTTCAAGGCTCGCTGGTGTATTTATCCCTGCAACATTCCTGGGAGACTGGGAAAGTCCGTTTTTGCAAATGGGGAACCTTGGAGACATTAAATGACTCGCTGGAGTCACACAGGAAACTTGTGGTGGGGAAAGAAAAGGGAACCAGAGAGGTCTTCCGAGGTCCCCCCGCTTGTCCCCTGACCTGTCACCCATCCCCTGCCGTGGGTTGTTGGTCAGGGCACAGCGAGAGCCCCTGCGTTCCCAGAGCCTCCGTGGAATTCCCCCTCCTCCAGAGCCTGAGTCAGGTGGACACTGCTGTCACCCTGCCCCGGCTGCCCATCCACCTCCTGTGGCCACCAACAGCATCCCCTGAGTGGGACACAGGAGCAGGAGGTGAAGGAGCCCAGGAAACCAACCCCAGTCTCGTCTGGGGCCAGCACAGAGCCTGGGCTGTCCCTTGGGCTCCCTCACAGCCAGCCAGTGGGGTATGGAATATCTCCCTGGGACAGGGACGTCTCCAGCCCAGCTCCCAGGCATCGGGATGGGGCTGGGACCAGCAATGTCCCCGGTCCTTCAGCCAAATCTCCTGGAACTGTCTCTTGTCCCTGGAAGAGGCTCTGCTGGGGGAATTCTCCGTGCTCAGGAATGCTGTCCTGCCTCTCCCCACGCTCCTGCCCATGCTGGTGGCTGTCTCCAGAGGGAAACTGCAGACAAAGCTAGCAATGTTCCTCCTTGGAAGGAAGAAATCCACCCCCTGCTGCATCTCCTCAATTAGAGAAGGGGCGGGAAAAAAGAAAACAAATGAGTTTTCAAAACCAATTTGTTTCTAACCACTAAATTCTCAGTCTGGAGGGTTTTACTTTGAATTAATAGGGGCTGTCTGTGCTCTAGGATTAAAGTTATTGATCCAGCCCTTGATTACTGTTATCTGTCTTTGCTCCTGGACTTACTATCATCCATGCAGGGTGAAAGTCTCTAATTTATGGTCTTACTCCAGAGAGCCATCAGGAAGCTGCCATCGGGAAGATGCCAGGGAGCAGCAGCGCTTGGGAGCCCACAGGTGGAGGGACCTGTGGAGCTCCCAAAGCCTGCAGGGAGGGCGAGCCTTCCCGAGGTCCGGGCTCCCCCAGCATTTCCCCAGAGGTTCCTGCAAAACCACCTGAGTCGGTGACTGGCGGCTCCTCAGTCAATAAATCCCACTTGCAGCTCCTCAGTACTAAATATCTGCCCCAGGGGTGACTCTGCTGGTGAGGGGAGGGAGTTTCAGGAAGCGTTTCTGGTCTAGCAAAGCGGTTTGCTTTTCGGAATCCACGTCCTCTCCTGGTCGTCCGTGCTGGGCCATGGGAGCAGCACAGAGCCAGGAGACACCAGCCCAGGCTGCTGTGCCACGGCAGGGCCTCCAGGGAGAAATCACTGGTGGGAACCACCCGCAACCTGTTGTGACGAGTAGGAGAGACGGGTGCCAGTGCATAAGCACCACGGGCTGTTCAAGAAAGCCGAGTGAAGTCCCCCGAATGTCATTCCTGTGAGTATTCCGAGTGCCTGCAGGTCACCCACCCTCACCCAGAGGGCTGCCAGAGCCCACACGCAGTGCAGAGAAACCCAAATCCCTTCCCAGACCTCACGCAATCCACTGGCGTCCCCGTGGGTTTGGCGGGACACCTCATGATGTCCCATTTTCCCCTCACCTCGGGAATACAAGCCCCGGGTGTTGCTGCTGTTGGCCCACGTCCCCATGCGAGGGAAGCACGGTGGTTTTGATTAGACACAAGGAGTGTTTATTCCTGGCTGGACTCGGCTGGGGATGATCTCGAGGCGTGACTGGGTTACACCCTTGGACCCATTGATGAGACAAAGCTGATGGGACAAGAAATGCTGTCATGTGGCAAAAGGAGAACTCCTGTCAGGCTTTAGAGGCAAGGGAAGGTTTGGCCACGTGTGCACTCGAGGAGAGGAGCTGACAGCACCCCAGATCCTGCAGTTTGCCAAACTGAGCTGGAAAATCCGTGTTTGGCTGTTTTTGCTCATAAAGAGGGGTTGGGATGAGGTCATTTTAAGGTCCCTCCCAACCCGAACCATTCCATGGTTCTGTAATAACCTCTCCCAGGAGAGCAGCCCCTGCAGGCACTCTGCTGCTGATTCACCATGCCCAGGAGGAGAATTTGCCTTCTCCAAGCACCCTCAGGGAGGGCAGAGGGAAAATCACTGCAGACAGCCTGACTTCAGGGCTGAGCTTGTGGCAGGACAGACTCATCTTCTGTCTCCTGGGAGTTTTATACAGACTGTGCTCAGAATTTTCCAAGTGATTTATTTTTTCCTAGGAAGCTTCAGGATTAAGCGTCCGAGGTTTGTTGGTTTTTGTTGGTTTTTTTGTGGGTTTTTTGGTGGTTTTGTTGTTGTTGTTGTTGTTGTTGTTGTTTTGGGGGTTTTTTTGTTGTTGTTGTTGTTGATCTTCTTTTATTTGCCCAGCCTCCCTTAAAACAGAAACTACCTGAACATTTTCTGGCAAAGCCATAAATCCTGCACGTATTGAGCGCGATGTTAAGGTTGTTGTCTGTCGCTGTTGTATTAGGGACAGGTCAGGAACGCGACATAAAGACTCCAATATTTGGAAGGCAAAAGGCGTTTATTATTACAATAAACCCGTTTTTATAGACAGGTTCACACTCAAGTGCTGCACGCAGTTAGTTCCTTGATCAACACCCCCCGACACTATTGGCTAACCATGACACCCATTGTAAACATTTTGCAAAACAGCAATACACAAAACACCAGACAAACACCAGGTGCAGATTTGTTTTGCATTCTTTCACTAAGATTTCTCATGTCCGTAGTTCAGAGTATGGGAAAGTTTTTATTTTTCCACAAGCACTGGCTGGGTGCTGGAAAATTCCTCTCTGACCAAGCTTTTAGTATCCACAGTTGTCCTTTTGGGAGTTTGGGATGTTGGGCTGAAGCTGTTTTGGGGCAAGATCTGCATCAGGCCAGGCTGTGGAGTGCGGGGAGTAAAGCCTGGACAACTGCAGGAGGGCTGGGGGGATGTGACAGCACAGCTGGTGGCCCTGGGCCATCCAAAAAACCCCTGCATTTCAGCATCCGCCCTGATGCTGGGGGAGATGCAAAATGGACCAAGAGAGAAGGTCCATCCAGTGAATGTTGCTCTGAAGAGAGCATTGCTGAGCCTCCAGGGTAAAAATGAAGTGCAAAAGCTGCCAGGGGATGGACTGGCTCAGCGGGGCACTGCTGATGCTGTAAGAGAGGTGAGGATGTGGGGAGGAGTCCTGTTTTCCGCCTGGATTTAGCCTAAACTCTCCAGGAGTTCACTCACAGACGGTCACAGAACATGGAATGGTTTGGGTTGGAAGGGATCTTTTAAGGCATCCTCATCCCACCCCTGCCATGGCAGGGACACCTCCCACTGGCCCAGGGGGATCCAAGCCCTGTCCAGCCTGGCCTTGGGCACTGCCAGGGATCCAGGGGCAGCCACAGCTGCTCTGGGCACCCTGTGCCAGGGTCTCCCCACCCTCATTGTAAAAAACTCCTTAGATCTAATCTAAATTGGTCCTATTTTAGTTTAAAAGCTAAAAAACATCACCCCTTGTCCTCTGGCAGCTGGCCCTGCTCAAAAGTCTGTCCCCCTCTTTCTTACAAATCCCATTTAAAGCCACAAAAAGACCTCCTTGGAGCCTGCTCCTGTTATATAAGATCTCTCCTTGAGCAGCTCCTTCCTCTCAGTTTTGTCCTCAAATGTGTTTTTTTAAAGGATAAAACATCTCCAGGCATTCATCCCGCGGACGTCTGGGTTTTAACTCAGCCACTAAATAAACAAAGCATGTTGAGGACACTGAAAATCCCAAGGACATGAAAACTCTGGGGCTGTGTCTGTCCAGACAGACAGACAGATTCCCTGCAGTTATTCCAAGGACTGAACACTGCAGATGTGACCAGGACCTCTCCCCCAGGACCCCAGGGTGTCCTTTTGAGCACTGCCCCTTCCCTAAAGCAAAATTAAGGAGTCACTGGTGAAATTTGGAGTCAAGAGAAGCAAAGGAGGAGGAGACACAGGTTGAGCCCAGCACAGAAACGTGGAAATGGGTGGAAAACGGGTGGAAAAGCACCCAGTGGGAAGGACCTGGGAGCTGAAGGTTGAAGCTGCTTCTGCTCCACAAAACAAACACAAAGCAGAACCGAAAGTTGAATCTGAGTTCAGGCTTCTCCTTCCAGAGCAGTGTCCTGGAGCAAGCTGAGATTTTCAAGTTTGTTTTGGGGTGTGTTGGGGATTTTCTTTCAGTTCTTCGAGATGGGCAACTTTTCCCAGCTCCAAACACGTGGTGAACAATTGCATCAGGCTTTCCAAAGGCAGCAGCTGCCTGTGACACTCCTCGGGTCGCAGAGCTGGTGCAAAACCCAAATCCTGACGTTTCTTACCAAATAAAGCCTCTGGAAACCCGTGTGGGGGCAGATTTTGGGACCCCTTTGTGCTGGAGCCCCTCGAGCTACCCACCTGAGCAGGGCAGGGAGCAGGCAGCTGTGGCTGGATCCTGGATTCCCCATCCATCCCTGGGGGCAGAAACAGCTGGATCCCGGTGAATTCTGTACCCAGAGTTCCAGAACAGCTTTATTCTCCCAGGGAGTCACCTCTGAATATCCCTGTCATGCTCAGGGCTGGTTCTGGGGTGATTTTAGTCCAACCTGACATTTCAGGTGTTGAGGCTTGGGAAAATGTGCTGTTTGTGAAAATCTGGCTGTGCTGAGTTCAGAGATCCCAAATCCTACTCCCTCCTCTAAAAATCCTGTGCAATCTCCACCTGGAGCTCCCAGAGTTCGCTGGTCCTCTTCCAAACCCAACTCTGAGAAATACAGGAGAGAAAAAAAAATCAAATCAACCCAATCTTCTTGTATTTAATCCTCAGGTAAAACTCCTTTGGAACCTTGAACCTTGGAACACACGAAGCTCTTTAAGCAGGGAGGGGATGAAAGGCTTATGAGAAATCAGGTTTAAGGTTTTTCCCTAAGCAAGTTTGATGATGGGATCACGGAGAGATTTGTGGCTTTAAAGTCCTGGCCTACCACAGCTGAAAACAGAACTTGCATCCCAGGGCAATTTCTGACATTTAGGTTGGGTTTTCTTTACTTTAAAGCAAGGTGAAAACCAGAAATACAGAAATTCGCTGAATAAAGACACCCAAGATTTTTTTCTTCCTTGGGGAAAAGGTGAAACGAAAACTTTTGTAATTTCTAAAGAAATGTATTTCCTCTGCAAGGGCTGAAAATGCCTCCCCTGCCAACATTTCCCTGTTTCCAGATGAGGTTTTCCTCTAAAACATAAAGCTCCCATTAAAAGTATCCAATTCTTATTAAAAACACCCAATTCCCATTAAAAACACCCAATTCAGTCTATCACTCGTAGAATTATGGTTTTAAGTGAAAAGGTTTTGTCCAACCTCCACTTCAACAGCAAATCCTGAACCCTAATTAACAGTTTTCTTTTAATAAACATTTTCAAAGCACTGCACAGAAGCGCCTTACACGCCGCAGAGGAAGAAAACCTATAATTGTGATTATTTTGATGCCCTCAAAACATGTTTTTATTTCGGTAGCACAGCGAAAGGAAGAGGAATGAGCACTCCAACCCTCGAAGGCAAAGGCATTGCATCGTGCAGGAAATATTTGTGAGGTTTGCACATACTTTTGCCACTGACAAGATGCCAAAAAAAATGACTCAGATGATTTGTCGGGGGAGAAAAGTCGCAGCTGAGAGCCTTGAACACATGAAATATGAAACGAGAGAACGGGGGAGAATTGGGAAACGTAGCAGCAAGCAAAGAAATAAATTAAAAACTCTGAAAAACCCTCCAAATTTTACAAGGTGGTTTCCCCCCAGAGCAGCTTTTAGGTCATCAAAAAGGTGGAAAAAAAGGTAGAAAAAACTTCGGGAAGGTGAATGGGCGGAGGGGAAAGTCGCCCACAAAATTCCTTGTTTTGTCTTTCTGCTTGATTTGCATAAAGCAACATCACAACTCACAGCTGTAAATGGACCACAGGGGGAAATTTTGGTTAAAAAAATAAGGCAGACCAAGCCAAGACTTGCAAAAACTGACAACTGGATTGATTCCAAGCACAGCAAATTATTGACGCCGGCTGTAAAGTCGGGAGCTTTTCCTCCCACTTTTTGAACAGCAAAATTAATGTTTGCTTTGACCTTTACCAGAAAACATCTCCAGCAGCCTCCCAGCCTGCAGGGACCACCCAGTGTCACCACCAAATTTACTTTCTTCCTTTTTTCGGGTTCTTTTGAAGCCCGTAAGCCGGAGCTGCTCCCCGGATTGAAGCCTCGCCAGGACCATAAAAAATTCCCTCGTCTCATGTTGCATTTTCCATCCCTAATTGCCTTTGGCTCGCAAAGGACATGATGCTCATTCCATTACTCCTGGCTGACGGGGTTTTTTTAGCTCAGTGAGATGTTTCTGCAGAAACATTGCTGGAGGTAACGGGACCTTGGGGAAAAGCTGGGAAATTTGGGGGTTTTCTGCTATTTGCTCTTCTCCTCCTCTTATCTCATGGATGAGATGGAGCAGGGGGGTATCTATAGAGATAAGAGCGCGTCCCTCAGATGGTTTCCATCGGGACTCAGGAGTCTGGCAGAGCCCTCCAGGCACTGACGGTGTCACACCCCACCAGGACACGCCAGGGGAGCCCTGCAGCAGCCGAATTTGGGGGTGTGCTGGACTGCAGAAGTGGGGTGTGCCAGCCCAGCCGGGCCAGGAGACAGGGTCACCACAGACCGGGGCTTCAGCAGAGGAGTTTCACTGAACAAAAACTCCTGTGGTTACACATTTGGCTCACGATGTTGGGCAGAGGGGAGACATGGAGCTTTTTTGTTATTATTTGTGGATACAAAAGAGCTGTTTGCTTAAATCTTTTCTTGCTGTTTTCTGTGTCTCGAGAGGCTTTTCGTTCTGTTATCAGTAATGTTGTGTAAGCTGTGGACACCTGTGACCTTGTCATTCTTGTTTTGGTACAAGTAGAATAATATTTGGAGAACTAATTCAGCCATCCCCTCTGAGGGGTGGCTGTTGGGGAAGATGAAACAGGAAAGCCTTATAAATATGATTGCCTGGCAAAAGATTTTGAGAATATATATATATATATATATATATATAAGTGAGATTGAGATGAAAGCAAGCTTTGAGATACCAAGCCTCAGTTACTGAACAACAGGAAAACAATGGTATGGCCGGCTGAAGGTAATCCCCTCTTGATTGAACAACACCCTCTGCTTGCAGACAGGTCCAAGGCTCAGAGCAGACCCCACTAGCTTGGCAGAAGGGGTCCAAAGAGCAGGTTTTAGGGTTTAAAATGTAACGCAGTGTGGTAATGCAATGATTCTTATAGGCTGTATGTAAATGTTATAGGATTTGTATCTTGTACTAAATTGGTTAGTGAAATTAGAATATTCAGCACAGAAGAAGATTTATTGTATTGTAACGAGAACTTCGCTCTCTCATACTCTTATGCTTTTACTCTGACTCTCTGACTCTCTTACGTTCTTGCTCTCACTTACACTCTCTCTTACACTCCTGCACCCACGCCCTTTGCAATAAACTGCATACTCCAAGACCTGACTCCAGAGATCTCTCGTCTCCATCCATCTCGACCATCCAACCCACCCCAGCTCCTACAGGTGGCTAAGCATTTTTAACCAATTAGACTATGAAGTAAGAAATCTATAAAAGAGCTGGAAATAATAAAATAATTCTCACTGTGCTGCATAAACTCCTGGCTGCTGGCTGATCTTTTCACCTCTCCCCTGCCGTGGAACGGAACCCAGACGCTATAATTTTTTTTTTTTTTTTTCTCCTGTGTTCATGAAAGCAACGACTGAGGCACTCGGGATGCGACCTGAGTCCTGCCAAGGACCAGTGAGTGTCCCCTGCCCTGCAGCTCCACGGACACCAGAGCCATGGGCTGAGCGTCCCCGGGGGCACTCAGAGGGGAGGTGCCGGGACATTTGCCAGGCAGAGCAGCTCTCAGGAGGCACAGCCAGAGCAATTCAGAGCAGGGAGATGATTTGGGGGCTGCTCAGCCTGGAGAAGGTTGCACGGAGACCTCGCAGCACCTGCAGTGTCTGTAGGGGCTGCAGGGAAACCAGAGCAGGATTCTTCATTAGGAATGGAGTGACAGGACACAGGGAATGGGAATAGAGTGAAGGAGGGGAAACTGAAGCTATATATTGGGAAGGAGGGTGGGCAGGCCCTGGCACAGGGTGCCCAGAGCAGCTGTGGCTGCCCCTGGATCCCTGGCAGTGCCCAAGGCCAGGCTGGACGGGGCTGGGAGCAGCCTGGGACACTGGGAGGTGTCCCTGCCCATGGCAGGGGTGGCACTGGGTGAGCTTTAAGGGCTCTTCCAACTCAAAAAATCCCATTCTATGATCACCCTTAAGACCTTGGAAAACAAGTCCTGGATGTAAGGTTCTGCCAGTGCTGCACATCGGATCTGTGGCACCTCTGGAGACATCTTGCTTTAAGAAAATAAACACCCAACCCTTGCTCACACTCAGCCACATTTTCAGGGCCTGCTGAGTCCCTCCCTAATTGCCAGTGACTTGTTCACAGCCTCAGAAGTCAAAAAGGTGGGAAACGACCAATTCATGGAACTCATCCATGCCAAAGCTGGGTTGGCACCGAGAGTTTGTGATTTGCAGGTCCAGTTCCCAGCACCACTTTCCACTTCAGCTTTTAAAACATCCCTTTTTTCTGCCTTTCTGCAGCCGGTCCTGAACGCCCATCCCCAGCAGTGAGGATGAACTTCCCGAAGCTGATGCAGAGAAGAAACAGCAGTGCAAAAGGCTCCCACAAAGACTTGACAGAGATGAGGGAGGAGGAGAAGTTTTGAGCAGCTTCAGGAACGTTGCAAACTATGAGTGACTTTGGCCTAGAGCACAGAGAGAGGGAATGAGGAAGCCCCACATGGAAACCTGAGAACACATAAAAGCACTGGCTCTCCCTCAGGAGGGTAGGAAACAAACACAAATGTTGTCTTTGCTAGGAAAAGCCAAAGCAGCTCTCCAACAGCCCTTCCAGAAGAGTTTGCACCTCTATTAAAGGAGTGATGCAAACCTGCCTGGGAGTCGACAGTGCTGAGAAGGAAAGCAGGAGGATGCCGGCGGTGGTTTAAAGGGAACAAAGAGAGGGTTCCCTCCCTGCTGCCTCTTAGGATGCCAGTTTCTAGTGAAAAATCTTCCCAGGACAAAGCTGAGCCACGAAATAACATCACTGTGCCTGTGCCCTTGAGCGGGGCTGCCGCAGGACGCCAGAGCCAGAACCTCCCACTGCGCTGTGCCCCAGCAGGGCCCTGCATGCTCGGGGATGGGACAGCCCCAGTTCTGTCCCCCAGCAGGGCCCTGCATGCTCAGGGGTGTGACAGCCCCAGTTCTGTCCCCCAGCAGGGCCCTGCATGCTCGGGGATGTGACAGCCCCAAGATTTTTGTCATTCCATGTCTGCTGAGAGCAAACAGGCACAGAACAAGGTTTGCAAAGAACTGAGTATTTGCTCAGTGCCAGCTGACTCAAGGATTGGGTTGGATCTTCTGCCTGGGGAGCTCAGTTTGTGAGAAAACAACCCCAGAAGAGCTGTGATTGCTGGTGACACAAGGAGAAAGCCCTTCCTGGACAGCAAATGGCGTTTCATGTCTCACAGGTGTTATCAAGTGATCAGCAGAGGGTGTTCTTATCTCAGGTGGATGAGGCCCAGCATTCTTCCACCAGTCCCAGGAACAGCCTGGGTTTCCCTCAGGTGTTTCTGTTCGAGCTGGGTGGGAGCAGGGGACCCGACGTTGTCGGGAAACCTAATTCCATTCCCAGTTTAAATGCCAGTAAAATCTTGATCTTCCTTTTGATTCAAAGGTCTCACCCAACTCCAAAATGCCCAGCTTGTGCTGCCAGGTGCTGAGTTTACAGGATGAGAGGAAATGACCTCAAGCTGGGCCAGGGGAGGGGCAGGCTGGACATCAGCAGGAATTTCTCCATGGAAAGGGTGCCCAGGGCTTGGCAGGGGCTGCCCAGGGAGGTTTGGAGTGCCCATCCCTGGAGGTGTCCCAGGAAGGGCTGGAGGTGGCACTCAGGGCTCTGGGCTGGGGACAAGGTGGGGATTGGGCACAGGTTGGACTCAATGATCCTGGAGGGCTTTTCCACCCTCACTGCTTCCATGACTCTGTTCCCCTGGAGAACCAGCCTCCGTGACTTCACAAACAGGGAGTTCCTCATCCTTTATGAATTATTTCCATGCCCCCTCTCTAAATCCTGCAGTGTGGGGAGCCCCAAGCACACCTTGCCCCGGGGGCCCTCCCGTTTCCTCAACAGTAGAAACAATTCCGGAGCAGTTACACACAGAAACCTTGGAATGAAACATTTCCCCATCCAAGGGCATAACATCTGCACTCAAAGAGCTCCACAGCCTCTCCCTTCCTGTGCAAACAGCATCCCACATAGGCATTAATCATTCCTCAGGAATAGCACAACTGATTTTAGGGTTGTTGGCACCTCTCCCATCTCCTCCAGAGCAGGGAACTCCACACAGCTTGAGTCATGTTCCCAGGAGCTCTCTTCAAGCCTGTACTCATCACCTCCCAAGCGAGCAGACTTTTGATTTTCAGCTCACAGCACTTTCACTTTTCCAGTCCGGGCCAAACCAAATCTCCTGCAGAGGAGGAAAACAGCTGGCACTGGTGGTTGAGTGTAAACCTCACCCCACCCCAAGCAGCACAGCTGATCAGGGCACAGCAGAACAAATTGATTCGCTCCCTTTTGCTGGAATACCAAATCTGATTTGTTCTCCCATTCTCTGGAGCTTAGCGATATTCTTCAGCATTTAAGAGTAAGAATATCAGAAATAAAAACCAGAAAAAAGCCCACAACTAAATCAGATCACCTTGAACTCACATCCCTTTTTTTTAGCACGAAATCTCCTTTCTGAGAACTCCCCTATTAAATAAAACAATTTTCTGGCCCCTCTGTCCATTTTGGATATGAGCTTGCAAGGAGGGGGGTGGCAAAACACCCCTGAAGCAGCAGCAGTGCCCTGGCGCCTGCCCAGGAGCTGCACTCGGAGCCTCTTGGGTGCAGAGCAGGTCAGGCCAGAAAGCGTTTAAAAAATACCACATTTACAATGAAAAGGGCACAAACTCACCACCTATTTTCTTTTCTTCTGATGCAGAATTGGGGCTTTACTTGCATCCTAGCAAGGTGCAAAAAAAGAGGGAAACACAATCCAGCAAAAAGGAGGAATAATGAAATGGGGTTCCAGCAGCGCATGGAACCACCTAAAGTTAAACACAATATTAACCAAAAAAACCACTTTTCTGTGCAGAATCAAACCAGGAACTGAGATCTAGACCAAGCCTAGGCCCAAGTATACGTTCTGTTAAAGAAACCAGGATGGTTGGGCAGATGAACACATCTTTGCTCTCTGATTTGTCCCTCAGCCTTACATGAGCTGGGTGTTCCCAACATCTCCTTGGGGCCAGTTAAATTCCTACACAAGTCTCCAGATCAATGATGCTGGAAAAAAAACCACATGGGGCTTTTCCTTCAGGGTCAGGTGACAGCAATGGCACAGCTGAAATCAGATCCAGAGCAGCTGTGAACATGAATTAAAGGTGAGAAATAAATCTGAGTGTTGTTCTCAGTGAAGCTCCATCAGTGATTCACCCACGAAAGAGAATCAGAGGCACCAAGACGGGTTCAGCTCAATCCCAAAGGCTCTGTTCACATCCATAACCTAAATCAGGATCTGCCATGAAGAAAACCCCTTCTGGTGGCACTTTTAATTTCCAAGAGTGGTGGGAAATTTTAAAGCTGCCTCGTACAAGCAAGAATTTCTCAAAGTAAGTTTGTGTCTGCTCATTCCCAGCATTAAGTGAATGAAATGAGCATTTTCCCCCGGCTTGGCCTGGCCCTGGCATTGCTGCAATTATTCATGAGGCAACAGCTTGAATCACTTCCAGCAGAAATTATATAAAGCTGTGGATAATGAAACCTCTATCAGCTCTGAAGCAAAGGATTTAGTCTTTATTATACCTGCAGGGACTTGAAGTTCTTTACGGAAACTTAGAGAGGGAGATGGGCTGAAGAAACTCTTGATGAACTTGAAAATGTTTCCAAGGAGCGTGGAAAATTCCTTGCGTCCTTCTCTAGGACACCCCAAACAAAGCTCATTTGGAAGTAATAAAGACTTTTCTTTAAGAGTATGGGGCTCTGAAAGAAATCTCAGCAGCACTGATGGTCTCATCCGGATTTCCATGAATTCCTGGCTGCACACGGTGCTGCCATGGGCTCAGCTCAGGGATTCCAGCAGAGCCCTGCAGCACTGCCCGAGTCAGTCCCACTTTGGGGTAAGGATGTCTCAGAACATCACAAAATGCAGCTTCCCAGTCCCGAGCTGAGAGGTTTTGTGGTTTCTGTAACAACATCACCAACAACAGGCTTTTTTCACACGTGCAATAAGCAACAAAGCAATGTCAGTTATGGGAGCAGAACATTTCTACCTGTGCTCTCCCATCTGATACTCCGTGGGACACATTTTGTTTTCAGTTCGGTGCCAAAGGCACTTTTTTTTTTTCATAAAGTTGTTCAGTTCAATTGCACAGATTTAAAATATCCTACAATGATGATGGACCTCAACAAATGAGCAGCTAAAATACACATCCCTAATTTTCCCACATCAGTGAAGCACTGGGCTTTTAAACTGGGAAAGATTTCCAATGGCAGATGCAAGAACTGAAACAATTCTATCCTCTCCTCAAATGTTATTCAGCTTTGACAATCCCATGGATTAAGTGCTGATTTACTGTTGTTTTCTTTGTTCAATGTTGAATACTCGTCGGGAACTGCAGTGATAAGACAAGGGGGAATGGATTCCAGCTGAAACAGAGGAGGTTTAGATGGGATACTGGGAAGGAATTGTTCCCTGGGAGGGTGGGCAGGCCCTGGCACAGGGTGCCCAGAGCAGCTGTGGCTGCCCCTGGATCCCTGGCAGTGCCCAAGGCCAGGCTGGACGGGGCTGGGAGCAGCCTGGGACAGTGGGAGGTGTCCCTGCCCGTGGTGGGGGTGGCACTGGATGAACTTTGAGGTCCTTTCCAACCCAAACCATTCCATGATCCTGTGATTCTATAAATCCTCCAACTATTAACTCCATCCTGCTGCAGAATCTCAAATAAATTTGCTTTTCCTGTTCATATCAGCATGTAGCCAGTGGGTTTTCTGTAACAAGGACCATTCTGTGAGCAGTAAATGGAATTCACTGCAGAAGGGTCCAACATCTCCCCCAGGATGGAGCAGGCACAGCACCTCTGGCCCATGGACTCGATTCCCTGTGGATGTTCCCCCCTGTGCTGGATAAGGGCTCGGGCTCAGTTCTGCTTTAGCCTAAGAGTGAAAAATCACATTTCTCCCCTTCCTCAGGGGACTTTTCCATAATTAAATGAAAAGCAGCGCTAAATAACCAAACATGTGTCTCGTATCTGTTCCTTTGGCATTGATAGACGTTCCTGTTTCAGTCCTGGAGTGAAAAGGAAGCCAAGCTCCACTCAGATTTGGTTCTCTAAATGCCTCACAAATGCCAACAGATGCCAGTGCAAAACTTCCCAGGTCCTTCCTGCGGGTCCCTTTTGGAAACGGCTCCTTCTGGCAGGAATTTGGGCATGAGATCAGCAGTGCTGGGAATCCCCGTATCAGAGGGAGCTCTTCCCCAGCGGAGAAATGCAGGAAGGGAGGAGGCATAGGAGCCTTTGGGCTGCCAGGGAGGAGATTCCCCTTCCCAGAACCCACAGAGGGAAGGGCAGACAGGTCTGGGGAGGAGAGAGAGACTCAAAGGGCGCTCAGAGAAGCTGCCAAGGTTGCAATCCAAAAGCTGCCTTGCCCTTTGCCCTGCCCCAGTGACCTCCACATCCCGGCGCATAACTTCCGTGCTCCTCGCAGACCAAGCTGGGATTTACATCCCCAGGGCTGAGTCTGCAGGAGAAAGCTCATGGAAAATCTGAGTTTCTTGCCCACAAGAAAACAGACTTGTTATAGGGAAGCGGGGCAGGAAGCAGATATGCCTGCCCTAAGCAATGAGTGATGAAGAGGATGCGCAGAGAGAAATATTTGGAGCTTCTCAAACAGGAAAAGCAGGGGAAGGTTGGAGGGAAAATGATCCATTTGAAATGAGGTGGCTTGCTGGTGTGCTATTTGAATCATTTGCACATGATGTAAGGCAGAAATGATGTGTTTTGTTCCTTCTGGGATGAAGAAATTGTGGTTTTCGGGGTGACACCCTCTGTTTGTCACCATGAGGAGTCAGGGCCCGTTACTGAAGGTGATGCAGAGATACGAGGGCACTGAGAGGATGCAAAATTGGCGTGTTCCAAAGCACAGTGTCCACAGACAGGGTGGTGCTGGGCCAGAGCCACAGCCCCTCTCTCTGGAATGACCCTTTCCACCCAGATTTCTGTGCAGGTTGGGAAGAGTCGGCTGGGGGTGACTCCCTCAGCCACAGCCAGCCCCTCCTGCCCCACCTGCACAAGTACCACAGAGGTGCTTCAGTCCAAAAGGTGAATAAACCATGGGAAATGGGGCAGATCAAGGACCCCTCCCAGGCTGTGAGTGCCCAAGTGTGTCGCTGGTGTAGTAGGGACGGGTCAAGAAAACGACATAAACTCCAGGTTTGGAAGTCTAAAGGTGTTTTATTATGATAAATGCTCTTTTTGTAGACAGGTCCGCACGAGTGGCACGTGGGTATTGGTTCTTTGACCAACACCTCCCAGCACCATTGGCTGGCCACAACCGACACCCGTTTTAAAACATTTTACAAAAACAACGAGGTGAAAAACAGCAGGTGCAAAACTGTTTGCATTCTTGTTCTGAACTTTCTCTCAGTCGTGAGCTCAGAGTGTAAGAAAGTAATTCTACAAACGCTTGCTGCAGTCTGAGCTGGAAAATTCCTCTCTGACCAGGCCGTCAGTGTCCACACAAGCGACTCCTGCAGATCTTTCCAAGCTGTTCAGCCCCACCTCATCCCTGAGTCCTCCAAACCGTTTCCCTCTGCTCTGGTGAGGGCTGTGTGACACCAGCTCCCATCAGCACTGTGGGCACTGCCACACAGATCCCGGGAAGCCGGGATGTCCAGGCACTGCCCAGGAGCTGGTCCTTTCCCGAGGGTGTATTCCCAAAGCTCAGACATGCCCTGAGCAGCCAGCAAAGCCCAGGCTCCTGAGCTGCCCGCCATGAAGTATCAGGTCACGCTTGAAGGAAACACCACCAAGGAGCTTCCAGTCAATTTAAGGAATCAGCACTTCCCAAAAAAAGTCACGTTTTCCTTCCCTTGTGCTCCCAATAGCTGAGTGGTCCCTGGCCTTTTGAGTCAGCAGTTGGTGGCAGAGGAACAGAGGGGTGAGCCACTGATCAGAGACCTCCCAGGTGTCCCAGGACAAACAGCCCTGGGAGACACAGCTGTGCTCCTGGCACAGGGAATTTGGGCAGCTGGGAATCTGGGATGCAGATCCAGGCCATGGCCTGCTCTTATCTGCTCTCCCTTTAATCCTTCTGGCCACAGGCTGCCTTTGCAGCCAAGGTGGGAAGGCTTTAATGGGGATCCAGCTGCTGTAGTGGCTCTGAGTAATAAAGGTCTAATTTTGTGTGCTCCAGACAGAGCATCCAGACACAACAGAGCTGTTCCTGCAGGACCTCAGGAAAGGAGGAAGCACGGCACGATAGCCGTGATAAATCTTGTGAAGGGGCCATTACTGTAATGAGATTACAAAACAACCCAGCTGGTCCTTAACCTTTAATCCTGGCTGAGAGAGGAACACAGACCGTGGGCTGTGCCAGAGCTGTGCACGCTCTGGGCTTGTGGCCTGACATCTGGGAAGAGGCGTGACGGGCGATGCAGGCCTGGCCACAGCCCGTTCTCCCTCAGAACGAGGGATCCCAGCCTGGAATCCGCCTCACAGCACGCCCCGGAGCAAGAAGAGGATGAGCTGCTCCTGTCTGACACAGCTGCCAGTGGCAAGTGGCTCTCATTTTCCTCCTCATGGGGACTGAAAGAGGAGACTGGAAAGGTCCCCAGGCTTTGGTGTGATTCATTCCCAGCGTGGTGACATCGCCTTGCCTTGGAAGTGTCAGGTCAGGTGATTCAGAAGCATCCTGAAGTTGGGATAGGTGGCAAATCCAGGCAGCCAAACCCATGCTGGGAAATCATCCCTGACTGGGGAAGCTTGAGTGTGTTTAAAACAAATAAAATTTTTAAAATGACTGATATTAAACCAGGCCCATGGATTGTAATGGGCAGGGATTTCGCAGACCACCTCGGGCAGCACACAAGGGAGGAGGTGACAGTGGCACTGCCTTGTCACAGGCACCATGAGGACAGGGCAGGGATGCTTTGTTCCCCTTGTTCTCCATTTCAGCCAGTTCTCGTTGTGCTGGGCCCACAGACAGCGCACGGCCGTGGCTCTCCCTGCCAGGTCACCACCACCTCAGGGAGTTTCACAGGGTTTAACTCTCTGAAGCACTGACTAGGCCCACCATTTGTGCATCCTGCCACAGCAAGTCCCAGCAGCCCAAGGCCAGTGCGGTGGGAGGAGCTTTGAGGTCCCGCCCAGGCCCAACAATTCCATGATTCTATGATTTAAGGGAAACTCTCTGGTGCAGAGTAGCAGCAGCTAATCCTAACCCTAACTCTAACCCAAAACTTAACCCTAACACTAACCCCAAACCTAACCCTAAAACCAACCCTAACCCCAATCCTGACACTAACCCTAACCCTAACCTGAACCCTAACACTAACCCCAACACTTACCCTAAAACTAATCCTAACCCCAACCCTAACCCCAACCCTGACCAGAACCCCAAACCCAACCCTAACCCCAACCCTAACCCCGACCCCATATCTAAACC
>WEIT01032275.1:0-12143 GCA_013389985.1 Dryoscopus gambensis
TCATTCCATCATAGAAGGCCACTGGTTTGTTCAGGCAAGACTTTCCCCTGGTGAAACCCTGTCCCAAGTCACGTCCTTGTCCTCCATGTGCCTCAGCACAGCTTCTAGGAGGATTTGTCCCATTATCTTCCTAGGCACAGAGATGCAGCCAACACTGCATAGCTGGCAGTTGAAACTGATAGTTTCAAGGGTCCTTCTTTCTACTCTTTTTAGAAAAGTGTGCAATATTTTTACTTTTTCCAACCTCCATGGACTCCACCTGATTGCTATGGCTTTTCAAATATAATGGAGAATGGCTTGGCAGCTACATCAGACAATTCCCTCAGGATTCGGGGATGTATCTCACCAGGTTCCATAGATTTATGTATATTCAGGTTCCTAAGGTGGTAAGGAAACACTGCAGATTTCACTCTTGAAGAAGAATCCAGATGTGAGTTACTGGTCTTGCAAGAAAAGATGCAAAAAGATGTATAGATATGTAAAAGATGTAACTGTAAAAAGATGGCATACTTGTGAAACTTCATAAAAATGCATCCTCTGGGGTACTTGAATGGTAAGAGTAAAACCTTGGGCCTCTATTCAAAAGGACTTCAAAAATTACTGAAAATGATATTGTTTGTATACATATACTATCATATACAGGCAAAATAGACAAGACCAGCTCCTCTTCCACAGTAGAAAGATAATTAATTATGAGACAATATGTAATAATATATCATAATAATATATTTATAATTATAATAATATAAGACAATATATATTTAGGTATACCTTAAAATCAGTGCCTTTTGCATAGACATTCCTCCTATTTTATTTCTCCCTCTGTGCCAGTGAAGTGCTTTCTACTTTGTTTCTGTCTTCTGCTTTCTACAGTGAACTGCTGTTCTTTCTTCTTTCCCTAAAACTTTGATATCTTCAATGGAGCAAATTAAAGAGCATGTGAGTTATCTGCTTAGCTCTCTTTGAACTTGCTCTAGAGCTGTAGCAGCAGGTCATCATTTAAGGAGGCCTGTTCTTTGAAGACCTGGTAGCGACCCATTGTGTCTTGGGATGCAGTGATGTTCCGGAGGTGCAATGATGTATAGTTTCTTCCTTTCCTTTTCTCTCCTGACTGGCAGCCAGGCAGCAACTCAGGATAAAAAAGTGACATTTAGGGCAGAACAAATTTCCCTACCCCACATACCTTGATTGGAGGTGGAGAAAGACTAAGAAATTACCCTAGACTTGCTGTCACATTTTAAACAGCACAGGCAGTGTGGTCTCATTGGCACCTAGGGATGCAGGATGAGTAATGCGTGGCTTTGGCAAAGGGTTGCATCAGAGGAAAAGCGGAAAAAATGGCAGTTCTTGGAAAAGAAACTTTCTTTCCAGCTTATGCCAAGGCAGTTCAACTATGTGCCACCCAAAGGCTCATGACAAAGCCATTTTTACCTGTGCAATTACCTATGCTGACAGCAAGCTCAGCTGAAAGCCTTGGCTCGTGCTTGATAGGGGTAGCTTAAGTACAGACACAACAAAAACGAAAAAGCTGCCGTGGCTGTGTACACCGCTATCCTGAGACTTCTGCAGAAAGCAAGGACTTTCCATTACAGGTAGCCTAAGACAGTTCCTCTTCTCTTATGCTATGCTGTAATCTGGTAGCTGTGTGATTCCTTTACATTGAATCACTTTCAGTTGTATTTAGAGCCCTTGTTAGACTATTTTTTCCCCTTTAAAAATTTGTCTGCTAACAAATTTAATAAAAATTGTGTTCTTTTAAATAGAATTGAGTGAATATTAAATGCTTATTCCTGGAAAATATAGTTGCTCATTAAATTTGACAGTCATTGCTTATGTGGTAAATGCTGTCAGTGCCAAGAATCCTTTGGCAGTTTCTGCCAGCCACAGGTCCATTATTTTAATTGCCTTTAACCTATAATCAATATTTGCTGCTTTCAGTACAACTAGATGCATAGCTAAGCGATATGGAGGAGAAATATATAGTCTATTGCACCTTATATTCTGCTTTAATGTGTATGAGATGCACCAAAATGCATCATCACAATAATCTTTCCATCATCAAAACTATTCCAGCTTCTTAGGGAATATGTCAAAGAGGAGACCAAAGCATCTGTCTCTTACTCCAAAAAACTTGGTGTGCATTTTTAGGTCAAATTGTGTAGCATCAGTGTAAACTTATAACAACTAGTTAATAGCTAGTGGAATTTAAGTTATTTGCAAATAATAATGGGATAATGCACATGGGACTAGATTTCTTTCATTAACCATTGTAAAGGTATGCATGTCCACAACAGAGGTTCCAGAGGAGTTACTGAAACCTGAAACATGTGTAAAGGCCAGCTTTTCTCTATTCTGGGGATCAACTGTTAGATGCTGTGTCTGACAAGTGGGCAAAATGAAAGACTGGAGAATACCACGCATTTAGAAAATGGCACACCTTGTGGGAATCATCCCTAGTGCATCAAAGAAACCACACCTTCAATTTTAAAATTTTGCATTTCTGATGGTTATTTATTTCTCTTTTTCTTTTCTAAAAAAGTTTTTTATTTAAAAAAATAAAGGGACTAAAACATTAATATGGAAAATAAGTAAGCAGTTTTGATCTAAAATGTATGATAATCTTGGCACCAGTGATATTTGAAAGGTATGACTTGAAATTTTGAATTATCAACCGATCCTTGGCCAAGCATAACTTCCATTCCTTCTGTAGAGATTATGTCCAAATATGAAATTTAGATCAGGCCCATTCATCTCCTGAATCGAGATCTATGAACACCTTTTCAACAACTCTTAGCTCAGTTGGTCAAAACATGGTGCTAATGGTGCTAATAACACCAAAGTTGTGTGTTCAACCCCTGTATGGGCCATTTACATAAGAGCTGGACTCCACGAGCCTTGTGGGTCCCCTCCACCTCAGAATTTCCCATGACTCTGTGAATCTGTAAGTTCTTGCTACTGAAAGGAAATAGTTCTTGGTAAAGTCTCAACTTCACCACATTTAGAACAAGCAATCCAATTGACTTCATTGGGGGTAGAATTTCATCCTTAAATTCCAGACTGTTTCTTCAGAGGAATTGCATAAGCAGTGCACAATTTAGACTAGTTTCATGCATACAACACTGTAGGAGTACAGTACATTTCTCAGTGCTTAATTGCATCAAGGAAAAGAGGATAGGTAAGTAAACACGTAAAACTGTTTAGATGGCAGAAAGGGGAAAGACAAATCAAAGACACAGAGGCATAGACACAGAAAAGATTGGTTTGTGTTCATTTCATTTCCATTAATAAGGAATTACTATCACTAAGTTGTCTTCTTTCAATTTCTCAAAAGTAAGCATAACCTTTTTTCCATGTTTTGCTCGCCGTGTACACTTGTGCATTTGCAAGCACACACAGTCTGCTGCCTCCTGCTTGCTCTCCAGCCTGGCACAGGTATCTTTGCTCTCAGCTGACACAATATTGCTGTTGGACCAGCTGGCAGAGCACATTTCTACATGGGACCACAGTCCCTCGAGGGACCATGAGCCCATCTTTAAACTGTAGATCCACTAGCGAGCCAACTCAGTAATTTATGCTTATTAAAGATAACATCTCAGTGAATCATTACTCCTTTAAATTTTAAAACAATTGGTTTGGCATTTTAAACGTTTGTGTGCCATTGATGAATGACTCTCTTATTTATTCTAGCTATAGACATTCTGGACTATAACAACAAAGATGCTGGCTCTTAGTGGAGAAGAACAAGCTTCTGAGGGGAGGTCAGACTGGTAATTGGCTGGAAGAAAAGAGGGTGGAATAGAGCTGCATATAATCATTGTAAAAGCTGGAGTTTTCAAACTGAAAGGAGATACTTTGTCCTGTTTATACCAACCCCCCATGCCAATATCAGTGCAGTTCCTCAAACTGTGAAGAGCTGAGATATTTTTAAGACGAAGAAATTAGATCTGTTATAATATTATGCCAAAGGTAATGACAATAACACATCTGGTCAGCAGCTGACTGAACCACAACACTTCTGAACTCTCCTTACAATCACCCCATGAGTTACAAAGCCATTATATCTACGGGTGCACACCATAAGACACTATGAGTTATGTATTTTAAACAGTACAAATCATAAATTAGCCATATGACTATCAAAAGCTCTTAGCTGCTATACCATAGCTAATACAAACAGCTGCTTCCACTGAGGTAATAGTGTTTTTATATTCTGCCCCTTGGTGACACTTTTGAGATCCGCTAAAGCAATCTTTTGCAGAAGCCCAGCGTATGAAAACAAAGGAGCAAGTCCTTTGTAGAGCAGACACATAAGCTGAAAATGTTACATATAGGGAACTCACAATAGGTTAATTGTCCAGTCAACTACCCTGTAATTAAAGCTTCTGGAAAGCAGTATATACGTACCAAAAATATCTCTCAGCAGTTCTGGACAAAGACAGACAAACCTAAAAGTGCACCTGGTTGACAACATGTCTGTTTTACCTATTAGAAAATAAATTCTAATTTTCCAGAAGCATAAGACATGAAGAATCATAGACAAATATTGGACTATATGCCCAGGACGGCATGTGCAAATACTTCAGGCAAATTTTAGACCTAGTATAAGTGCTTTTAGGAATCAAAAGAACTACAGTTTGCAAATTTCTACATCAGCCCAAAAGTCTATATATAATGATTTCTAATAATTTTTACAAGTCCAGCATTTTATAGTGTCCCTGTCACAATTCCTCAATTCAAGCTTGTCCCCAGTCCCTGTATCTGTAGGATCCAACCCAGCATCCAGACAATCTCTAAATCATAAAAAACATCCTTCCCAAAATGCTGTACGACCTATCCCTGGAAGAACATGACAGCACACTAATCTTTGTGCTTATAAACCCCAAAAGGACAGGGTAGCTCTCGCACCAAGCTATTTTTCTCCTGCCTTACTCTGTTGAGGCACGTCTGAAGGAACAGTCCTGACTCCTACATTCTCAGATTCTTCTCCTTTCCTGGGCCAAGCTTTTCGTTTGAAGTTTATCCGTTTTCTTAGATTCTGTAAGGAAAGAAAAAAAAAGTTTTGTTTAGCTAGGTAGAGCTCAGTATTTTGTAGTTACCATACTGTTGCCTTTTTCTCTTCATGTTAAACTTCATTTTTTAATTAAAAACCCAAAGAAACAAATAAAACAAACCCACCAAAAAAACCACACGAAACCAACAAACCTGTAAAAAAATGTTGCTTAGAATGTTCTAGTTAGCTGCCAAAACCTAAGATCTTACAGTAACCTTATAACGTTTGTCTTCCAAAAAAGTCTGCTCAAATGCTCATTTACCTGTCAATATTCTTTTAAAAGATAATCTGATTTAGCCTAGCCAAAACAATTTTTGTCATAATTATCTAAGTAGATCATTCTGAATAGGTGAGCCTACTTCTCTGGCCTGCTGCTTCTATAATACTTTAAGAGCACAATCACTGATGGTGGAATAAGTCTGGGGAGAAAAGGGTTCAGGAAAGGCACTTGGCCAGACAGCATGACTTCCAGCAGAGACCCGCAGCATCTCTCTGGGAACCTTATGATACCAGCTTACAGAACCACAGAATACATTTGATTGTAGACTTTTATTTGGATGAAAATGCTAAAGTTATTTGAAACAATTTTTAATATATTTGAATATATGACCGGGAGATTTTTTGTTATTCCCCAGGAATAATGACAACTGTTTTACTCAATGTACAGATCTCAGAGGAGCAAGGGGTTGTAAGTCAGTTTAGAGGCTGAATAGATATCATAAACCACAGAATTCCAATTCAACTAATTACTAAATCACAATAGATCTTGAACTTTGAATTAAATTAAGGTTGTGCTATCTAATAAATATCCAGATTATTATATGTTGCAGCAGCTGTTGGGGTCTGTTGGTCTGACCCCAGGATGCCCAATCTTCCCAGAGAGAGAGGTCCTGCAAGGGACAGCTTCCTAGGGGTCTTGGGCAGTCCTTTGGCCGCCGGGATACCTCACCAAGGGAACAGCCTGTGGCTGTAAGCGATCAGCTCTTAGCAGTGATTTCAGCTTAGTGATATCAGCTCTGCCTTGCAAGGTAATCCCAGGCTGACTCAGGGACAGAAAGACAGGAGCGTTGTGTGGCAGTTCCACAGAGGTAGCCTTTATTGCCCAGCACTCTGTGAAGGGAACCAAGAACAGCAGCTCCATCCTGAACTGGGCAGAAGCCTTAGTTTTACAGGGGAAAGCGGGGGTGGTACCAAAGGGAGAGATCAATGGGTTACAAAGAATTTATAAGTGCACCAAAGCATGGTGGGATCTCACCCTAACCAAAGAGGACTGTTCTTTCCAAGTGGTATTCTTCCTGGGGACAGTTGAGGTAAGCTTGTCACAGCCCACTCAAGGGACATGTCTCCAAGGGAGAGACCTGGCAAGCCTATCCTCCTCCACAGGATCTCACCCTAACCAGAGAGGACTGCTCCTTCCAGGTGATATCCTTCCAGGGGACAGTTGAGATAAGCTTGTCACAGCTCACTCAAGGGACATCTCTCCAAGGGAGCAGACCCAGCAATCCCATTTTCCTCCACAATTATAATCTGCAAATACATCACCAGTTATATGTCACTGAGTACTAGGTGAACAAAGCAGGAGTCCTTGGTAAGTACCAATAAAAGCTGAAAATAAAGTATTATTTGCTCCATAAAGAAGAGAGAAGTAGACAAACAAGATTTAGTCTGAATCACAACAGAGACAATAGATAAGATGTTTTAGGAACTAAATAGAAAGAAAATCTCCATTAGGTTGGAAAACTTGTATCCTTTGTGTTATTTAAAAATCCAGAACCGTTTCAGAAAGCTAAATGCTGAGCCCCAAAGTGGCTGGAGACCACCTATGTATTCTAGATTGACTGAGAATCAGTTTCTGATGTCTGACACTGACCTCAAGCTGCCCAGGGGCTGCACCGGGTCTAACACACAGGACCTGGCTGCAGTACAGCAGATGGAGCTCAGCTGCAGTATAGCAGCCAATGCCAGCTGCCCTTCGAGGAGCAAGCTGCAAGCCAAATGGAAAAGGAGCACTGGCAGAGGTAAAGGATGAGGGAGGGACTCCCTGCGTGGTTTCTGATCCCTCATTAGAGCAAAGACAGAAGAGCAGAAGAGCAAAAAATGAGGGTGTGCAGGGATTTTTGTATGGGAGTGAAAAGGGGCGGAATAAAGGGGTTAAACCAATGGGGTTCAGTAAACTAGGAGGTGACAGGGGAAAATATCCAATGGGGCAAACTCAGGGGAGGGTTCTATTTGAATTAACAAATGGGGTACCCAATACAGCCAAACTTTCCAGAAATCACACATATTCCATAAGGGTTAGGCATAAACATAAGGGTATACATAAAACTAGATGGGGAAATCTTAAACCAACAACGAAACAATATGTAAAACACAGTTCCATGGGGAACACGGGAACTTGCCATGACTGCATTGTTAAACCTCAGTGCCTTGGGAGCCTGTCCACCAGTGCTTTGTCTGTGTGGACACTGTGGCTGCTGTCACATGCACTGCAACAGATGTCAGGTTCAGGTCTCTGCTTGACATATGTCTGTGCCTCTGACAGTCATTTGCAGACAGAGATCTTTCAGTGGCAGCAAGGAGAGGCACAAACTCTGCCCAGGTGTATTATAATTACATGCATTTGAAAACATCTAACTTGTAAAACAACAGCATATATTTAAAGAAAGGTAAAAAAAGGAAATGGAAAAATTATACAGCATGAGGCTTTAAATTATTTTACATAAACCTTGGTATGTGGGAAAAGTAAATTCCTACTGGCTATATGAAGATTGTGACTCAGCATGTCAGGCTGCTCCACGTAAGGAATGAGTACCCTACAGCATTTCAGCTCCTCCAATTACCCTGTAACTTAATCTTATTTATATGCTATCTTGCTCTCCTAAAAACAAGCTTAACAGTTCCCAGAAGTTATCCAAAGCCAGGTGGACACTTGCATAACACGGAATTAAAAAAAAAAAAAAGCTGTCTGGTGCAATGATTAGATTAGTCATATTATTTCTTTGGAAGCTCTGAATACTTCAGACACGTACCATCCTGCCCAGTGTGCTGGAGTGGAACGTGGTAATGTGTAACACCTCAGACACTTTTCTTTCTTTGAAAACCAAACATTCTTCATTTCAGTTCAAAAATGAACTCTATAAGATTTGTCAAAAGACTAAAGACCCTTCCATAATCCTCCAGGGATCTTTTCCATTTACTCTTATTGTCTGTCCTTATACATGTACATTAGTCCTGAATCCACTGGGCTTTGTGTTCCTTAGATAAAACTCATCTGAGTCAAGCAAGCAGTGTATTTGTATTCTTCAGCCGTATTCTGGATGTTATGGTAGTTAAATCATCTGTTATTCATATTCATACACTCAGATTTTTTATGGCCCCAAAAGAATTTATTTACGTTACAATGACTCCTGTAATAAGTATCCAGCTCAAAAGACCAAATGTCTCATGGCTGTTTCTTGCATACAGAATATCATTGCAGTATGGATTTTCTATAACATGTCCATTAATTAACAGTAAATTACAATGCAGCACCTATATAACAGATGTTGAATATCCCACAAATTCATTTTTATTACTGTTATTACACTGAATGTTAAATGAATTTAGAAATATAGGACCTTTTAAGTGTCGACAGATGTCTTTGATCGGTGTTTATCCTTTTTGGTACAATTTAATCAGAGATCATATGTTAATATGCAGCTGGAGAAAACTACCTTTCAGACACAACAAGCCTGAGAAGGGTTTCCAGCTGCCATTGCATATATCAGACCTGTAATTATCAATCACCAGAGAAAAAATTTTAAAAAGCAAACCACTTAAACTAGAACACATGCAAAGTGATTTTAGGCTTTAACTTAACACAATGATATGGTTCTGTTCTTATTTAATTGCAAGTGATGTGCTCTTTTTAGCCTACTACTAACCAAAGTTACTCCCCTCAGTTTTTGCCCAGTCTTTTCAACAATACATTTCAAAAGAAGCCCTCTGAGCCCCAAATATATAATTCTTAAAACTCCCTCCTGATCCTCCATATGGAGAATAAAATTTTGCTCTCCAAGAAAGCTTGCAACGACTTTTCAAAATCTGTGAGTCCTACATTATCTCAATTAAGTAAGGACTCTGATGAATCTCCCTGAAGGAATGTTTTTGCAGTTCTGATTTCTGTGCATGGGATGTTGATTGGTTCTGAGTGGTTGCAGGTAATTTCTTTTGTCGTCAGTTTGAATCACTGGAGTCTAGTGCCATTTTGTACTTGGGAGAAGACCTATGGCATTATCTTTGGACTGTACCTATACCAATTAAACTCTATAAATAACATACTGGGTTTTATAAGCTGTAGTAACTTATTATCAGTTGATAACAGTATGCGCATATTCAGGTAGACTGTAAAAATCAAATTCTCGCCAATAATTAAAAAAAAAATCTCTCTAAAGAACATCTGAGTCAATTCAGAGAACAAAACATTTTACATACTTAGTCTCTTCTGAAACTGAGATCCCTGCAATACATGAAGTCCACTTGTGAGCCACTATATTTCACTCAAACTCTTCTTTTTCCCCATTTATAGTGTGCACTTTTAACTTCAAAGTGAAGGTATGTGTCTGTGTTAGTCATGAAGGTCTGTGTTGCATTTGAATTTCTCTTAGGCATAGTTTCCTGTGAATTGACATAATCTTTATTCTTTGATGTCTTGAGTCACTTGATAAATAGCATACTTAGGAAATGTTACCACCCAAGAACACTACCTATTTTGTCAAATTTCCTGCTGCATTTCTGAATTTCAGTTGATTTTTTCCAAGGATCAGCATGTAATGCATATCTATTTCTTTTATCTATTTTGGTCAGTATTAAAGCAATTCACACAGTAATGAGCTGCCCTTTGTGGCATTTTTTGAGGCAAGTATCCTCTGTCAAAATGGGTCTTTTGCTGCTTTATCCAGGTTGATGGCAAAGAACTTTGACAGAAGGATTTCTTTAAGACTAACCTTAGTAAAACACATTTCTTTTACTCCTAGGTGTACAATTCGTATGATTTGTTGCCTCTATTTTCCACCTTTGCTGCTTTTACTGCCAAGTGGGCTGGTTTCATGCAGAAGGAAAGTGTTTTGGATAATTCATAATCTTCTCCAGATATTCTCAGACCCTTGTTAAAAGCAGAATCAGAACATGAGAGCTGAGTCTATGAGAAAAAAATCTACTAGACAGGTGGTCGAATCCCATATGAGACAATAATTATTTTCTGCAACGATCTGTGCTGAGTAAAGAACAGACCTTACCAGTGAAGGTAAACATGCATCTGAATATTAATCTTAAGTAAAACTAACAAATTTTCTTTTATGAAATATCTCTGGAAAATTATTTAATATTTCAAGGAGGGAGGGAGGGAAGGAAAGGAAGGAAGGAAGGAAGGAAGGAAAGGAAGTGTGTGAATGCTACTCAGGAGCTGTGATACCAACTTATAGCAACTTACAGCGTTTTGAAACTTATAGCTTATAGCTATATAAGCTATATAGCTTAACTTATAGCTTTTAAAAAGGTAAAGTACAAGAATTCATTATGACATGTTCCAAAGACAGAGATGAAAATACTGAAACCCTTTGCCAGTGAAGAAAAATGTGCAGCCTGAGTACTACAAGTTTAATCCATTCCTATACTAGCTTGAACTGCACTGTAATGCACTTGGATAGTGAACACCAAACAGGATTTTTACTTGTACTGGAAGTGACAACAGAAAGAGATAGCTATATATATTCAAGTGTCACTGGAACTGATAGTCAAAGGAACTGGGAGTATATGTACAAGTGATTTTAGATGACTGATTTTCAACCCTGAGGAAGATGGACTGCTTCTAGAGAGTCAATGAAAGGTCACTCTATCTTTCTGAGAAAATTTTGCTATACCAGGGTTCATTGTTTTTACTGGAAAATATTTAAGCGTCTATAAAACATTAAAAAAGCCCTAGAAATAGGTGCTTTACATTTTTGCTCTCTCCAGGAACACAAAAATGCAAACTCTGGGAGCAACTTAAGGAAAAAGAANTTAAAGAAAAAAAAATTGTGAATGCAAAATCAGCAACCTAAATTTTAGAAATAAGTCTGAAGAGTGTGAAAAAAGGGCTTAGAGCATCATTGCCAGTAAGAAAAAGGAAAACAAATGTCACAAGTTAGGCTGAAGATGAGTTTCTTTTCATCGATCTTCACTAGAAAGGTTAACTGTGAGCAGAATTTTAAAAATTAATTTTAATGAAGAGGTAGCATTCCATCCCGAAAGAGAGTTAAACAACATTCAGATGAGATCAATGTGTTCCAGTTAGCAAAACTTGACGAAATCTATCTGAGAACTAGCCAAAGTAAATTCTGAGCCATAGTCAATTATATTTGGAAATTCATGGAAGACCAGTAAGGTCCCAGATGAGCAGAATAAATGTAGAATCTATCCTTTAAAAGGGAAAATGAGAACTCAGAAAATTATAGATCAGTCAACATAACTTTTGTCCACTGAAATATTTTTAAAAAAATATTTACAATTAGACATCTTGAAGATAGCATGGCAATATAAAAATCTAACATGGTTTTGCCACAACAGACTAATCTAAATTCCTTTCCTGACAGGGAAAATGAGCTAGGATGTAGGGAGAAACATGATTTATCACAGCTAATGATTCAGCACAGCTTTTGGTACACAATATTTTCCTGTAATATTTTCTAATTGAGATGAGAAATTTTGGTTTAGGTGTTATTGCCATTAATGGTAACACAACTGGTTGGAAGATTACTCTTTTAAGTCTTATTGGTATTTCACTATCATATTTGGGGCACATCGATGGAGAATTCTCCAGGAATCCATCTAGAACTTGACTATAGCTAGGACCCAAGGCCACTATTTTCAGTAATGGAGGAGGAACTGGGCAACATGCTTTCAAAATATGTAAATGTCATAGAAATATGGAAGACAGCAAAGATGTTCTAAGACTATCAGAGAATCTTAACACACTAGAGTCTAATAGTGACAAAATTTTCATTGAGGTAAATGCAGTTATGGAAGGGGAACAGAATGGACAGTGCATTCACCTATTCAAGCAGTAGTGCTGCAG
>WEIT01032276.1:0-47741 GCA_013389985.1 Dryoscopus gambensis
GGCAGCGCCAGGCAGCTCCGCAGGGCTGCGCCGACTGAGAGCCTTCTGCCGGCGAAAGACACAGCAAAGTAATCTCTGTGCTTCCACAGGAATGTTTTTGAATAAGTCACTAACTATTAAAGCTCTACCGTTGATGTGCTAACTGGTGAAGAGTTTAAATCAACTCTGTCATACTGTATTTTAGTTGCTATGTTCTCATCTCCTTACCTTCTAGCATAGGGACAAGAATAGAAGATGACCATTCAGGTACCGTCACAGAAGATGACTCAGATAGAAATTACCTTTTTATAGTTATCTTTTCTTACACAACCTTTTCCATGCTACTTTGTTTTCAGTGCTGTGAACAAGCAAAGTCTCAGAGGAACTTATTATGAACCTTCTTCTGGATGTAGTGAAGGCTTACATAATTGGAACCTATAAAATCCTTAGGGTCCACCCAGTGCTGAAGTAGGGTGGACGTTTTTAATCCCCACGGCATATAATCACCTCTGAGAACCTAATCTGCTGTATCTGTAAAGACATTCTGGTTGCTTTGATGTTAAAACACAGTAATGCCACAAACAGGTCACTTGGGTCAGGTAACAGATGGCACTGAAATCCTTTTGTGGAGTCATCATCCAATTGCATAAAATTTCCTAAGAAGCAGGTGTATTTCTCAGAGTGCTTGAATGAGATCATATTTGGTAAAAGTCTGAGGAACAAAAGATTTCATAGACTTTTTGTATTTCTCCCATAAAAGAATGTTTGCAAATAGGTGTTAACTATCAAAAGGGCTGTATACTTGCACTCCATTACTCAGTGCTCTGAAGATGTAAAAATAATCTGTACAAATAGCACAGTATTTGCAAATAAGGAAGCTTTATTCTTTCCATTGATTTGAAAGTGAGTGACATTAATTTTGGCTTTCAAAACCAAAAAAAGCAAAGACTGTTGTTAAAATAAAAGAATACCCAATAGAGAGCACACCCTAGAGGTATTTCCTGCCTGTTGTCTTGAAGGGATCTTGACACAGATTAATACCATCCTGTTCCCATCAGGTGTGTCCTTTACAGACAGAACAAACAGGCTTTAACTATAAAACTCCTGTGAACAGCATTTTTTTATTAAGTTATTCAAGATAAAAGCATGGATAGTTTCTCAGATTGGCATCTCTCAGACAAATTGGTCATGTTGCGATCAGTGAAACACCCAGGAGTACCACCGCAGCAGGGCTCACAGAACTAGCACACCACCTAGCAAGAGCACATGGGACAGAAATGTGTCAATCCCTACCTTTCTTCCAGTTCCACAAATGCATCCGTGGGACGCTAGTTCACACCTGTCCATGGCATGGGATCACCACTCCCCCAGACAGCCAGAAATCTTGAGGGGGTACCAGCTTGTGTGTGTTCAATAGTCTACAGGTGCAGAGTTGTGCGTGGCTGTTGGTTCTGGCAGTGCCCCCGGAGGCTTTACTCCCTCGGACACACACCCAGCTGCTCTGAAGTCTAAGGTGGCAGCTCCCCTGTGCAGGACTTGTGCCATCTGGGTGAGCACCAACACAGCCCCAGCCCCTTGGCCCTCACCTGGTGGGTCCAGTGGCACCAATGTTGGACCAGGGCAAAGGCTCCTCCTGCACAATCCACCCTCACACACAGAACAGAGAGCAGGTTCAAAGTGTATGCAACATTTTATTGAAAAAATACGAATGTTCTGTACATAAAGTACAACTTAATGGGCTTGATAAAATCTCCAGAGACTTATTGGTTAATACAGGTCTTCTTTTCTTCTTTTCCCTCTAAGGGCATAAAGCATACAATGAAGCAGCAGGTCCCCTGTACTTGTGCAAGTGCAATCCCATCGCTGTGCGTGCAGCATAGCACCTGGCTCTACACGGGACTCCAACATGCTCAATGTACTTTTGATGGATGGTCTGCAAGAAATTTAAAGCATGGAAGAACTGCACAGGACTGGTCCTTCAATCCACTGGGGATTCAGAATTTACTGTGAGATCTCTGTTCTCCTAAACAGTCTGCATCTGCATATCCAATATTTCTGACAAATAAATACAAAAATAAATAGGGATCTGGCCTCACAGAACCTGAAGTCTCAGAAGCAACAAAACTTATAGCAAGCTACATACATAATTTCAACTATATCAACATAATTTATTTAAATCTCTATCAATAAATGTATTAAAAGTATAAATTCTTACCCAATACTGAGAGTTTAGTTCTGGAAATAAACCCAGAAAAGGAAAGCTTTTTCAGTCCTCTCTTCCAATTTAGTGTGCTCTTAGAAAATGCTTTATAGCTGAACTTCAGCAGAAACTAGCTGCTATATAATGCACTTCTATCCCCCAAACCTAATATAAAAAGCTTTTTAAATCTTTTTACAGTAACTGGCTTTCATGTCCTAACTTTACATAGAGTTACTAAAAATACTGCACGTAGCAGTGCTGACTAAAAATAGGTTTAGTGTTAAAACTACATGCACAAATGCGGGGGTACCAAAGCAGAAACTGAAAAATGTGGCAGCTTCACAATTAATTTATGTTTCTAATTGGATGGTGTAACAAATACTGCAATCCCAAAAGATATGTATGTTGCAAATGGAAAAACAATGAACAGGACTGGATGAGGAGAAAGTTAGGCAAAAAACCTTTTTTTCTTCTCCGTTTAAAACTGGAATGTCCGTTATGGCCAAGAAGGTAAACGTAGACCAGGGTTAGAAGCTTCTAAGTCAGGAGTAAATGGTGATGACCTCTCGGCCGCCGCCTCTAACAAGTAATACCCTCTCCAGACCCTCAGTCAAGACTTCGAGAAACTCCATGTCTGTTTCAGTAAAGTCAAGGACAAAAAGTAGCAAAACCAAAATACACAGGGATTAGAGCTCCCAGCCCTCAGCTGTGGTCTCCCTTAGGGGCAGAGTGCAAGTTTCCCTCTAAGTACCAAAATACTGTGAGTTTGTGGCACTTTTTCCTTTAAGCAATTACTACCTTACAGACACAAGCCAATACTCTCCACTCGGAACACTTTGTCACATACTACATATCACATATTACAGCTCAACAGCACTGGTGGCAAAATTATTTCAAGTGAACAGATTAAAAAGAAACCTTCTGTGCAGCCCAGGCCTTGCCTGAAAGGATACAGTTTTCATCTCCATCAGTATTCTTTGGAGGACCAGGCATGTTGAGGAGCACAAGTCTGGCATCATGGGATCTATTTACAATGACTTCATTTAGCTTCACTGCTGTGTGCATCCTTCGGACATTAGACTGGTTCCTGTGGAAGAAGCACATTAACGCTTACTGTTAGAAATGTGCCTCTGAATGCTGAACTATTAAAAAAGTCCTTAAAAGCATACTCATATCTCCTAAATACCCTGTTAAATGTCAACTCAACACAGTGATTTTTTTCAAACTTTACGATGAAGATACAAAAGAGATTTCCTATAGTTACTCAGGTACAGCTAGCCCGCTGGTTTTAAGATCTCTGGAGTCAAGTCTCCAGTTCAGAAAGTTACACTGCTCTTCAAAAAGCACACTTGATAAAGATGATTTAGTGTTGCATAAGAAATTAAAACACAGAAGAGATGTGCTCCTTGACCAGGCACGCTCGTGACTGCAGGGCCTTCCCTCAGGGCAGCCCTGCAGACCCCTCAGGCCCACGGCAGCACAGGCCATGTGCCTCTCCAAACTCAGCACCACAAAACTCTCTCTCAAAGACATGGGAACCAAGCAGGAGACTGGCACCATCGTGCTCAGCCCACACTTCCCTCTTGGTGCTGAACAGCAGTTGGCATCTCCAGAGAAAGCCTGGTTTGCTGCAGATTGCAATCACGTGATGGCGAAATACAGGAAGGCAGCCTAACAGGCTGGGTGTATGGGGCTTTTCTGGAGGGTAATAAGGATGTTAACCTCTCCTTCAGGACACTGGCTATTTAGAAGAAAGACTTTTACCCAGGTGTCTTTAAAATCTCAATCCCACTTTCAAACTTGAGTAGCCACTTAGTTCAAAAGTTAGGGGAGAAAATGGAATAGGTGCAGCATAATCTCATAAGCATCTGCTCCATAAGAATTCAGGCTAGGAGAGGTAAAAGCATTAATTATTTGGAATATATTAACAAAAAAATAACATCAATTTGTGCAGGAAGAAAACTCAAAAGTAACCTTTAGGGATTTCAAGCCAGGGAATGTTTCCTTCCTACAGGAAATCCACCATTATTTTGGTAACATAAAAGGAAATACAATACAGAAATAAACTTCTCAAAAGGAGAATATATTTACACTTTTAAAGCCTTTCCACTTGGGTTTTTGTCTTCATTTTAATATATTAAAAATAAGTGTTAGTTGAAACAAATGAAATATGAATCTGTGGTTTCATTGATTCAGCTTTGCATGATGAGTGAAACTCTTTAGTAACCTTGCTGCTCTTCTGAATATTCAGATTTGCAAAGAAATAATTTATATACACAGAAAAAAGGAGATGCAGTGGGAAGAACCATGTTTATTATGCTAACAGAATAATTTACCCACTGTGAACTACCTCTCTGTTACTTCATATTCTTATTTAATTTGGAGCAAGGACACCCTCTGTCTTCACCACACAAACTTCAGAAAGCCAGGGACAACACCAAGGCCAGATTATGTTTACAGGAAATGAGGAAAAAAACATCAGCAGAAACATAACAGTTGTTAGCTATGTATAGTTTTGGAAAGGGAATTGAAAACTACAGGTTTGGTTTTCTCTAAAGTGATATTTAAAACTGGCGTCTCCCCATTGATTTGAAGGTGTAGGCTACAAGAAAGGGCTTGTTTAGTGCCCAGAAACTGCCAGAAATAACATCCAGCAGTGTTGTGAAATGACAGCTTCTCCAAATGAGTAATGTTTCCCCCTGCTTGTGTCATAGTCTGCTTAAGAAAATAGGTTCAGACTGGAATTGTTTTCTATCCTTAGTTCTCGTCAGGACAACGCTTGTAGTTTGTTACATCCTCTTTATAATGATACTTAGCTTAAGTAGCTAATCCTGCTCCCTTTAAAACATGGCTAAGACTGCTCAACTCTAGTGCCTTTCCTTCCATCAGTACACATAGTTTTCCTGCTTTTAGCTGAGAAAATTAAGTCTTTCCTCTCAACCATCTTAATGTACTTCTAATTTAAATAACAAACTTACAAGTTTTCCCACCCTCTGAAAGCATGGAAGAGGAAAAAGTACAGGTAGTTAACACCAAATTCAGCAGAATTTCTACAGTATGATTCAGCCGACGAGAGATTTGAATTCTGATTTATGAGGAAGAAAAATCTGGAACTTTGCCAAGTATGTAAAACTGACTGACTGAGCTCTTCATGTGAGATGGAGGACATCAAAGAAGTCACAGGAGATTCACACAGTTTTATACAAAACCAAAATAGACCTTTACTTCTCAGTCTTCATGGGGCACACATGTGGTAGTACTACAGCTGTTGTTACATGTCAGTGCTCCTGCAGCAGCAAGTCTGTCTCAGAGGGTTTATCACACATAGGTGCTATTCCAAGTCATTCATCACCATCTCCATAGCTCCTTCCTTTATGTGTTAAACATCCACACTACACACTAGATAGTGAAATTATCAACTTTTTAAAAATTTCTGATTAGATCAGTGAAATTATCAATGTGTTTTACTGATGTATTTGGGAGATAGGAGGGAAGCTGTTACAGGATTTTAACAGCTCCAATTTAGAATTTGACTATACCAAGTGAAATATTGAGGGATGTGTGCACGTTTGATTGGTTAGAGATTTCTGGGAAGGCTAACTGGTGTCTTTTCATAGCCAGGTCTCAATGTTTATAGCACAAGTCCAAACCAAGGATTAGGAAACAAAAGATAATAAAAGCACAGCACGCGTAGAGTTTCAGGAGATGCAAAGTGTAGACTTAGACAAGACTCACGGCTTAATGCTGATGAGATCTCTAAAGCTTCCCACAGCACTGCCTCGGTTCCGCTTCTCAGCATCACATTTCTCTTTCGTCCAGGTCATCTGGATATTCTCAGGAACAGGGTCTCCCTCATCTTCTTCATCTGAGTAGAGGCTCTCCAGACGTGCTATTGAATGTCTGTCCTTTACGAGCTGAGCCTGGAGGGGACATGAGTGACAAGGTGAACTCAGAGACTTTATTTTATGCTCTCTGGTTCTTTTTAAACAATGATAGACTTTTTGTTCCATTGTATCTTTTATTTTGCTCAGTCAATTTAGCCTTCAGGAGAGCTCTGATAACAGGCATCTGCTCTAGCTGAAAGTCTTACATACCAAACTGACTTTAAACAGTTTTGATGGGTGTAAGCCAAGCAGAATTTGGACTGACAGAGGCCTGTATCTGTACAAGAAAAAAAAGTCAGTCTCGTTCACATCATGACATGGTCAGAAACAACAAAGTCGACCCAAAATTGACAACTAAAAAAAAAAGCATGACAAATACATGGAGAAAAGATGGATCATCTTTCATAGCTATGTGTCATAGATGTTTTTCATAGCCATGTGTCCTGTAAGTCCAAACTGGAATGACATCTTCAGTAGGAAAACAGGATATGCTATAAATTGAGACAAATACCAGATATCCCAGATAAAGAAAAAATAGGAACTACATGTAATTTTGGGAAACAAAAAAAGCTGCACTACAAGTATTTCCTTACATCTTTAGAACACAGTAGTTAAATTTAAGCAGCAGCTACATAACACACTGCTAGGAAGGCATTTTGTGTCATCCCCCTTAGCAGCCCATGGAGAATAACCAAAATTACATACCTCCCTTTCCCTCTCAGTTTTTGTCAGCCTCATTTGCCTCAGCATCTGAGATCTCTGCTCCATCATAAGAGTTCTCTCATAAGTATATGCTGAGATATCACTATTGTGCTGCAGAAATAAGGATAAATATTGTGCTTGTAATCAAGTCACAACCAAACATCACCACGTGCATAATAAAGTGAAAAATGGGCTCAATTCCCTTACCATTTCTACCACTTCTACCTCTGCCTCTATTCGGAGTTGATAGAGGAAAGTAGCCAAATCCTTCTTCATCTGGATGCTGTTATCATCCATCTGAGCTACAGTAAAAATTCTCATTTTGCATTTTCTCCAAACCTGGTGAGGGAACACACACACTCAGCTATTTTAACCAATAATACTTTGCTCTGCAAAACAGAAACTTAGCAACATATCCACTCTCATTTATTAATACAGGCTCTACAACTGGACCTTACTTCTTTAAACTAAAGCACGCAGAAGTAGGTAGGGGACATTCTCTGCTTACTTTGTGCTGCTTGAGAAGGAAAGGAAGCAACATCAACATGCCTCCATCATGCACAATCCACCACACATCAATGTTGCCTTCATTGTAACGCTCGTGGTTGCTGGGGTAGAAAGACACATTTTTGGGAACTAGCAGAGCCAGATGAGCTGCTGTCGTGCAGCGAACAGTACCTGCCCAGGAGGGGAAGAGCACAGTTACTTCCAATTCTGCAAGAGTCATCTATGATTAGAAAAATGCTACTCACTGAGCAAATGTCAGCAAATACATAAAAGTAATCACTTAAATGAAGTATGTACAGCAAGGCTTGCAAAGACAGATCAGTTCAAATAAAAAAAAAGCCAGGATAAAGCAGACTGGCAGGAACACAAACCCTATTTCACATTTGAAAGAAAGGCAGCAACCTTCAAAGCTAAGTATGAGGAGACAGCATCTGCTCTGTTCTAATTTGATTAAGTAGCTGGACCACAGTAGAAGGAGAGAGATAGAAGCAAGGAGAGTGTTATCCACTAGTGAAGGATAGGTTAGAGCCAGTGACAAAACAGAGATTATCTAGGAAACAAATCATAGCTTGCCATAAAACCAGCACTTTTTAACCATTCATTAGATACGTGAGTTTTAGCTGCTAGATTAATCTTTAAAGATATTTCTTAGGTCTTTTACCTACAAGGAAGTGGTATCTCAAACAGAGCAATTTTGTGGGAAAATACCTACTTCTCCGTCAATACTAGAAAAAAAAGACAAACTCAAACCCAATCTTACAAGGACTTTGTTAAAATCCCGTGTGTACCATGTGTGTAATAAACATCTCTGTTCACAATGTCTGATCACAAAGAACCTTTAAAGCTCACCTATAAATGTCTTCCAAGACCTTGGATCTTCACTCTGTCTCCAGCCATAGGGCCACCCCAAAACCACAGTGTTGTGCTTCATGCCACCGAGGCCACAGGACTGGATCAAGTGAGCAATTCCTTCTCGAACTTTATTTGCTACAACTACTTGACAAAATCCTTTAACCTTCTCAATTTCCATCATATTCTTAATAGTCTGCAAGATAGACAAGGAAAAATCTCAGTTTTCCTTTCCAAAAGGAACTCCTAACATTTCTCTGTTATGGGATTACAATGTAAATTCCTGGTTCACAGGTCCATAGGTAAAGCACACTTCAATGCGAAGTTCTGCTCATCAGATTTCCTTAACAAAACAAGATAGAAAACATCCACTTGTTTAAAACATAGTTGTCTTCCAAACATAATCATTTCTAATAGATTAAAGTAAGGTTTTTTTTTGTTTGTGCTATCACCTCTTATTTATAGCAGTAGATGGTAATATCTGTGTTACTATTTCACTTTCCATTTTCTAATCCTATACCACTCATCTTTTTGAGCCCAAGGCCAATTGACTTCATTTGGATTTCCAGTTTCAGATTTCCATGTAACACGCTGTGTTTTATAAATTTACAAATACAAGCACCAAATCCCACATACCCATCAAGTATACCTCCTATTTGTTTAAAAACTAAATAAACTTATTCATGGGCTATGCGTTGATCTAGTTTTCCTTTTTTAACAACCTTCCTACAGGAAAAGCCTCTGGGGAAGAAAACAAATATGCTGATGCTACACAGATGTAAACAGGGCTATGATGTCATGTTTACACAATGAGGAAGATTAAGTAATTTATTAAAAATTTTTCAGGACCATCCTTCAATGCTTTTTGTAATAAATTTTATCAACACACTGAAAAAGAACACATTTGCTAAGTCTGGCAGTTACTGAAATGCTACTTGGAACATTCAGAAAATTGAATAGTCATCTTCTCTCCAATAAGCAGCATCCAGAAACTTCCATAGTAACTATTTCCCATAAATGAAGACAGTTTTATGCAGTAAGGTTGTTTACAAACGTTGTGAGCATTGATCTTGCATCCCCAAAGGCGCAACTGGCTGCGGAAACGTGTACACAAGTCCTTTACTGAACAGCTATAGCACTGCTCAACTTGCCCTGTGTTTCATGCAAGTCTTAATAAGATGCTTTTTTCCATGTATGATTAGGAAACAAAATTTCACATTACCTGCCCACCCACCCCTTTCTACTTCAGGATTTAGGACACTGACCTGCTCAGCAGCCTGGGCTTCTCCATAAGTTTCCAAGAAATTCCCTTGGATGACTGATCCTATGATAGTCAAACCTTTACCAGCTTTCAGCTGGGATGCAAATGTTAACAGTCTAGGGTATTTTACATGCAAATCTTCATCAAGTTTCAGAAGCACCAGCAACTGAGGCCTGGAGAAAATAAAAAAGACAATGTATTTTTTAACTAAAGCTTTAACAATAACACATGTAAAAAACTGCCTCTCATCACTTACATTGTGCTTGAATATTAACTCTGAAACATACTTTCTATATCTCACACATTTGAGGGGTTTTACTTAGTATTTTGTTTCTCTTGGTCAAAAGCAGATGTGAAACTGTGGGAATTCTGATGCTGCATTGTGCTGACAGTAATAAAACCTGCTGATATACTCAGCTTAAGAGGCTTGCATAAATGTTTTATTTACAGGTGTGTTTTTCAAGGCTCTTTTAAGTACTTTTGGAGCATACATAGTGTTCATACTGCAAGACTGTTCTCTCAGATCTGTCTGGATACCTGTGCCAAGAAGATATTTGTGTTCTGTATCCAGAAACCTGGCACATGGAAACACAAATATTTTCATCTGCACAGATCCCACCTGCCTTCTGTTCTTAAGGTATTGCTACACAATCAATCGAGTCATTTTCTGTCTGGCTGAGCAAGTATAAAAAGATCTATAAAACCCTGTCTTTGGTAGATTCCTAGTCCTCTTGTTCAGAGCCCAAGGGCTGTGCAATGCCCAGGCAAGAGGAGGGTTCTTGCCCACTTAATCTGTTTTCAACACCAAGAAGGGATGACATCAGAAAGAATAATGTTGGACACTGTTCATTTCCTGGTCTCTATACCTCTGTACTCACAGACCTCTAGCTTCCTCAGGTTCCAATTCTGAATTCACCAATTTGGAGTCCAGTAAAAGATCCAAAGGGCACTAAAAGTCTTTCCATACAGTGTCCATATAGCAGGGCTTGGCAGTGATAGGACAGCTTACAGCAAGCTCAACACTTCTTTTTTTAATATTCTGGGCATTTAAATTCATTCATACAGACCAAAAGCATCTTGCTTAGGGTCCAGTTTAATTCCTTTAGTGTAAGCAGATAATCATGAAAGTCATTTCATTAGTGCAAGATGAGTACCTCCAGTTCTTTGTGTGTGGAGGGCCCTCCTCCAGCCTGAGTAAGGCGTACCTCGCTGCGCTGAGCGACAGGCCCCGGATGCCATCACCCCACTCCTTCTCCGCACTGTGAAGAACAAACAGTTCAGCCAACATATGGCTCCACGAGCACTTAATTGCACACTTACAGTCAGGCTGTAGAGATTTGAGCACCTTGCAAGGAGTTTAGTAACGTGACACATAGCATGTATCACACCTACATTTCTAACTTGTACGTGAATGTCTGTGATATCATAGATCACATGAGAAAAATGCAAATGTTTCAGTAAAATATATGTGATGACACCACCATTCAGGGCTTAATTTGTAATCAACACTACAAAGGCTTCCCAAGCATATACAAACATCAGGTATTTCAACACCCAGTTTAGTTATTAGGCCAATTAAGTTATAAAGCCACACTATAGCCTGACTCCATCCAATATTAATCTCCCGCAACCCAATCAGCAGATTCAACTTTTCAAGGACTGTTCTAGACAGACCTTTGCACTTGATAAATTGGAATATAATGGTTGGCATCAGCTGTTCTGGGCCTGAAGTAATCATGTGCAGTATACAGCAGATAGATCCCAACCAGTTTTCTACTTCCTGTGATTCGTTTCACCTAACCGCTTTAGAGGCTTAACAACAAAGTACTTCAAGGGCTTTTGTTTAGCAATGACACAGTAAAATAATGAAAAAAAAAGTGAACTAATAAGGAAAGCCCTTCAAGTCACCTCTGGACGGTTCCTTTTCCAAATGTGAAGGCTTGACATAATTCATTAAAAATAGATCCAGCCTCCTTCCTACCCTTCCTTACCCGGTTAATACTTACCCTTGGTACTCAATGTACTTGTAAATCATGCCAGCAATAAGCATAGCTACCAAAGCATAATACCAAGATGAAATGAACATCAGTGCCAGGCAAATACTCATGCCTAAAAATGAAAGGGCCCTAAAACAAAAAGCAAAGATATTAATAAGTAGAGGGGCAGAAAAGCTTAAAAACAAGCCCATTAGCCTCTTGCTCTGTTTTCTTTAAACTGTCTATTCTGAACTGGCAGTGTAAGTAAAGGCTCCAGTGGATCTCCCCAGTCCCATCAGTTTTAGTATCCGGTTGTTAGAATGAAACTCTCATGCCATGACATAATCTGAGTCTGGCTTTTGCATACAACTGATACCCAGAGAAAAAAGCATGCCCCCTGCCCTCAAGGAGAAGGTTCCCAAGTGCAGATTGCAGGCTCAGTGAGGTGCCAGCCTTTCGCTCACCAGTGGTAGTATTTAAAGCGAGGCCGCCAGTTCGGAGTTCGCAGAAGTGTCTGGACTGCACATGCAAGATTAACAAAGAGGTAGCACATCAAGAAAAACCTACAAAACAGAAATGCAAAACCTTTTAGCATGCACATTTATAGATCCTGGCATATATTATGATTACATGATTGATTTCAAGTCAAAATCCCACTGCCCTGTCACATGTGCCTACCCCTCTGATTTTTATTAGCCTGAACTATCAGCATAAAGTAGCTAGAACAATTTTTTTAATTGGATCAAGTCAAATCTGTTCACAACATAATGCTGTCTTTGTTCTGTGATTAAAATGTTTTTCCAAACCAAATAAAAATATAATAAAAACGTGCATATTCACAGAATACTCCAGAGCAGAAACAAATAGATTTATATGTAGAGCCTGAAGTCAGAGGATTCATAGAAATTACAGAAGTGGAACTCAGGATTCAGGAATTTGCTTTACTGGTTTAAGATATGGTTCTGAAAGACAATCAAACTAACAAAACTGAAGAGTATTTCTATTCCTCCCTGAGATAGCAACCAGCCTGTTTCTTACATTGAAAGAATTGGAGCCACCATGTCAAGTGAAGCAATAAGGATTCCCAGCTCAGCAATTAATGCTGTTAACAGAAGAGCCCACGTCGGTTCACCATTCGCTTTTCCATGACCAAAGATCTGAAGAAACAGAAACATTAAGCACATCTTCCATGTATTTCATGGAATACATGTTGTAATGGGAAAAAAGCAAATTACACTTTTTAGAATCAACTAATTCTCCTACATACTTCCTTCTCTAGAGCAAGAGTCAAATTATTCTACTGGCTTTCTGTGCTTCACAGAATTAGATGTTCAACTTCTTGATAAAAATACCACATAAGTCTAGTTAAAAATCCTTAAAAGTATTCCTTGTTTTCAACGAAATAAAAAAAACCCATCAAAATATTGCCCTTCACTTCAGTGCTGGGCAAACTGGGGAGAATAAATCTGATTTTCAAGAGCACGAAGTCAGATAGCTGGCGAGGCAGTACGAGCAGAAAGCCTTTTGAAGGCATACGAACCCAGAGGAAAGGGATGATGTTGTCCTTGGCTATGGCCTGCAGCAGCCGGGGGGCCCCGGTGAGGCTCTGCAAACCTGCCCCACAGGTGGAGAAGAAGGACCCTATGACGATGACCCACGGCGAGGGCCACGACAGGGTGCCCACCACCAGGTTCTTGTTCACCGCGTCGCCGTACCTGCAGGCAGGAACACACTCAGGCATTCGTATTCTAAGGACTAGTTAGAGACTCATGTTTGGGGGTTTTGGGTCAGTTTTAACATGTCACCTATACACTATTACTAATAATACCATATTTTTAATATACTATACTCTATTATTATTAATACTATATTATGTTCTTAACTAGGAAACACAGGAAGTAGCAAACAATCTGAGTTACTTCTGATACACAGATAGGAGGTGTCTGCAGCTTGATTTCAACAATTCAAAAACTTTCTTTACATTACATGTATTTTAAAATTCTTGTACTACTATCACAACATTATGTCTCACTATCACCAAAAAAATGCAAGAATTAAGACATGGGATTGAAAATCTGAGGGTGCCATGCCAGAAAATATCAAATCCAATACAAGAAGTTTCCAAAAACAGTGTTTACAATTTACATACAAATATGGTTTAAAAGGCACCCAGAGGTAAAAGTCAAAAAACAAACAAGCAAAAAAAAAACCCAACACACAAAAAACAAACCAAAACAACAACAATACCCAAACCAAAACAAAAAAACCAACAAGGGGAGGAGTGGGGCATGCAGACAGGATGGGCAAGAACATGCCTACACTACAAAAAAAAGAAAAACAAAGGAGAGCATTAAAGCAGTAAAACTTACTTATCTCTCAGGACAACACCTTCTATGCAAGCTCCAAATAATAACACACAACTGAAATCTGGAGGACAGAACGTGCTAAGGAAGTAGAATTTATTGAGGCAGATGAAAGTATTGTGTAAAGGACAGTACATGCCTCCATCCCATGGCATTTGCACTCCAGCATCACCACAAGTATGGGGTGAAGCTGGCAAGTAAATTAATGTCTCATGCTCACGTATACTTTCTAATGTAACAGAAAAAGTTCTTCCAAGTTTCAGTTTTTAAAAAAGACAGGTTTAAATGTTATGATAAAGGAGACAAAATCAAATGAAGCATTTTTATATTAAAATGTCTATTTAATCTTCTGCTAGTAGAGAAGCTGATATTAAAATCTTTCCTTTCTCTCTCCTTCTCCTGTGTCTGAAGATATTTTGAACATATGGCAAACCATTACTTTGCACATTCCTTTTTTGCAGTCTCAGCTGGCATTCACATCGCCAAGAAGCCTTTGACTATCAGGTTTGTTATTGAACTGTACTGCTTCTGCATTGGGGAGTACAAAATACCTCAGGCCTTTTGGATCTGGCATTCCAGTAATGTTTTGAATCTTGTAAATTATGTTCACACAAATGGTTAAATCTTGAATTCTACCCCTGAAATGCAACTGTAAGTTACAAACTGGAATAAAAGGAGAAACACTGCTCCTAAAAGTGACAGTGTCAGCCTCCCTCAGGGTGGCGTATGAACATGGACACATCCAGTTACCCACTGAGTGAGGCCTGAGCTGCCAGCAGAGCTGGCGGTTATCGGCTGCGACCTGGTTTAATATTTATTATGCCCACAGGAAATGCTGACTTCTTGGTACAGGGTCAGTTCCCAAAGTGACAGCTGGGAAAGGCTGTGCTCCTAAAGAGCTGGGACAAGTGAGCTGGGATCCTGATTTACAGCTTGGCAAGTTTTGGCAAAAATAGGAATGAAACGGCAGAATTTCCAGGAGAGTCACCATCTCGGCCAGCTGCCCTTTGGGTGAGTCTGATTCAGAAAGCTCTTTTGACTTTTTTTTTTTTCATCTTCTCTGTTGATAAATTGTCCTTTAGGACACCAAGAGCTAGATAAAGCTGAAAGATCTTGGCTCATCTCTTCTTTAGCAGGAGAGCAGAGATGAAGACAGTCTTTCCTAAGCAAAGCTGTCGTCCTAAGCCCTGAGGAGCTGAAAAAACACTTGAGAACATTTAGTCTAATTTCTGACTCCAGTTCTTGTCCTAAAATGTTTAAGAAAATCTATACTCCTTCAAGTTATTCCAAAGAAAATGCTTTTTTAAAAAAAGGAACTCAAGTTTATGAACTCTCCCGTTAAAGCCTCCCCTCATCTTAATGTTTCACTGCAACCTAAAAAAACCCAACAATCTCCAAGTACACCACCAGCCTGAAAAGCTATAGATCACTGTGTAGCAAAGAACAGTAAGGAGAATGCAGAACAGAACCCACAAAAAGGGGGATGGAAAATAACAGGATAATAATCAAAATTCTTTCAGCTCAAGGACTGATGTTCTGTTGGTTTGTTTTTTTCCACTGGCCAATCATACCTGCACTGACAATTTGGTGACCTGAAAGCAGTTCCACAAATCAGGTACAATGTACCAGCACTCCAGTAATTTTAAAAGGATACAGACTAATGATGTGGTGACAATGGCAAGAATTGTTCCAACAGGGATGGATTTCTGTGCATCTTTGAGGTCCCCTGATCTGTTTGAACCAGCCATGATACCTGAAAGTACATTTTGGTAAGATCACAGGTTGGGAGGAAGCTCAGAGCCCCAGGAAGGCCCCTCATGCCACCATTCTCACCAGTCACTGAAGGGAAGAAGATGCCAACCAGCACCATAAATGATGTGGAGATATCTGACAGCACGTACAGGTGCAGGTTGTTCTTCTGGCCTGCTACATCCACAGAGGGCTGATGTGCTCTCTCCAGTATCTCTCCTTTCTCCAAATAATTGCTCCATAAGTTGTCTTCACACCACAGAAAAGAAAAGCATGTTTCAGTCCAAACCTGTTCTCATTATAATGGGTTTACAACTGAGGATTACAAATGCAATTCAGTGATCAACACAAGAAAACCACAAATATGTATCAATAGCCTACAGAAGTCTAAGCAACTTACCCTTCATTATTACTAAATCTAACATTCTTTTAACCTCATACCTACACAAGGAAATACACTGAGTATTTTTATGAGCCACCATACCACACACCAGCTCAGAGAATGCAAAGCAGCAATATTGACCAGTTTTCTAGACAGAAATGGGTTTATTCTTCAGTCAGTGGAAGAATTACAGAATCATATGTTTGGCATTTGAAATTTCACTAACAAATGCTGAGTCTTCTTGTAATCTTAGAAACTAGACTGCTGTTTTCTGTGAAAATGGGAACCTTCAGGACTCAGCACCTGCACAAAGCAGCTGCTCTCTGGTGTTCATTTCAATAATGAACACTTTTCAATTATACTGTATTCAGGAGCAGGCAAAGAAGGAGATGCACTATTTCTATACAAGTACTCTTATCTTTCAGGGCATAGTCTTAACCTGTCTAAAGTGGAGAGCTGTCACTACAGAGTTCTGAAAAATTTTAATAATTTATTCATCTTAGTATAACTTACAATTACAGCTGACTTCATGCTGAAATTATGAGATGAACAAGGGAAATTTAATCAATTTTACAGCAGACAAGTACTGTATCAGGATAAAAGTGCCATCTCCTCTTTTGAAAGGTTACAAGACTTGACTTTCTTTATAGAAGATAATTTTCTTCACTGTAATTACATTTCTTCACTCCCTCTTTTTTAACCAGCAGGCAAGAGTTTGACCCATTTCAGCTGCTCAGCATGCCTCCTCTTAAGGGGAAAAAAAATGTTCTACCATACCTATTAAAATGCCACTAGCAGCTCCTGGAATTCCTGCTATCTCCGAGACATTGTTCAACAGGAAATATTCATCACAGTGTTCAGTGGTTAAGTTTGTGCTGTGGCAGAAGAGCTCCCAAAGCTTAGAGGCCACAGTTATGTTATCCTTAACTACAGTTTTGGCACAAACATCAAAGTGATCTCTTGACAGAGTCCTGTTGCCCAACATGCAAATCCTGGAAGGGAAACATGAACATCAGTGTTATTGGATGATACTGGGAAAATGAACATATTGCCCATATTTATTCTGTTACATCATATGGAAACTTCAAGTGGCTCTAGTTTGCTACATAATTTCTCACCTTCAAAAGGATGGTGGTAGCATGACAAAGACTGTATCTGTTCTTTTTAAGGGCCAGAAGTATAAAGCTACTTTTAGGGAGAGGTATAAAGAGCCATGTCAATGTGATTTATGGAATTTGTTTGATTTATCTTAAACAATGAAAGGCAACAATTAGGACACTTTTTGGGTTTCTTGTTGTTTGGGTTTTTCTGGGTTTTTTTATTAAACAGAACTACTGGAGTGGAAGAAATGTGAAAAGTACTAGAATTCAAATTACTAGATATTTAGAATATCTAAAGATACTTGGAGTCTCATTAACTCAGTTTCTATATCACAACACTTGATGATGCCTGACATTTTAGATTCAGAATTAGGAACATATATTAAAATCACCATAAACAAAGGTTCTTCTTATGAGAAGTTACTGTGCTTAATTGCAAAAATCCTCCACTGCCTGTTGTGTTTTGTCTAAGCACAAACATCATTTATTCCAGCACTGAAAAATTTTTAATCCACTTGTCCAAAGGCAATTCCACATGACAGTGATCTAATGTAAGAGCTTCCTGCTACTAAAAGTTCATTCAGCTTTTCTTCCCACTGTCAGAAAACACCCACAGGAAAATAAAGTTTCTTCCATTTGAATTTTAATTAATTTTAATTCCATTTTAATTGTTTCACAGGTCTTATTGATCACTGAAGACAGGAAAATAGAAAACACAGGGCCATTTTGCACAGTTTGCAGGCCTGTGAACTGTAACTTCCAAGAAGCCTTCCCCTACAAAATTAAAAATAAATACACTATCTTGTTACTTCAGGAAAAAAAAAAAAGGAGGAATACAGTCCAAGAAGAAAGATAGGGAAAACATTCAAAAACAATCTAAGAGATAATGAGGGGGATGTAGAGACATTGTTTCACTTTTACTGCTGTAAACCTTCACTGTTGTAAAACATTATAATCATTGGGCCTTAAATATCCAAAGGGAAGACTTGAGGGCTGCAAGTACATAGTTATGGTCAAAGCATTTCAAGATTGAATAATTACGCAGATCCAACTCTTCTATTTCCATTCCATTCATCTCTTGTCAGCAGTATCAGAAAATACAGTTTGCATTCCTGGTAAAACACATGCACCCACATTATTGCTGCTCCAGCTCCGGGTTCAAGAAGCTGATTTCAAGTTTAGAGGCCAACACGCCAAGGAGCGCACGCTGGGTCCAGGGCAGGCTCCTCACAGAGCAGGGAGCTTTTCTGGAGCCTCAGCATGGCCCCACATCACACTCCCAAGAGGTGTCCAGCTTCTCAGCAAGGAGTTGACCAAACCACAAATTTCCAACCATGAAGGCAGTGTGCTGTGTCTGACTGGCCTGGGGAAAAGGGACCAGCCAAACTGCTCCCTAAGAACTGCCACAGATAACCCAGCAACACTGTCACTCAAATCTGAACAGCTGCAGGCCAAGAGACTGGATTGCCTTTGCAGGAAGCAGAGCAGTGTCAGCCTCCATCAGCCTCACAACAAGACTTCTTTCTACCAAAACAGTTTAAAACATGTAATAATGTTTAAAACATTTTCGCCTAAGAAACCTCTGTTCCATGAGCTCTGCTCACTGTCATTATACACAGCTAAAAATATTGGAAGTAATTCACAAAAAAAGGTAGCTTCAACAATATATCAGGCACAAGTTCTAAGTAACCTACATTAAACCCCAACTCCCAGATCCACAGGGAAAGCTATAACCCCCATCCAGAAATATTACTCACGGAAATTCAGGTGGATCAAAGATGGACTTGATAGCTCCAGCATAAATGGACAGGATGGATATTACTACGCAGGCCAAGAAGAGGGAAGCAAATTTGTTCACATACTTCACACCTACGAACACCACCACTGCCATCAGGATGAGGAATACAGTGCCATACACCCTCATGTTGTTCAGCATGGCACTGGATGCATCGTGGGCACCCGATGGATGAAAAATTGCTGCTTGTGGCACAATATATGTCTAAAACAAGAGAAAGCAAAAGTGAGCTGGAGGAACACTGGCACAGAACTCTGCCTGAAATTGTGTATCTGTACTAGAAATGTAAATCACTTTCCATTCCACAACATGCTCTTCACCAGGAATCTTTTACGTGAAAAGTCAAGAGATAACAGCCCTTTCTATGTCAGCAGTACAACTGAGCCAACCTTATCAAAGATGAGTATGTGTCTTGGATTAAGTCATGCTTTCATCTGTGTTGTCAGAAGAGCTCCCAGTCTGGATAATCAAGAGTGGGCCAGCTTCCAAAGGGAAGCACTAGGGGTAAAGAACTGGACACCAAGGAACTGGAGACCTTCCAGTCTCTTCCTGTCAATGTGTATGCAAATATGGGACAAGAACACTGGAGCACTTTCTATATGTTATTTGTCTTCAAAGCAGGATTACTCTGGTACTACTCACCAATAGAATCTCAATGGCACCAAGGATATACATGGCTCCTGCAAATGTTGTTCCCAAATAAAAACACAGCCCTACAGCTCCACCAAACTCTGGGCCCAATGACCTAGATATCATGAAGTAGGAGCCACCAGCTGTGAAACGAGAAAAGTGAGAATAAAATTATAATTTATTGCTATAAAATTTTAAATATTCACAAAAAGAATACAACAGAATTATATACAGTGTATCTACTATTTTGAGGTTCAACTGAAGTATCTTTTTTGTTGGCACGGGGTAAAAACCAAATAAATTGATCTTTAGCCTCACTGATACTAAGAAGAAATACTAGATATGAATTCAGGCTTTCTATTCTAGATTAAGCAAATTTCTCTGGGATAAAATCATGTTAACAGTTTATAGCAACTTAGGTTTTGGGGTTTTTTATCTTTTTAACACAACTGAGACATTTGTTACCAACACTTACCTGGAACAACACCATTTGTGGCAATTGCACTCATGGATATGGTTGTCAACATAGTCTGGGGAAAACAGGGAAAAGGAAGCAATTGTGTCAACAACATTTTCTAAAACATAACTTATTTATTGATAAAATAAAGTTGCCACTGCATATACAATACAGTATTTCTATTTATTCTGTCTGTCATTATCTAAAAGAAAACAAGGACAGCAGGAATTTAATCACTGAGCTGTTGAGACTTCTGTTTGAGAGATGGCCCCTGCTTTATCAGGTCAAACAGTGGGTGTCTGCAGACAAAGCAAGATAAGAGAATGCAGGTGTCCCTCCATCTGCAGAGCTGTGATTCCAACAAAGGCTGGTCCAGCAAAGCAGGCAGCCCTCAGCTGGGGCAGGCATGGAAAACAGCTATTTGCTGAACAAACACTCTTTATAAGACTGTATTTACACTAGATACAGTTTGCCAGTTTAGAAGTAATAGTAAAAAAAATTTTTTTAAAGAAATCCTGCAGCTACGAACATGACAGAGGTGTCTGGCATAAACCTGACTTTTTTTATACAGGCACCTACAATGCTGCCTCCCCAAGTTTCTCAGTAGTTTTACAGAGTTTGTCACATGCATTATTGTACCTAAATACTTACACAACAGCAGCAAAGCAATACAATCAGGAAGGACTGAAGAACTCCAGCCATCCCCACCATCCAAGTCAGCCGAAGAAAGAGAATAACCCCAAAGATATTCTGCATGCATGGCAAATATACTCCCATCAGGGTGCCCATGCTGGGTGACTGAAAAAAAAAAAAAAGCTGATATTCATTAACTGAAATTATTCAGAGCACAGATAACCAAAAAAGCCTAGAAGTTCAGTTTTTTAAATGGTAGAAACCTGGGAAACATAAGGTAGACACATTGAAATACTGTTGTGCTGGACTTCCACAAAACATGACAAACTCCAAAATCACGAATTTCTGAACAAAATGTTCAGAATATCACATATTGAAGTAATTATCTTCAGTATTTAACACCAACTACTAACAACAGGAGACGCTGTTATTTTTTTTTTTGTAGATCCATAGAGTTTCTAGTACGAAACATGTCGAGAGCTGCAGACCACAAGTAAGATAGAACCTCACCCTACTGCCCAGAGTTCACAAATTAGTTTCAAGGAAAACATACTTTTGTCATGTTACAACTAGAAAAGATTTGGAAGCAATCTGGAGACATGCATAACGTATTTTCTTCCATTTTATATATTCCATGTAAAACTAATGGTTCTACCCTTTCTGAAGTTCAATGTCAGCATCAGACTCAGAATTACTTCTGACAGCAACTGAGAAAACCCAAGTTACGTGACTTCACAGGAACTGCACATGACTGGCCTTCAACATAGCATCCTGCAGAATAATTATCCAAAATAATGGCATCAAAGTGCCACTGGTAAGGGCTTTATTCCAAGGAATATAAAAATGTTTGTTGCATTGGCACACCTGGCACCAGCAGCATTTCAGAGTCCCAAATCTCTGTGCTTTCCTGCCAAGACATTTCATTGCTTCTGCTTTCTGAGGTTTCCTTTTGCATTTAAAATTATACTGAATTCTAAAACATAGGGGGAATAGAGTATCACTTCTGAAAGGCTCATCTCTTTTCATACTCCCTTCTATAAATAAACATGAATTCCAAAACACATTAGATAGGCAGCATTTAAAGAAGCCCTTGAACAATCATTCAAATGAGAAGGATATTAAAGGGAGGTGACAAAACTTGTTCAAATTTGACTCCACGCAGCATTAACTAGATGCGAAAATAAATAGCACCTTTATAAATAAATTAAGTCATGAACCCAAAGCAACAGTACTTAAGACAAGCAATAAAATGTCTGCCAAAAACTTTACATAAGGTAATTCAAGGGTGTATTTCACTACACAAAGCAAAATCCTTAAAGAGTCACATGTTTATAAGATCACCAGGTCAAAAGCAACCAAGGAATTTAGTGCTTCAACTTGCAATTACATGTTACAATCCAGAATTTCCTCATCTGCACTAGAAACCTGCCCTGCCAGACATGAAACAAAACTGTGCCCAAGAACATGATCTGAACCATTCTTCGTTAGAAGTGCCAGGAGTTGCTGACTGAATTTTTTGAAGTCAGCTATGAATTCCTTGTGTGACTAAAGCTAAAACAGGTCAACCAGACTTTGCTCATACACACTGCAGCTCAGGTGAACCTCCTGAAGGAAAGTGGGCAACAGAATCATGTGCTGAGGGTTTGCAGTGGAGCTGCCCTGCAAGACCTACAAGCATAGGGCTAGAGCTGCTCCTCAGCTGTTCCAGTGCCACAGCACCAAAAAAATTTAAATCTCTAAACCATCACCTGCCATTTTACAAAAATTACCATCCTAAATATCTAACCTGATCAGCTTGGTCAGGATTATGTATGAGGAAAAAATGAATTGTTGTCTTCTGATAGTAACAGAAATGACACTTGTTACATAAGTGTCCTGATGAGAGCAAGGTAAGGATTTCTTACTGAGCTATTCCAGTGCTATAGTTGAGGAGGATCTTCATGGAGTATTATTTAGAGCGTACTTGTTTCCTCAAGGAAGGGAAGGTTTAGATATTTCTGATTCAAACTGTGTCTTTAACTGCATAAACAAACGGAGAAACGACTAAATGATGTTACCAGGCACCGGGCAGATTTTGCCCAGCACAGGGGCTTCCTATTGTCACATTAATGTACACTTGCCTCTCAAGGACACATTCCACATAATTTTATCATCATCTGTCTGACATTTCATCCATCAGCCCCTCCCTTGCAACATCTCTGAACCCATCAAGTGAATTTATCAGACATGTGGGTATCTCAGGATAAAGAAGTCAAAGAGTTTGTCAAAACTGGCATCTGGGAAAAGAAAAGAAGCCCAACCTGTTGCTCCTACATGGGAGAAGCAACTGGACCACGGTTACTGTGTTTTCTACAGGACAGTCCTCCACACACTATGAAAGCAGGTGAGATTTCAGCCTGACCTTTGCACACCTCCCAACACCTGCTTCCTTTGCATAAGAATCCACTTTAGCTGAGCTCTTACCTATCTTCTGACCTATGTGGTCCCTGCAGCTTTGCTCCGCTGTTCCATCATCTTCTCCCCCTCCCTCTTAAGCCTATCAAGTTACAAGCTCACTTCGACCACAGAGGAAGAGAAATTGTGCATTAGCTGTACACTTGTGAGACCACTGCAGAGCAGAGCAGCCTAAGAAATGCCCAAGTGTCTGCCCACAGCCAAAACTCAAGCCACAGTATTACTAAGTGTATCTGAGGCATAAGAGTTTTGTCTAGATTTTCTTAGCCCTGTGGAAAAAGAAAATACAAGAAAGAATGATCTACAAATATTACTTGAACCAGCTTGTTCACAGAAAGATTTAACACCAGTAATCTGCAGTGACTTGACCATTTTGTATAACATCTAATCATCACTGAGTGATACTAAACCAGTGCGGAAGCCTCAACAGAATGTGACCTGAAACAAGAGTATTATTATGTTCAGCCTCAAGAGCAACCACATGAAAAAATGTAACACCCCGTGCTGCATAAAGGAAATAAAAGAGAGACATTCTGAAGAACACTGTTTTAGAACAACTAAGAAGGGACAGAAAAATCTCGAAAACAGGCTCAGTTTCAGTGATGCAGATCATGTTTCTGTTCACTCTCATCAGCTGCAGACACATAATTTATGTAAATATTGATCTGAGTCTGAAGGACACTATTTCCATTGTGCCAGTGTGATGGGTTATTAAAGCACTTGGCTGCAGGGCTCAGGGACATTGATCAGCAATGACAGCTCTCACGGTTGCTCTGTAGCATGAGGACAGACAGCGGCACAGAAATTAACTGCCTTGTTAAAGATACATGAACTAAAACAGTTTATTTCATTTTTTTCCATCATGAGAAGGGGATATCTCTATAGCACAGTGACTGTTATGTGCTTTATCGCAGGACTGTATTTAGAAAAGAAAAAGCAACCCAATCTCTACCGTATTACACTGGAGTTGTGTCAATTTTACCTGACCTGTACCTAACGTAGAATGCTACTAACTGAAGTATTTAGTGGGGTTGCTGAAACAAGATAATATGCTCATATTAAGATGTCTTGCACTGAAATGAAATGAATTTGAAAGGATATGATTTGGCAGGCAGGGCTGTACTCACTGAGACCCATCTTACCTGCTCAGGGAATTACAGTCACTTACTGAAAGGACTGCTTTCCTCAGTTCATTTTTGAATTTCAGATCTACAGCCTGCTCAACTGCCTTGCTCCAGCTCTTGTCTATGAGATGCCAGTTCCAGCAAGCGACAGGCAGGTTATTCTTTGTCACACCAGCTGAGCACAACCAGTGCAGCACTCAACAACAGGTGGGTTAACAGTGCTTTAACCACCTAAAACAGACCTGCTGGTGCTGATATGGACTGCCAGACTTCTGTTCTCATACTCAAATGGGAAGGATAAGGTAACAGCAGCACTGTGATTTATACTTCAAAGACGATTAAAAACAAGCATGTAGAAGAATCCCGTTTGGACTGTTTCTGAATACCTTCAATCCATACCCTTGTCCAGTTACTGCTTTTGAACTTCCTGGGTTTAATGGTTATAATGATTGGCCAAGTTTTTCAGTCGTCTTATATTCTGCAAGATGTTTAAAATTTTATATTGCTCATGGCAAGAGAGGGAGAAGAAATTCAACCTGCAGTTATGATATTGCAGCTGATGTAATTTATCCCAGAGACAGACATGCAGACAAAGGTTCACCTAAGGAAACTGCAGTGTTTACACAGAAAACACTGAGATATTAATACAGCATGATACTGTCACTTTTGGAAAGGTTACCAAACCCACTCTACAGAAAACATCTGAGAAGTCTGTGAACACACATTTTTGGGACATGGGAAAACATAATTCAGGAAAACCCAGTTATTAACCCTGAACTCCATTTTGCCATACAAGCAAAGCTTTAATAAAGTTAACAGTTCTTTTTAATGGCAGTAAAGAGCTTGAACATATGCAAGCATGAATCATACCTGGATGTAGAAATACTAAGACCACACCATGTATGGTACTCGACCAGGGATTGAAAACAAGTTCTCAGTTTTCTGGTATTTGCCCCATTTTTACCTTGTGAAATTTTATACACATTTGCTTTAATCAACTGTATACCACAGTCCCATCGCCAAATTCTCCCAATTCTTTTTCCATCACGGGAGCAAGGGGATTGGTCTGCATCTTACCCCAGTATTCTGGTCTGCCAATTAATAAGGAAATAAACAGCAAAAGTGATCAGAACTTTCTCAAAAATCACAAGGACTGCATCTCTTGTATCCCCCACCATTTTACTTTCATTAGGGAATTAATCAATCTGCTTCTGATAGCAAGAGGATGAAAATTATTTTAGATTATGCAATAATACCATATTAACAGCTGATGCCTGACATTTTTCCCACCAAAAGCGTGCTAAAACAGATGTAGGTGACATTGTTTATTAGTAATGTGAAAGTAAAAGCTTTGGACAAGACTCAGCCATTAGTATAATAACAAATACCACACAAAAGAAAATCATAATTAAAATGTTTAAATTACTTTTTTAATGTCAGCTTACAGGACCAGAATAGAGCTACTTCACCCAGATGACCTTAGCTCAGTCCTGTAATGATGTCACATTAAACACAATATTGCAGCACTTCAGTGCATGTGGTCTCAAATAAAATTGAATTTTAATCTTCATGTTGACAAAACAACTTTGTTATCCCAAGTGTAAAATTGCAGAGTAAGGAACTGGAGTGTGAGTAAGGACGTTCAGCATGGGGTAACATGCAAGCTCCTTGAGAGCACTGCTGGTATTCAACATTATCACTGCCATCTCTTTCTGAAATGGCTCAAACTTTGTAGGGCAGTGCTATAAAACCTGCAGAATTCAAGTGCTGTCTTAGCGTTTTTGGAAACCTTTCTTTTGACAGAATTTGCAAGCAAACTGACAAGCCTACAAGCCATAAAATGCAACCACACCCCTTGCAGGTGCAGCAGTAACCAAAGCACCTGCAGCATTGCCAGAGGAGAGAGGAGCAGTTAAACACTGCCCTCCTGACAGAAATCAACTACCAACAATCAAACCTCACCTGCTACAGTCATTCCAAGGCCAGCCCATGTGGGCCAACCATCTAAATGCAGATCCTTTGGGGCAGAATTCAGTTGCCTAAGTGCCTGACACCAGAATGACTCCTGAGCTGCCCCGGGGTGTCAATCTGACCTCCACCCAGCACTCTAGACGGGTGTTGTCTCCTGCAAACCCTGTGTCATTACCTACTAGGCTTGTAGAGATGTGTCTGATCCCACTGGGCAGCTAAAACAGCGCTAGGAAAATGCTGGGGGGTTGTTCCATTTTTATTTGTATCCCACTAAAAGCCTATCCCCTTCTTATCTAAATCCACACCAAGTGTAAGCAATTGCACTGTAGTGCACAGTTTTAACCAGCACATCTTCTCTGGTAGCACCTGGTTCCCTACAGGTCCTGTGTCCTATGTTCTTTGCAACACTGTCGTGGCTCCTGAGAGAGGTTAAGAAAAAGCAGAAAGGAGGCCAGCTCCCCAAAGATCACACAGGGGATCATCCCATTCATCAGCTGCCCATGGAGAGAATCTTTACTTACTTTTGATACTTTCTTCTTCGATCCATCAGTACTTTCTGCTTCTTCATGTTCCTTGACCCCTTGAGTAAGATTTGTGTAGTTGACCAACTTGCCAAGCAGAGATGACACTTTTGGTCGTATATCAAGTTCTTCCTGTGGAAAAAGACAACAAGTCAACTTCTGCAGTTTACAGCATTTCTGAAGAGTGGCTGGGATCATGCCTTCCTGGGCATGCCTGAGGCTGCCAGGGAACACACTAGGAAAATCATCCAGGGAATGAAAAAGTATTTCATTGTACCTGAACCACTGATGAGAGGTTTTAATTTTCTGAAAGGAGGGCAGAAATAGGAAAAGGCTGATAGGAAAAGGCTATGCCAAAATGTCTGCACCATGTGAATCACTCTCCTTAGGTGCTGAAAAGCGTAATTACAGCAATAAAGAAATCTGAGCCTTGGCACTGTAAGAAAATGAATGTGTACCTTGCACGTATCTCTAACGTCAACTTACATCAACAGAAATACTTTTGAAAAGGTCAAGTTGCCAAACAAATCAGAGATTTAGGGATTAAACTCTGCTCATTGTAGACATGTATGCACTCTGATAATTTTATTGCATTTTTCAAACTATGTCATCTAATTCATGTGGATCTAGACAAAATTCCCAAAAACCACATGTATGGAGGGCCTCCCACCTTTATACTCATCCCATCCAATTTCTGCTTCTGAAAGTCCAAGGGAAAAGAGAAGAAAAAAGCCCCAGAACAAAATCATTCCCTTTCCCTTTCTCTTTGAAATTAAAAAGTCTTGCATGTCTGATAGCACAATAAGGAATGCATGGTAAAGAGACACAATCTTCTTCACAGGAAATAAAATCCAGTTGAGAAAGATTTCACTGTCTGCAGCTTTATCATATCTTTAGGTATCGCCTTGAACAGTTTCTGGTGGGATCAGTAGCATAATGTGCTTTCTACATGATGCAGAAACTGACCCCAAATGGGGTCATCCCTAAAGGGATGCCATGAGCCAAGCACCCCTTTTCTTATTCTTTCCTCTGATCTGACTTGCAGTTCACATGTTTAAAAGCCTGATTACAATTCCTTCCAGAAGGGGGTGGAGACATGTTCAGCAGAGCAGCATGGCCTTTGGGAAGCCCCTCCCTCTCCTTAGTCCCACAGAAGAGCCTTGCACACCTGGCGAGGTCCTGTGCCACTGCTTATGGAAAAAGCCTCCAGCATGAGCGTCTGCCCCTCCTTTCTTCCAGGTGGGTACAGTTATACAGACTCACATCTCTGCCTCACAGACCCAGCTGGTCATCATACCTGAGCTCTGCCACCACACAGGATTCTCTCTGCCTGCTGGTACCCCTGACAACAGATAGACATCCACAAAAAGGCATGTGGGGGAGAAAGATATGCTCACTCCCTCCCATCATGGAAGATCACAAATCACATCAGAAGTACAAAAAACAGCTAGAAATTACCTCAAACAAGGCCAGATTTCTGTCATAGTAATCACCTCCCTTGCCAGCTTCTGAACTGTTCAGGAAAGGACTGTTTTCTTTATGGTTGCCATGACCTGTGAAGAAAAAAAGAAGCAAGTTTTGATAAGCAGAGAACAAGACTTTGTCACTTTGATGAATCCATAGGGAATAAACTCATTTGGTTAATTGAACATGTTTCTTTTTAGTATCACAAGTTATACAATGTTAGCAATATTAAAGTTGTTACTCTCAAGGTAGAGTCATTTCCATTTCTACTCCTCTGTTTCATTAAAATAGAATAAAAAGCCACCTCAAAGTAAAATTTACGAGAGCAGTCACAGCTACAATGGTGTATGTGCCTTTACTCTCTAGTGCTCACCTCTGTAACTGTTTCTTATACAGAACAGTGACAAGCACTAGGACAGTTCCTGTGCATTTAGAAGTCACTGCTAATGATAACAGCAACCTTTGAGCTGTATGTCCGACCCAATCAGATACATTTAGTAAGACTGAACACTTCAAAGACTAGCTTCTGTAATGACAATACAGGTAAACAGCCCCCAAAGCACCTTTTTAGTTTTTAAATGCTGTTTGTTATTCACTATGCCCACTAATCCCAGACATTCAACACCCTCGTCATGCCTCTACACTTAATGTGTTTTGAACCTTTAAGCTGTGCATTCTTCAGGCTCCTTATATATTTTTAAATTAAAACTTAATATCAGGTACATTAAAACCAGAGCATTCACATATGCAATGAACAATGTTTAAAAAAAAAGAAAGCATGGAAGATCAGTAGAGCTTTCTGTAGCAAGTAGTAATAAAAAAAAAAACCAAAACCAAACCCAAACCCAAACAACCAAGGGCACTATAGTTTAAAACAACCTCAAAAAATTAAGTTGATTTCCATCTTCAAAAATTCTTGGACCTATGTCTCCCATTACCCTCTGCTCAACAAACAAAAACTCTTTTCTTTTGCCTGCACCTCTTCACTCCCTGCTCTCGCAGCCAATACAAATGAACGATTTCCAAGAGCATCTCCTTAAGAAAGGATTAATCCAAGGAATACTTCTTCTATTTACAAAAGAAGTAACCACTATAGAAATTAAAAATTAAAGAGAAAGAAATTATTATCTCAAATGAAGATACTGCAAGTTAAAGTATTGTACACTAAATACACCAAAAGCAAGAGACTAAATAGCTGGATTTTTTGGAGCATCTTTTCAATAATTAATCAAATGAACAAGGCTACACTTAATTATTTTAATAAAATTCAAGTGAAAACATCTCTGCATTTTGAAATTTGAATCAACTTACAAAATGAACCTAACAGGCCAAGAGAAGAGTCCTCCCCTACACACAGTGATCAGCACAAACCACACTGTTACAAAAGTAATTGTTATAAGCCAAAGAATTATGAGAACATTCAGTCCTACTCTTACTGAGGGGAAGGGATGCATGCAAAGCAGCACAATTTTCTGGAAATTGCTGACAGGTGCTTTGAACAAAACTCTTCGAAAAACAATATTCACAAAGAACAGAGGGATTTTTAAACTTCTGTAAGTAAATACTTAAATGACCAAAAATATATGAAAAGAGCTGCCTACTGTGTCTACGTGCCTACTGCCTTTCTCACAGCTCTGACTAACCCCAAAATGTTAATGAGCAGCTGCCTTGAACAAGTGGGCTCAGCTTATCTGCTGACCCCATCTACACATAAGAGATGCTAACTTTGCTGTAATTGCAGAATTTTTTACACTACTAGAAAAACATCAGTAATCTTAACAACACAGCATCAAAATCAAATGGTTATAAACTTCAGCAAAGGTAAAAATCTGCAAAAACTGCTTGCTTGCTTTATTTGTTATGCCTGTACTGGAATACACCAGATCAATTTCACTGCAGTGTGTGCTGCAGTCCCCCCATCCTGTTGTGGTTAAAGTACATTTGCAATTTTTGCTGAGGAAATGGAGTTATCTGCCATATACCTTTGTCCACCACAACACCTTTGCTCATTAAATTGGACACAAATGATGGTGCAAATTATGACATCAACAGAAGCACTGTCTGCTTGATTCTTCAGTGCCCTCGTCTTTGCAGTATCTTCTCACCATTACACTTATCAAACACAGCAAGGTCATGAGCAACCTTGGTTTGTTTCCTCAGTTCCTATATGCCCTATATAGGAAATCCTATATACTAGCTCTGGTGACCCAATGTTTGAAATATCAGCTGGGGGGGAGGGCAGGGGGGTTCATCACCAAGTGATTTTTAAAGCAATTCTTTCTTTCTTCATTTTCCTTCTTCCATCAGGAACCCTACCTTATCACTGTCCCAAGTCAGTATAATGGGTGTTTTCGTACTTGTAACGCTTACAGAAACTCTTAACCTTTTTATGTACAAAATCCCATGCTGCCAAGATACATTCATACATTCAATCTCAGTTTTTTAAACAAGATGATAATTGCTTTGCTCTTTCAAAATGCCCTTGTTACCATAATCCACATAATCTCTCCTTAGTTAAGAAAGATTACTTCATACCATCTCCCTGAGCCTGACAAAGACCAGTGACTCAAGATGAATCTCCAACTTAATTGATACTATTTTTTAGATGCATCTTCATTTTACCACCAGTGAATCTGCCACAATTGGTCTGTTCAGAAGACCTCTTTCTCTCTCTATGAGCTTCCATCTTTTCTCTCATTTTCCATTTACACATTCAAGCATCACTCAAACCCCTTCCATTAGACTTTCCTTCCAAATCTGACCCCTTGGCAAGCTTGCTTTATACACCATCCTGCACACAGGAAGCCCAAACTGAATAGAAAATTCAGTAGAACTAGTGACTGGAAATATAGTATTGATTTTGCAATTGCTAGGGCACATTTTCCTCTCGATGGTTCAGATGATAGAGAAGTATGACTAACTTTTTACCACATTCACAGCACTAGCTCCATTATCCTGAAATAACATACATATGAATTACTGCAGACAAGGCAAAAATAAAAGTGAACCTTCCTGCTGATCTAACGAAGTGCCACCTTAAAGTCCCTCTCAAACACTGTACACTTTCAACAGGAAGTGAAGGAGTGTAAGTTTATATGCAAGTTCTTTACAATGACATCCTAGTTCCACCTCGCCAATAAACAGAACAGGTGCTGCAGAGATGTGTGCTAACTCAAGACTATTACAGTGCTAACTTAAATACAGCTAAATAAATTACAGTCAAAAATCACTTTCACCATTGCTGCATTTTCAATGCAATCTCTACTTAACAGACACGTTCTAAATCATTTCTCTAACTTTTTCTCTTCTCATACTGCGTTTCCATTTCATGAGTAAAACCTCCAGCAAGTGACCATTTCCTCAACAAGAATCTCAACTGTATTTTGACAAAACAGGCCGGACTGCAGCACAGTACAGAAACCACACTGCAAGAAAAAAATTTGTCCAGTAAATTCTCTCTGCCAATGAGCAATAGCAGCAGCTTCAAAGAGACTTACTTGCATGGGAAGAGCATGTTATCTCCATCAGCTTTGGAAGAGAGCGGATGTGACCTCGGAAAGCTACTCTGGGGAATTCTTGCCCCAGCTTCACCCGAGGACGGTTTACATTCTGAAGCATGAAGTCTCCTGGGCAAGCACCATCCCGTGACATGCGCACAGTTTTCCACATTCTTAGTTATCAAGTCTTTGGTCCTGGCCAGTAGCTATGTGGTGTTAGCTTTCATCATGCAAGATTGCTTTGCAAGGAACATTTCTTAAAGAGGGAGCTAAACACTGCAACAGAGAATAATTTATTTGCCTTAGTCCCTAATTAATCTCAAATTTTGAGGCGTTCAAGCTGTATTCCAAGTAGGCTAATGTTTCCTCTTCACTTGTTTCGTTGCTTCTCAGTCTTTATTATCTTTCCATAATTAAGGCATTTTATTTCTGCATGCTACCAGTTCTCTTCCAAACCAGAGAATTCTATTTGCAGTGGCCACTTCAACTATACAGTTTATCTAAACATCTCCAGCATAGTTTCCTGAACATTCTAGAGCTCCCCTACTCAGATATGGGCACAGGTCCATAGAACACGTTCCTCATCCTATGGATCACCTGAGTTCCTTAAAACATCAAAGATGATCCATGGAACAAAATCTAAAACCCTCAAGTGTGCATACTCCCACACATGCCAACACACAAGCTCAGGAAACAGAACAAAAGCAATAAATGGATGTCCAAACTTTTGCCTCATAGCCAAGAAAAAACACTGTGACTAAACTGTAGCAGATATTCTACTGACTGGTTTTATTTTGTTCTTCTTCAAAAGGTTAATGTTGTCTTTACTTAAAAAAAAATAGAAAAAATTAAAAAGGATTGAGAACACGGAGGACAGTATTCATGTTACTGTTTTCCTTCTGAAGGAGGATTAGGCCAGACACAGTTTCACTGCTTGAGCATGCTGAATGCAAGTCTTGTGCAAACCATCGTGCTTTCTTTAGTAATTGAGGGATGAAAACCAGAATTTAGAGAGAATTACAAACAAAAGACACATATGAAAGTAACTAAAAGACAGATTAGTGAGGATAAATGAAAGCTGAAAAATTAGGCACAGTGAAACTATTGTAAAAAGACCAGGAAGCTTCACAATGATAAGGTCTACTCAGCCAGACTAAAATAACCATTGAGAAGGTGGCAAGAGCAGTTGCATGACTTGACCTGTCAAGGTTTTATTCTCCTCTACTGCCAGTTTCTGAACTCCCTTGCAAAAAGCCACCACTCCCCTACTTCATCACATTCAGGTAAAGAGGCAGAGATTAGTACATCTTAAAAAAACTACAGATTTTTGCATCACGACATGACTAACTCAGAGATGCTCACCTACTTCTAATGGAAACTTTATCCAGCTGGCAAGTTAAGGTGTGCTGAAGGCACAGCTGGACAGAGCCTGACCAGCTTTAGTCCGGCCCACACAGGTAACAGGGAAAGTGAACAGAGCAACGCCACTTAAGCTACTGCAAGGTTAAAACATTAAAGAAAAAGCAAATTCTGAAGAGGGCTGAACTTTGATAAGAAACTTCTGCCACTTTGCTTCTACAGGCACATCATATTTGAGCTAATGCCAGCTGGCAGAGGCACGCACACCCTGCTCACAGCATCTCAGCAGGAATGCAGCCTCAGACATGCTCTGGAGGCAGGAAAGCTGGACAAAGCTCCAGACACTGCTGTGACCTGTGAGGATGGCATGCAGGGCTGCCAGAATCCTCCCTGTCTCAAGTACCAAGAGTTAAGTCTTAAGTGAGGGACTAAATTTCTTCAAATAATTTCAGTGCAAATCAGAGCCCAAGTCAGAGTTGGAACAGAAATGCTCAGCTCAACCAAGAAACATGTTGGTTTATTTACCCCTTTATAATTAACAAACAGCAGATATTTCCTAGAAAACCAGCTCAAAGGACAGCCAACACTCCTCCCATCAATGTAATCTAATTTCTGGAGCAGCATGAGAGTTACTATCTCACTTGTAATTGTACTATGCATGTAGAGACTCCTTTGTGTACATCACAGTAACAAACACTGTGATGAAATAGCCTGTCTAGCAGCTAACACCACGTTTTGCTCAGTGTTTATTCAGACAATATTTCACAAGTATTACTGGCCACAAAGCCTGTGATAGTTACAGGCACAAACTGAGCCATTTTCATGCACAGAGGACATTACTTGATCTGACTTTTTTTTTTTAATTACAACTAAAAAACATTCATGCTTATAATATTTCATCTACCAGTAACACTGGAATCTAAGATTAGAAATCAGAGTTGATACCCAAGCAGTTGCTGTGGGTTCCCCTTAATATGAGCAATGTAAACAGCAGGCAGTTATAGCCAACTAATCACACAGGCTCACTTCTCACTCAGAAATAGATGGCTTAATTAGCTGACCCCTGGAGTGCCTCTCCTGTGCAGGCACCTTGACATGCTGCAAATTACCTCTAAAGAGAGCCTAACCTAAATAAACCCCTAATTTATAGATGGCTTAAGGTAGGCAAAATTTATCCCACCTTGGAAAGCAAGTTAGTTTTGTTCTGATTTATTTATGCTTTCTCAGACTTTCATTTGTCAGTAAGTTCTGCAAATTTCTACACAAGTGGTAATTAAGACACAATCTACTTTGCTTTTGGACCACAAAATCAAAATTGCTACACTTAACTGTTCTCACAAGATCTAGAAGCAAATGAATATGCCCAAGGTAGGTATTCTACTGGAAAAGAAAAAAAATTAGAGAAACAATGGGATTGCTCCAAACAGAAATTACTGCATAATCAGGTTTCATTAGCCACGTTATTTTGAGGGCATTTGTTCACAGCCTTGTGGATAAAGTTTTAATACAAAAAGCTGTCCATGTCCATTTCTGTCACACTTTGTGGGTTTGGTTTGTTTTTAACACAGTTCTTGAGACATCATTTCCCAGATGTCAGTAAGGATAACTCTCATACTGCTCCTCCCAAAGGCTGTGTAATGTTCAGAGTGTTCTGCTCATCACCCACAGGCCATCAAGACCTGCAGGTTTGTGTATTGCTGAGGAACAGAAAAATCTCAACAATCTTCCTGGACTTTGCCAGCAACCCAAGAACCCTGGTATCTCCACATTTGAGCAGCCAAGCACTCAAGAGTACTGCCTGAAGTACATCCAGAGACTGTCATTTTAGGATAACCCACGAAACATGCAGACAACAATTTGATTTCAAATACATTCCAGATCTGCTTCTATTCATGGGCTTCCACACATGTGGCTGGACTAAACAAAACTCTTATTCATTCTCAGAACTTTCATGGAACATTTCTCTTGGCTCATTCGTGAGACTACACCAAATAATTCAATGCACAATTATGCTCTTGCAGATATCATTAGCCTGACATTTCATTAACAGAAATCAGATGTTGATTTTCTTAAATTACTCACTTTCAACAATTTAGCAAAAATCCTAATCCAACATCAGCAGCAGTCCAAAATAAAGATAACTTTAGGGAATAATTAAAAAAGCCTATTGGAAATACTTTTTTCTCCATGGACAACACACAACTAGCCAGAAACACAAGGAGCTTCTAAAATGAAAATTCTGGTTACAAATTCATTTATGGCAGCAGAACAGGCAGCTGACATCACAGGATCTGATAACAAGGAATACTTATTTTCCCTTTAGCTACAAAGTAGTCAGTACTACCCAAAGCACTTTTTCAGGAAAAAACCAGAAAGTCATGATTCAGCTTTCAAAATTTTCAGAACTGGAAACAGTAATTTCCTTACTTTGCAGTAGCAAAAAGTCAAAAGTGGCAAAGTGACATTCCAAGCTCAGAAAAAAAAAAAATCTCTAAATGCTTTGAAAACTCCACTAAGTTCTTGGTTTGAGGCTGGGATGTTTTAGGTGTGTGGGGTTTTTTAATAGGATTATTGTATTTACACCAGAAACAGGAAATAAACAGCACTGCATCTAGTTAGATAAAACTCATTCACACTACAGACCAGGCATTGCTAATGAAATAACTAACTGAAATCTGTTCATGCCGGTTCACACAAGACCTTGGGCTAGCAGGTCTTTTTCACTGAAGGTGGCGGAAAGCACAAGCTGTAGAATCTCAGCTGACCCAGTATTTTATGAAAATAAAGGCCCAAGTCACACTAGATAAGAACCCACACACAATAAGGCTTATGAGAGGAAAGCATAGCAGAATGAAAGGACAGATCTTTCCCTGGATAGCTCTGAGATCCTCTATACTTTAAAAACAGGCTCAAACTATCAGTTACGCTGGCAACACTGAACATTCACATGCCTGGTCCAGACACGCATTTCCATCAGAAACTGCAGCTTAAACACCTAACTACTGACATTTGTGGGTATTTTAATAATACATGCTATTCATTCACAATTATAATATTATTGTGCTATGGAATAACATTATTTATTTCACTGTTAATTGACACCATCAATATAGTTTTGGGTTTACTGAATTTTACCCAACTAGTAGAGGTGTGATGCTTAAGATTCATTACATACTACACTACAGTACGTATTTACCACCAGCAACAGTTATGGCACCTACAAAAAAAAGCATAACCGTACTAAAAAGTAAAACAAAAAGCTGTATTATTGAAGATATTGAATATATTCATTCCTGTGAACCAGTTCAGAGTTCAAAAGATGACATTTGCTTGTGCTCTGCTTGGAAGAAACAGCCAAAACTTTCCCAGACAACACCCTATGCAACAGTTAAGCTGAAGCAGAGTACAAAAATAAGTATACAGTCAAGCACAGGTCTTGGATTTATCCCTAAACAAACATGTGTGACGTTACTATCAGACTTCTACTGTACTTCGCAAAACTAGATTAGAGAACAGCCTTACCCATCAAGTTGGCTGACCCTATCCAACTTGAAGGATTTAACAATTTAATAATTCTGTGTTTCAGAAAGCACTATGACTTTAGTTAAGACACACTGATAGTTTCAGAACACTACAATTCTTTGCAAGTGCTAATATCAACATAAAGTACTTACCCTTTAGCAATAGCTCTTTGACATTTTCAGTAACTTGGTTTACCATTATTCTTCCTCCAGCTCTTAGCACATGCTTTAGTTAATGCCTCCTCTGTGAAGTCCTGAGGATTGGACAAGTTTAATAATATTGTATTTCCGAAGGAACTTTTTCTACCTGCTCTGACAAAGTGCTGGCTGCAACGTTGAACTGGACTGATCTCTTCCAGGAAGCAAGACTTTCTCACAGAAAGCTAAGCCGACACTGATATAATCCTGCCATTATAATCCTTTCAACACCAAGAAAATACACAAATATCAGGATCTTAAAGAAAATGCTACTTGTCAAACCCAAGCCCAGCCACATTTAAGAGGCACATTGCAGTTGTTTGCACGCTTACTCAGAAAAGTGTGCCACAAATCTGCCGCTTGCTGAGTGTGGAATCGGACAGGGTTTTAAACCTGCTAATGCCACGAAAAGTGTAGCTCTGTGACGTTAGCCCTGCAGGCATTCCAGCTTTCAAGTGAAACCAGTGATCTATTTCTTTCCATCTTCAATACATTAGAATATGATGGCCCATTAGTGGATGAACCATATGCAAGATCACAAAAAAAAGCAACGGCAGGATGAAATGGGAGGTTTATAAAAGATACACAAGGAAATACTAACTTAATGATTCTAAGCACTTCATAATTACCAGAACCCCCATCATTCTGCCCATTCACAAGGCGGTCCTCTGGATACCAGCACACGCCTCACTAAGACTTATCTACATGATGAGGTAGGTGCAGTCACCGGGAATACCTGTGTAATTAAAGATGTAAAGTCACTTTTGAGAAATTGGATTTAGGAACTCACATCACTTAGGCGCTTTCATAATAAAACTTGTCATTGCCAGATGAGAACAAAAACACTGTAAAAACAACCTTTGTATTTCACTGTAATCCACTTCAGAGGTTCTTTCATGTGGAACAACTCCAAACCATTTCTCACGACTATCCTCCTCGAAACTCCTTCCCCTTCACATGCATCAGGGCACCTCAGATACAGCACACCTTTTATCAAAATATAGGGAGCAGCATTCTGGTGTTTTCCCTGCCTCAGGAGAAGCCTCTTGTCTTGCTATAAAATGTTCTCACTTTCTCTGAAAGACTGCAACATACATCTAAGAGACCAACATGCAGATTCCATGCAATATTCAATTCAAATTCCCCTTTCTCTCTGATACCAAATACAGAAAATTGTTTTCAGCCTTATACATGTTCAGCTGACCATAGCTTCACAGTACAAAAGAGAGAACAAAAAAAAAAAAACTCCAAAAAACACACACCACAATTTTGGACATACCTGCTCCCTCCTCCAGCTCAATATAGGCCAAAGAAACAATTGTATAGGCACAAACCTTGGAGTGAGAGAAAGCAGATGGGAACAGTGACCACTAAAAGCCAGTATTGCCACCAGCTCAAAAAACTTCCTACAGGGAACAAGTGGAAAGAAACAAGGTAAGAGCCAGGATGCTAAATATGCTCCAGACATGCAGAAACTAACAGAAAAAAGGAGATCTAATTACTTTGAACATTTAAATGCATGTACACTCTGCGCATTGCATACTACACAATGTACATTCACAGACATCTACTATCCACTCCTGGAAGACAGCAGAAAGACATTGGTAACCAGTTACAAGCTTATTGTGAAACCCTGAATGTCATTAGTTTTCAGTCAGTTAACTCATAGAGAAAGTGCTGAACATCAGATATTTCTTACATTTGAGAAGTACTGTGTTCCATGAGAAAACAAAGTTCATGAGTTTTTTTTTTTAAGCCAAGGAAAAAGGAAAGGGGGGAGGGTGTTTAAGGAGGAGGAAAAAAAAGAAAAAACGTTAGGCCTGTATATAGTCCAAGGCTGAAATCCAAGGATGACCTTTCAGTATGAAGTCTTACAAACAGCCAAAACTCACTGTAACTCTGGTCATAATACTCACAGAAAGTACAAGTCAGAATGAGATTTTTCCAAGCAAAGGGAGTCACTCCTTCCCACTGTACATTTTAGAGGGTGGGGAGAGCTCTGACATTGCACATGATAAACAGCAAACCACTCTACTTCCACAAGTCTCCCAAAACAGCACAACACATTTCACACAGTGCAACACAGCACAGACCAAGATAAAGTCAGATACCTGGAGAAGCCACAGTGGCTTTTACCATCATTTTACTAAAGGTTCATCTCTTTGCAAGAGCATCAGAGCAAAGTGAGTATAACACATTAACTTACAGAAACTCAAGGAGCAAGCAGCAATATTAGATCACTTTTCTGCTCCACCAGTCAGGAATTAGACAGCTGGAACACAATAAAAGTCAGAAAACACTCTGAGATGTATAATAGTGAGTTTGCTCCTGCTAAATATATGCTTGTACCACAAAGTCTACAATACAGTGTCTTAAAAGGGCAAAGGCAAAATATTGCAATTAAATCATTCTGTCTGTGTTGCCTTGAGTTACAGATTTAAAGCTCCTTGCAAGTGTGCTAAAAGGCATCTTAACACAAGGTAGATAATTATCCCACTGCCTGGTTACACAGAATTGCGATTTACCAAACATGGCTCAACTATATCTCCTTTCATGCTTGGCTACCATGTCCCAGAAATTAACCCCTGACATTGTCACTGCATTTCCTGGAACACAGAGACACATCAAGAATGAGTGGTTTGTGTTGGCCTAGCAAAGAAGTCAAGATAAAAGTTCCATGTGAGAACTGAAGCAAGGGCTGGCTTGTGATGCTCTCGAAACAGCCGTGCCCCAGTGCAGGTGCAGAACACAAACAGGAGTCAAGGGAAAGGAAGGGATCTTGTTGAGGGCAGATGATCAAGTGGTACTACTGCCTAGCACTTCACATTGTGAAATCACAGGCCGGACAGTTAAAACCTTAGCAGAACAAAGCCAAAAATATACAGGAGCAGTAGGTTCTAAAATCAGACCTGCAAGACTATTAAAAAGCTTCTACCTTTGTGTCAGCTCTGGACACAAATATATACTGCAGCAAGTAGTAGGAAAAGTACGACCATTTATACTACTGAAGAAGAAGATCAGGAAGACAAAGCTCCTGAATGCAAAGGCAGAAGAGAAACAGTAGCGTGCTGTCCTGCATCAGACAGCAGCAGCTATGCCATCCTCTTGAATTACTCCTAGTCCTGGCTCAGATCTGACCTCCTACATGGAAATCCAGAGGTGGACTTTGCACACAGGAACTAAGCCCAGCTTGCAAGCAGAGACACGATCATAAAACAAAGTAGCATTGCTATAGATAATTTTATGGAAAACAATTATACTCCAGGGCATAAAAACTGTGTTTTACTGCAGCAATCAGCAATTTAAAGTATGCAAGAGCAAGTCTCAACAAGTTTGCCCTTCTTAACTCAGCAAATGAGCAGCTTCTAATGGCACACCATAAAAAGCCTTTTTTCCCTCTGACATGGAAGTGAAAGTCAGAAGTTTGCATGGCCTAACCTGCTTCATGGTAAGAGGGTAAATACAGTGATTGAATGATGTTCTAAATCCCTCAGATAAACAGAAGAAATTGCTGGCTGCTGGTAGGAGACAAAACTGAAGCTTGGTAATTAGACTGTAGGGGGGAAAAAAACCCGTAGTTTTTTTGAGGCATAATTACCTTGAACTTATCCATAGTACAGCATGCCTCTGCCCTACACACAGCTCTGCGTCATCGCTCCTCTGCCAGGGTCTTGTTATACAATCCCTGCCACAGATCCCTGCAAGCCAGCCTCCAACATCAGCTCACAGCTTTGATTCTCATTTTCAAAGTAATTGATGGATTGCATCCTCATGACAGTATAGACCACGTGCCAATCAATTAAAGAGTTGGGCTTCTAGGACAATGCAGGTCACCTGAGTGGAGAGAAAGGGGCAAATTAAGCATTCTGCATTCAAGAGGATGGACCTGTGGGCCAAAAATCCAGGAGACATTAGGCAAACCCAAAATGGGAATAGCTGTGGAAATGCTGGCACACCATGCCTTACACAAAGGAGCTTCTTGGAGCAGCACTGGGACCATCAGTACAGAGGTGGGATGGTGACCATCCCCTCACCAGTACCAGCCACCTCCTCCCTCACCCCTTGCCTAGCCCTGCCTGGCACTGGCCTCTCATCTTCTGCTCAGCAAAACACAATTTCATTTACATTTCCAACAAGTCCAAAGCTGCCTCCAGTCAGCAAATCATAACTGCCAAGTTATCAAACTTCCCCATTCATCCATAAGCTAATTGAGTAAAAGCTTTTTTGGGGCAATTAGCACTTTATTCGGCATGTCAAATTCCATCTCTCTGTCCTACAGAGCACAAAGAAGATCAAAAGATGATTAAGAAAGAACTCCACCACATACCTTTAACAGCAACAAAAATTTTGAAAAAAATGTATTCCCAGGACTGTTCTGACCTGTACCTCTGCTGCTCAGACATGAATTAAGACTGTTGGAAAGCAAACAACCTTCTTTTCCAAGCCATACCTAGCACCCACCCCAAAATCTAAAGCCCTATTAAAAGCCTGTTAGGGAAAAATGCTACTCCATTCACTCCAGGAAATTCTTCTTATGTTTCAGAAGTGACAATTTGAAATTTGTGAAACAGTGTTTAAAATAAAAGCTGCCAGGGACAAATAGGCAGCAAACAGGCTACAAAATAACCCCCAAATACAGTTACATATACATCTATATGCAGTTACAGTATACAAAATGCTGTCATATTCAAAATCCAGAGAGATTTACCCTACAGGCTTTAAAAGAGCTGTATGTTTGTGTAGACCTTTTAAATGTAAAGACAGACATAGAAACTGTCAAGTATTTGAGTCTGTGAAAAGACTATATTTTTTGTCTATGTATTTTGCATTCAAACAAAGATATTGTTTGCTTGGCAATCACTACAGCAGCCACTGTGAAAGATGCACAGTTCTCCATGCATGACAAAATCCAAGTATGCTGAAAGAAATCATCCAAAGCAGCTCAACTGAAAGAACAAGAACAGTACTACTCATTGCTAAGGGATCACTTGGCAGCATTTAAACAGTTGCCTATTGAAAACTAATAATTAAGAAAGAGGTTTTACTAAATCAAACAAAAAAAAAATACTGAAACTTTATTATCGGAGAATAAAAATCAGCTTAGTACAATTAGGAGACACAAAATTTCTGATTTAGATGTCACCGAAGACAAAGGAAACACCCCTAAAATGTAATTCAAATAGGCTTTAAACCATGTCTTAAAACGGTGCAATTTTTTTCTCTGTAATTCAGGTCACATAACAAAGTATTTAAAGAACAACCTTGAACCAACAAGTTGAAGACACGGACCCTTTGATCAAAGAAATCTTGCTCCACGTATTGGTGCTAATAGCAATTTTTCTGTAATTTAAAGCAGTCTGCACATTATTTGTTGCATCACAATCAAAAACAGACGTAAATCCTTAAAACTTGGTCTTGGAAGGGGAAACTCACCAAATGCAGCTTTCCTCTCCCCGTGGCACTGGGTATCCCCCATCCTGTTACATGCTCTTCGAAACAGGGCAGTGATCACTAACTCTGATCTTTCTCAAGGTGATTGCTGCCAACCTCAGCCAACAGCATTTAGTATGTTTGGCTACATTTCCTAGTCAATGAGATTGCAAACTACCTTAGTCTTCATTCTACACAGAACTTTAGAGCAAAAGCCAAAATAAAATTTTACATTGACAAGCATGCAAAAACTTATGCTTTAATTTTGTTGCAGCAGGGAAAAGAAAGCAGATGTCACTATTTTCTTTGAGGAAGTGAAACACTGCAGAAATTTTTAAGAGCAAATTGAATAACACACACAGATCAATTTTATACATGAGATAGAGAGATGCAATACAAACACAAGACATCAAAAAATGTACTTAAAATTCTTTCAAAAAGTTCAGAGATTGTATAGAAGATATAACTCCAGCATTATTAAAATATTCTCAAACTTAGTCTCAACTCAAGTTTGAAATGGCCACTTCGCAAGCATTGGCAGAGAGAGTTAGATGGGAAATCCATGTCCTTTCATGTACAATTGCTTAGCCTTCTAATGCAGGTGTTCTCCAAAACACAAAAAATCTGCAGCTGCGAAAGACCAACAGAGGGTTGTTTGGGGTTTTTTAACAATCTTCGTTAGTATTTTGCAACATGCAGACCCACGCACACACGGGTACGGGAGCTGCTTTCACATCACTTAGACATATCACAAAGATTCTTCCCAGAGCTTTTTCAAATAACTGAAATACCAGAGAACCCACAAAAAGGCCCATGTTTTCCTATATTTAGCTAAGTCTCCTGTTCACCAGCAGCTGGCACCACAATCCCCTTGGTACTGGACAGCTGCAGCCTCTCCAGCTCAGTCCTAATCACTGCACAAATCAGAAGTAGTATGAGACATGCTTAGTAAAAGTAGCAGTTTATGCAGCAACAAGAACTTTTTTGTTTTCCTAGACAAGCATTTTAACAAATTAAACCTTACTGCACTACAAGCTTATAAAAGAAACTAGAGGTATTGACCATGGGCTCCAGGAAAAAGAGCTTCTCAGAAAAATTCCTTTGCTTACAGAGAATAAAGAAAGTATATTCCACCTCCTTGACCCACCCAGCTATTATAAACAGCTAATTATGTCACAAAGCACTTTCCCACTCTCATTTTTCACATGCCAAACTCTTATCTTTCCTTATCTGAAGCAAGAGTCCACTTCTCTATGCACCTGTATTGTTGAGAAAAGCATTCTGGAATTTAGCACGGCAATCAGTGCTGTGTTAATTGCTGATTGCGCAAACAGAAAGAAAAAAAAATTAAAAAAAAAAAAAAAGAAAAAAGAAAAAAGGAAAGAAAAGGAAAAAATCCCGACAACCTCCCAGGTGTTCTAAAGCATGCCCCTGCTGCTAAGACCCCTTTGAGGATCTGCACTGAAAACCATAACAATTGCTGTGGATCCCACAAGTACTCTTTCTGAAACAGCAACAAATATTGACATATTTAGCACTGACAGGACACCTTTAATATCTCCAAATTTACACATCGTACTTTTCAGAGAGGGGAAACCAGATGCCAGCAGAACAGAAGAAAAAGGCCCTTCCTCATCAAAATGCAACTACATCGAAGAAGATGCAGTCTCCATCCCATTTTCAGCAAGAGAATAGTTAACAAATCACCACAAGAGACAGTTCACTGACATCAGTATTGCTATTCTCAGGTTACCTTCTTTTCTCTGAAACAATTCCGAGGTTCTGCCTCAACTCCACCCCAGGCTGCCTCCTCTATGACTTCTTTCTGCAGCTTTTAGGCAACACAAAAAATGCTGAAGACACTTGTGCTACAGAGGTTATGCAAAAATACTCCGCTATGACCACCATAACAGTACCTTTTACCTGCACTTCTGCCAGCAGAAGTTCTCAAGATAATTTAAATGCTATTTGGACATATTTCAGTCGGTCCTATTTAGCTGTAGTGCCTAATTTATTATGTGACTAATTTTATCTTATCTCTGGACTTTGCCAAAACACCTACATGTAAGAATTAAGCACTTTGAAGAATTTTTGAATGATTTATGTGTCCCCATTAAAAGTATCTTCAGACACATTTATGTGAGCTTAGCTTCAAGTCTTGCAATAGACTGAAAATCTTTACTAGTAAGTTACCATATATTAAAGCAGTGAACCAGGAGGATGTTTAAAGTAAAAGCACACTGCTATCACACCAGAACTTTACCCACATTTTCCAAAACAGCTCACTGCAAATGAGCAGCAGAATCTGTTGCTGCACAAGAGCACTGAACACACTGACACAAAATGCAGGCTTGAGGTAAAGGTCTCAAGCCTAGTTAGAGAACTCTGGGCTTGGAGGAAGCCATGGGATAACTGGAACATAAGCAGAGCAATTCCTTGGCAAAAACCAAGGGTGGCAGCTGACCAAAGCTGGTTAGTGACACCAAGCTGATTAGTGTCTCACTTCCACAAACAAAAGTCAAGGGAAGATAAATAGCTTCCCACAGGACACATGACATTGCCACACTTGGGTTAACTGGGTGCACAATCACTGTGGAGCTGAGATTCCTAGTAAAGCAAAGTGTATTTGGTTTTTTAAACAATATTCAGACCCCACTGTCCCTCTCTTTGCCCTGTGTACCCAACCTAACATGCTGGCTTTATTTCAAAGACGGAGGGGATGCCAAATTCACATTTCTCATCCCTGACGATCCATAAAGAAGGGCTCACGTGTTTATCATAGGATCACAGGATAATTCTTTGTACTTCTTTTTCTAAATGAAAGATGTCAAAGTCTATTACAAGCAGTGGCAGTCATTGGAACCTACTTAGAAATAAAAGGCTGATTTTATTCATAAGCAAGCACTGGAACTATCTGACAAGGCTAAATTATTGCACAGTGACTAACGTCTTCTTATGGGAATGGTTGACAAGAAATTCTGTTGCAGAATGCCTTCACGTCTGTAGAGTTTAGATGACACCCTATCACTTGATGTCCTAAAAAAAGCAAATTTTGGGAAAAAAAACCCCTTCAAAACAGAGATATGACAAATAAAGGCGGGGTAGAAAGATCGAACCAAAAAAAGAATCCGTCAGAATCATAAGCAACAGCCTAAGATATTGTGCAAGGAGTACTGGACAACACAGCCACTACTTTGCAGACTGTTACAGAGCAGCTACGGACAGTTACAGTGCCATGACCGCACTCTGGAAGGCCCATGTCGTTACTGAGTGACCTCAACCCATCCAATCAAACTCAGCAACCCAAACAAGTCTTGAAATCAGGTTCTGAATAACAAGCTTACAAAATAAAATCTGCCCTGCAGAAGGTTAACCAGAACAACTGCAACCAGTTTCTCACACTGACTGCGGTGGAGCTACTTGATGGCCTGGAAAGCCTGGACCAGGGGCACTGCTTAGGCAGCTCTATGTGCATCCATGCAGGGCCAGTATCAACTGTGTGCACTTCGATAAGGCCACAGCCTGAAACTTGAACTCTGCACTCAAGTCAAACAGTTTATCTTATCTCAAATCAGGGGCATCACCACCACCACCAAATCCCTCCATGAGCCCCATAATCAGCTGCCACAGAAGGCTCTGCAGGGTCGCTCTTGCCTCCAGTCTGCAGGCTCCAGCCAGGGCTAAATAGCTCTGAGATACTCTGCTTTCAACAGGAGCTTCCACCTCTGCTGTGTCATAACATCAACACCCCCCAGTACAAGAGGCCAGGGTAACTGCACAGGATGTAGAAACCAGCAGCAAAACTGAAACAAATAGCACAAGAGAGTTCAGATTCCCACCTACAGAGCTACAAACTAAAGAAACCTACCTAAAGACAAAAAAGGCTAGTGAGGAAGAACATGCTTGTCAGTACAGGTAGGCAAGACATGTATCTTTATATGCGCGCCCTGAGGATATGAAACAATACTTAATTACTGTGAAAGTAAATTAAAAAATAGAAGGCAGTTAGAGTTCAAACAGAAACAGAACTAACTACCGTATATTAGTAGAGAAGTTACTAGATATTTATCATCTTTAAAATAGAGACTCAGCTAACTTCCAGCAGCATGGTTATGCACTGGAGTTGGGACAGCAGCACATTAGAGACCACAGCCTGCCAGTGACTGATGGACTGTGACAGGGAGCCAAGTGGGTATCCTGAAGCGGGTTGGTTGCACACATCCTACAGGCAGTCTCATACCCAAGTAAGAGGTGGTTTAAGTTGACCTTCCTTTATCCACCATGGCAGCAGCCTCCACAAGCCACACTTACTAACCCACGGCCAAAGCTAGCTACTGGGAAAAGCATTCCCCGAGGTCTCCACCTCGACCAGCCGAGATGGGTAAAAAAACACCTGTTACTTTCATACACACATGGACTATATGGTTCATGTAAAACATGGACCTGAGAGTAAAACAGACCTATTTTACAAAACAAATTAAAGACCCTGAATAGCCTTTAGGGCTAATGCCTCAAATTGTCTGTGGTAATAGACAGCTTGGGAAAAGCACCTACCTTTCATCATCCTAAAGTACCCACACTAGGCATGGAAAGAACAAGCACGGGGCTATGCAAGTTGCAAAATCTAAAATTTCCTTGAAAATGATACAAAGAAAGAAAGAAAGAAACTCCCAATGTGTGCACACTGGAGACTGAAACGCATATTCTCAGAGAAATGAGCAAAGAAACAAGGCAGGAACTGAACTTTGTTCTTACGACAGTTGAGTATCACTCAGCAAAATAACCCTGTTGCCCGCCTTAAGCACAGGCCTGAGCAGTGCAGGCTCCCTTCAGGGATTACTGTACATTCAATAACATTTGCAGTCTGAAAAGTTTGACTGCACGGGCAAGGAAGAACAGGTCAGGTGTTTACTGCTTTTTCTTTTGTTGCCTAGAGTCACGCATGATTCACAGAGGGCAAGTCAGATCCACCAGATGAGCCCATGGGAAGATCCTCTTCCTAAAGGTTACAGAAAGCTAAACATAACCAAGGCAGAAAAAAAAAAAAAAGAACAGATTGGACAAAGAGCTAAAACAACCTTGTACCAGAACTGCACTACTTCCCAAATCTAAGCATCCTTCACATTACCACTAGAAACACTCGCTGTATTTAAAGTGATTTATATCTAATAGTCACAGCAAAACACCAAGACAGGCTGAGCACTGATATTAGCTGCCTAGTTAAAGAATGTACTTCTCACCACCCAAAATCCCCTCCTACTTACGTGATCTTCTTCTGTAATTGGAATAAATTAACCTCTAACAAAAAGCAGCTCTGCCTGGCAGGAGCAGTTGTGAGAGCCACACAGGAACAAAGCACTTGCTGTAGTATTCAAGGGCCCGGTTTGCGGGAGAGAGACCTTACTGGTCAGCCGTTTTTAAGATGATATAAACAAGTAAAGCAGTCACCGTTAAATTCGGCTAATTTAACTGAATTCTCTATCAACCGCTTATTTTGGCAGTGGAGCACAGAAAACATCTGAGCCTATCTCCACGTACTCTTATCACCTCTGGAGACGGCAGCTTGTGGGAGCACCGATAAGAGCTGTACCCCGGGCCAGCCCCGCTCCCCGCAGCACCTCGGACTATCACCAAGCTGCTGGGGGGGCGGGGGGAACCCCGGGCCGGCTCCCGTGCGCTCCGGGGAACCCGGCGTCCAGGGCATCCCCGGGGCAGGCGGACGGGCTGCGCTGCCC
>WEIT01032276.1:48610-58683 GCA_013389985.1 Dryoscopus gambensis
GCCGGGCCGAGGCAGTGAGAGCGCCAATTAGGGATGTCACGGCTCCCAGCAGCCGGTCCCAGCCTGGCGTGGGGCTGGCGGAACGGGCGGAAGGCGCAGTGGCACCCCGGGAGCCGGGTGCGTGCAGGGTGCCGGTACCGGGCGATGTGCAGCTGTTCCTGCTTCCTGCCCCTGCGATCGCAGCGCCGTGGTTTCCCTTGTGCTCGCTCTCGGCTCCGGCGGCACGAAACCCTTAGCGGGGACGTGGCAAGCGGAGCAAGCCCACGGGAAACGGGGAACATGGCAGCGCTGGAGGCGTGGGGGGAGCGCGGGGCACGGCGCTGCCTGGGGAGATTTGCATGCGGGCCGGGGCCGAGGGTATTTGTGGCTGTATGCAAAGCAGCCAGTTGCTAAGGCAGCAGACGGATGGGCTGTGGCCCTGCCGCTCAGACAGGGGCCGCGGAGCCGGGGGACACCATTGTTCGGTCCCGCTCCCGGAGGCTGAGCGGTGACATCCCCTCCATAAAGCTCGCGGCATGCCAGTTGCCCAGCCTCTTGTTCCCGAGGGAGCAAAATTCGATTTTGCCTTCACATTTGAAAAAGCTGGCGCCAGTGATGAGTATCTTGGCCTTCATTTCGTGTATGGTAGCCTTCACATGGGAGTTTAAACGTGAATTAGTAGTTGATAATCCTGTTTCTTGTCTGTTTGAAAGCTAGCCTTGACAGTAGAAGGATATCTTTTTAATGTGTTGGGTAGTCATCGGGAAAAAAACTAGAAAATAGTTTGTGTGTTTTACTATGGACTGTCAATTCAAACTGGTTCTGTAGATTTCTGTAGACTAAAATATTCCCTGATCAAGGAATCGGTGTACAGTGACAAGACGTGCCAGCACGGATGTGACTTTCGTCTTCGGGTCACATAGGAGTCTACGGGAAGATACAAAGTTTAGAGAGAGGAAGAAGCTAAGGCTGGACCTTGCCTGTGCTCAGAGCCACCTCACCCCCAGCTTTCTGAATATGTCCTGTCTTTTTGACAAAGCAACCGCCAGGTCACTGGGAGAAAGAAAAATTTGTAATGAGACGGAGAGAGATGAACAGGAGGGAGAATGCTTTGTTCATGAGAACTGACTAATAAGTCTACCTTTAATTAGTTGGGGTTTGAAATAAACATGGAGGATCCATGCTGTGGAGCGACTGCTGCCAAGGGGGTACAGGTCTCAGTTCATTTAACACAAAGTTGCTGGTAGGCCACCTCTGGGGAAAGTCAGAGCAATTACACCTCTTGGTATTGATCAGACAGGTGGAAAGACTTCTAAGACTCCTACACTTTCATATAACCTACATTTTACTTCTTTGTCTTAGCTCTCTTGAGGGAAACAACAAGGATCTTCATGTGGCCATGTGTATGTCTGTAAACAGCCTTACCAGTTTTGGAGGAGATTGGAAAAAAAACCACCAGAATTTCCTCTATTGATAACTCCCAGTTTCTTGAAGACCCAGGGTGAGATTTTTTTTTTCCAGTAACCCTAAAATGAGCAGGTTTGTAAATGTGGTCCCCGGAGATCTATGAAGTTTTACTTGCAATTTCTCTGGGCAAGAAATAAATTTTCCCCCAGAGGAAAGTAGAACAGTGGCCCGAAAAGTAGCATTTTCTGTTTTGCCCTCTATGTTTCATTAGTGTTCATGAAAGGTATGACCTAACAAGCTACTCCCCACCAAGAAAACAGGAAAATTAATTTTATATAGAAAAGGGGCAAGTGTTGGAGTCAACAGGCAAGATGCTAATTCACCATTAAGCATGTTTGCACATGTTCAGCCTTCTTCTTTCCTGTTTTCCACTTTATAAAGCTTGTGAGTGAAAACGTCTGGTCTAAGTAAGCTGGCCTAGAAAAAGGAGACAGGGACTGTAAGAAGTAAGTCTCCAAAGTTAATGTTTTTGGAGACATGCATATTCAGGAAGAAGTATTAAACAGGGTGCTTCCTTCTCATTGCACTATTGAAAGCAGATGTGGCGAGGAGACACCATTCTTTAGGCACCAAAAATCCATCCATGCCATCACAAAACATTTTAGTATCCTAAAATCAGTGGTACTGAAATTATAATCCATGAGCAGAAAAAGTTTTGAAAAAAATGAGACTCATGCCCATATACCAGCACCTCCCTTCTCTGGAATGGAAACTATATGCAAATGTCTTAGGAGAGAATTGAGCCCTAGGAAACCATTCAAGTCTATTGAAGCAAAAATATTTCTTTTGTCTAAGGACAAGGGTTCTTCACTGACTTGCAGAAGGACCATATTTAAAGCTAAGAAGTTACCTACCCGTATCAACTTTGTTTAGCATCTGGTTTGTTAGAAAACACAATTTCCACCTAACTTTTTTTTTTCTGAGGATAATAAGTGACTGTTACCCTGAATAGTGTGAGTGGCCATTGTAAGCTCAAAAGTTGTCTGATATGAATATGATGCTGAAATGAAACTGGATGATCTCCAATACTACAATATTTACCTGAAACAACATTGCTATCCTCTCATTAAATAAAAGGGATGAAAATTACCTGTTTTTTACAAAGCTAAATAGGATTTGGGATTATGGTTTCATATGGGTATGGACTGATCAGCAAAAACAAAAAAGGTGACAATAATTTTAATTTCCTCTTTTTTGTCTCATCTTTCTACACACCCCATTCCAATATCAACAGAGAAAAACTGCACTTCTAGGAAAAAGCCTGGTGATTTCACAGCAAAAATAATGAGTCCAGCTCAGCAGACTCTTACTAGATTATTAACAGGCTTATTAGAAGATAAAAGGTCTTTATCTTCAGTATTCTAGTGTACATTTACAGCATCAGTGAAATCAGCAGCCTAAAGATCAGCAAATCCATCATCTCCCCTCTGATACACAACCAGGAATTGCTTTTAAGTTGTTATTAACTACGAATCATATAATCAAAGACACAGTTCAGTTCTTAATTAGTAAGCCAGTGGATATTTGTGAACTACTTTAAGTAGGTAAAGCTTCCAGCTGAAAGGTCAGTACACTTCCACAGTAGACAGCTGTGTTGTTCAACTCATAGAAAAGACTACGAAAAACTCTTGATCAAGTCTTCCAGAAGGGGGGTTTAGTAAACTGCTGTAGAACCTGATATAAATCCTCAGGGCAGGCAAGTGAGGTCAAGTTTGCCTTGAACACCTTTTATTGCAGGTGACACCTCTGAAGCATTAAAAAAAGGAGCTTGGCTTTTACAGCCCAGCATGAGACAGTGACTGCACACATGCTCAGCTGTTGGAGAGGCTTGGCTCACATGTGCAGGGAGTTTCCTCCCTCCCCTGGCAGACAGTTCCCCTGTGGTGCTCACACAGCCCCTCTAGGAGAAAGTGAGCAGAGAATTACTATCAGTGTTAGTTATCACTTACAAGGGTTCAGCCCTCACAAGGGGTGTGGTGCACGCGTTCGAAGGCCCTAATACACGAGCTCTGGAGGATTGTTGACTTCCAGACTTGCAACATGTGATGTTAACCTCAATCAAACAACCAAAAGCATCACCATTTCAATTCCTTCTCAAAGCAAGCGATTTCCCATTTGTTTAAGGATAGAAAGACACAGTATCTGAAACTGTGTTTGAGGACAACTTTTCTTATCTTCCTTTCTTCCTGAATTTCATGGAGAGATGTCTAATATTAAATAGTTTAATTTTTTCTAGCTAGGAGAATTAAGGCCAAGCAAAAAGTATAATCTGTAGAAATAAGTCATAACATTGCAATCCAGATAATTTTTTTAAATTCATCTGTAAAATTATGTTGCCCCTAATGTTATTTTGGTGTGCTCCATAGTAACATGATACCTCAAAAGCTTAGTAGAAAGTTTAAATTAATTTTCTGTAAATGAAGCTTCTAAATATCCCATTGGTGGACTTATTGCTGCCATTATTGACTATAATGTTTATGTCCCCAGGCAGAATATGTGTCTTGCTCAGAGGTGTATGCAGAGGATGCGCTGCCCTAGCAGCCTGAGGGATAACATCCATTACTCTGTTTTTCCAAAATACATAAAACTTGTTGAGTGGAATACCTGTATTCAGGTATTTTGCATAATCATATTGCATCTCTGTTAATACAGCAATATAATGATTTCTCTTTGTTAGTGGGACAATCCCCAAAATAATGCTTTGAAACCATGGAAAATTTCTAAACCATATGACATGAAAAGTATTTATGAAATATCCTGGATCATACAGTTAGTAGCAGGGTAGTGACCCAGAAAAGAATACACATTCTGCTGGAACAGAAATAAGGTTGTTGGCTAAAGGAGAGGTTTGCAGATTTACAGACAGCACAGATCTAACAGTATAATAAGCTCTGTGAAACTGAAAACCTGCTCAGTTAGCTGCCATACAGTTAGGGAAAAAGCCCTGGTATCTGGAAGTACTAAATGCTTGCAAGTTTCAAAGCCAGCCCTTTTTTACAAAGCATTGGGATATTTAAAACTGTGTAATGAGAAAGGCTGGGATACGCACAGCAGGGAATCTGTAACTTTTTATTGTTTTGAAAGATTTTTCCGACTAGAGTGGAACCTGGGGGACAAATAGCCAAGAGCTGAGCATCAGAAATAAAATAATAAAACAAAATTTGCCACTGCCAAGCTACAGTTTCCCTGGACATTAGGCTTGGCAGGAATCCTGCAAGTTCATGGCCAGCATTTCACCATAGTGAACTTTGGTTTTCAGCACATTCCTGCTTCTCCATGTGCAAGGATCACAGCAGCCTTGTGGACAAAGCAGGCCGGAACTGACATCCTGGCTGTGAAGGCTTCTCACTCACAAACACCAGGATCCAGTCTCCATGACAAGGACAGGCAGCGGCTGGAAGGGATCCTTTGGAGAGGACCACAACATGTACGTCCATGTAATAAATGCTTGTAGGAGATGCAATGTGCAATCCTCCACAGGCCAATTCAAGGAGAAAAGTAAGGCGAGGAAAGGCCGCATTATGGCAAGACAGGAGCTCTTCTGCTAAAGACAACTGAAAATTTTGCTGTTCTGCTAGAAAACTTATCACAGCTTCAACATTAAAAGACCACAAGAGGACACTATGGTGCCACTTACCTCCAAAACTTATTTACTTTAAGGAACTTCTGCTTCACTTGTAAAATTACTTATAACTATATTTGATACATGGAAGAGCCATTTCTACAAAGATACCTTAATCTCATCTTTAGAAATTGAAAAGTTACTTAGTCTTTGAGGAGATACCTTTTTTCCACTACTCACCCAGGTTCTGTACATTCAAATAAGAGAACTGTATTAAGGTTTTCTACAATAAACTTGTTAAATATGGCAGTAATTTTTAATGTAGAATTAGGATGCTGGAAGAAGTACTACTCAGTGTTTTGGTGTGGTTTTTCCTTTTATCCTTTTTTAAAGGGATCAATTTTCAGATCAGTTGTATCTTTAGCATGGGTAGATTTGTCATAGTCTATTTAATTTTTAATAAAGGGCTCAGAGAAGAAACTGAGCACAGGCCTAGACAAGATTCTTGATATATTGAGTTTAGCTACAGGAAGAAACTCAGGAAGATTAATCCAAATGGACTTTTCTAAGCTCTATTAAGCTTTTTTCAAATGTTTGTATTCCAGACTAAAGGGATCTTATTTTGAATTGTCTGATGAAACTTATATTAGCTTCAGTTTTAATCTCACTTAGTTTGATCTTTATTTTGTTTCTCAGCAGCAACCCTCAGGGGAACTTGAGTTTTTGTTTCCGGGGCTTTATGCTTTCCTTTCACTGCAGAATTGACAAAAGAAATGTTTTATGAAAACAGATAAACCAGGTGCTGAGAAAGGGCTTCGGAGGCAAATACCCATTATACAGAGGAAAGAATCATCTTAATGGAGTTTAAAAAACAGTCTGGGGAGAAGCAACAGCAAGAGAGCAAAATTAAGTGCCCTCTCATTTGAGTTCTGATTGTTGAGGCCAGAGCCTTGATTAGAAGCAGCAACATTTCTCTGTTGTAAGATAAATGCTGAACTTTGTTTACTTAGCTTGGGTTTTTTTCCCCTCCACTATTTGTTGTCTTATGACAGAAGCAACTGAACCAAGTCCAATACCTCTGGGGTTGGTTGTTGCTTTTGCTTTGCAACAAAAAAAAAGTCATAATGAGTTAAAATAAAAAATGAAGGTTAGTGAAAGCTTTTCCATTTCTCTGGTTTCAGAAGATTAAAAAAAGAGATAATTATAATAGCAGCAAATAACCATTCCCATGTCAAGTTGTTCTATGCAGGTGTAAGCCTTGTAGGTAAGATAGCAAGACAAAAATCAAGACCAGATTAAAAAAAAAAAAAGAAAGAAAGAAAGAAAAATATAATCCTTGAAACACTGACTCAAGCCTTCCAGAACAGTCAGAGCAGGGTTATCCAGGATCACAGTCTGTCCTGAAAACAGTTCAGCAGATCAACTAAAATACTGCTCTGTGTCTGCAAATTAAATCCAACGAATCTTAAGAGCAAATGAAAGCCACTATTACTGGGAAGAATCCTTTGGTAATTAAATTCTTCTGTAGTTTAAACATGTTACATTTTCAGAATTTGAAGCAATTTGATCATTTCCATATGTATAAATCCAGAGAAGAGCAAAGAGAACTGCTGCTTTCAATAGCAAATTGAAGAAATCCAAGTGGCTGCAGTCTTGCTCTGCATTTTCACTCCTCCACTCCCCTAACACTGAGCATGGTTAACCCAGCCACTGACACGATCAGCAGGAAACTCATCCCTTGAAGGTGGAAAACAGTTTTCTGCAAGACCAGCTTCCTGAACCAGCTTACACTAACCCCAGTGCTGTCTCAAAGGATGTGGGAGGTAACATGCAGCCAAGGGACAGAGCAGCAGCCCCTGGCATGAACTGCTCTGGCACTGCTCCTCACTCTAGAATGGGAGGAGGATGCAATACCTGGCTTTGCAAAGTTGATTCTATGGTGCAGATGCCCACTGAACCTTAGGTGTAAAATCAAACCAAATTAATAAACTTATGTTCATACAGGTGTTTAGACTTAATGCCCAATGTTTGCTGACCTTGAAACAGAGAAATATGCTGGCATGTTGCTTGAGCAGCTCAATGACACGCATTAAGGAATGTAGATGTTAAGCACAGCTGGATAGTTCATATTCAAGGTGTAAAACCTTCCGTGGCCCAAGCAAGTCACCTGCGGGGTGGAAGTTGGATGCAGGAACTGAACTACTCAGACTTTAGGTGACAGAACTCTTGTGTGTGTCAGGCCAGCAGTAGACTTTTGAGGTTTGGTTTCTGGCATCGCCTCTTGCCCAGATGAGACAGCTGAGAACTGAAGTTATTTATTTCTGTGGATGCTACAGTCCATTAGTCTGGAAAAGGAGAGTACTGGGGGAAGGGCCCTGGCGTCAACCTTTTATTATCAAATCAATAGTCTGCATCAATATTATGCCTGTAATTCTTGGCTGGTCATATCACACTTGTAAAAGCAAGAGCCTTCGATTGTTTAAGATGCCTTCAACTTTGGGTCTTTTAAAAATCAGCCTAAGGTACTTCATAGTACATAGATTTTAGGATTTACAGAAATAGTAGTATTTTCAGAATTCACGGTAGCACAACTCATTATTTAGAAGAAGTAAGTAATGACTTGCATTCTTTCATTTGGCAGCCAACAAAGCTTATTACAAAGTTTGTATCTCAATTATATCTGGTACTTCAGTGATACCAGCAGCCGTAATAGAATCTGACAGATGAACTTGAATGCATTCGAATTACCAATGCAAATGGCTGTTATTAATTGGGGCAGGGCAAAGGCATTCAATTGCAGCATGAATCATCCTCCCGTTGGGAGGCAGAAAACAGAGTGCAATCATTTTATGCTTGAGTGGTTACAAATGCATTGTTGTGAGTACTACAAGTTGCTGTCAGGACTGGAGACACCAGCATCAGAGTGAAGGGTTACTAGTTTTTCTGAGAGCAGTCACAGCTATATCTTACATGATTTTACTTTTGAAATTAATTTCTAATAAGATGCCTTTCTACTGTGTTTCAAGTTCTGTGGTTTTGATTATTTAAGAAAAATAAATTAGCTGCATCTATTCAATGAGCTAGATAACATGGATAACCAGTGCACGAGATTCCATCTGTTGATTTTGCCTTCTGATTTTGTTTCACACAAGCAGCTTATTTGAAGCATTCTAAATTAACATTGTAACTGCTAATGGAAAGGGGACTTCTAGATCACGACACATCTGTGAGAAGTACTGTGAGGCAGAGGTTATCCTAACCCTGGTGCAGGCAGGTTCCCCATATGCTTTGTTCTCCACTCCTTGACAGCTTGACCAGGGGTTTGCTGCAGGTAATACTGTCATCATGGACTCACTGCAGTGACTGGTCCCTTCCCATGGGCACTTGCTTGGACGAGTTTAGCAGTATCTGAGTTTGGATGAGGCTGCGTGCCTACATCCAGGATGCTCTAGGATTAAACCTGCTTGAATTTCTCCTGCCAGCCATGGAAGGGGCAGCCCCTCCCTCTGATATTGACCCAGTGTCCACATGATCCTCTGGCCTTCTTTTTGCCACAGGGATGCATGGTTCTTTCAGGGCCTCATGGGCCTCTGAACATCTGCATTGTGTTGTGAGATTACACCAGTATTCTTACACGGTTTAAAACAATATTTTATTGACTATTCATGTCTATGTTTTACCACAAGGTTACAAATTACTCATTGCACAAGCAGTCAACAAATAAGTGCAATACAATATAGGTAAGACAAAATATAAGAAAGTATTTTCTGTACCTTTAAGGAAAGGCATATATATTTTTAGTCCATGCTGTAGTATGGGAAGGTAAAAAAGTGAAAATTAGCAGGCAGTAAAGTGACAACACCATATAAAGAAAACAGCTGGAAGGAATAAAGAAGCACCTTACATTTCAAGTATGTAATGAAACAACTATCAGAGTATTAGTTCTGAGAAAAGAGACCATGGATGGCAGTTTTCCAATGGCTTATGAACCCATTAGAAGAAGTACTGATGGGAAGTAAACAGTTGCCCTATGGAATTCACCATTTTACCAGTAAAACATGTTCTGATGCCAGTCAAGCAATATCAGGGAGGCCAGACTTCTGAGTCAGTAATTCCCTTTTCTATGTGCATGACCAGGATCAGTATTTATTGAGAAACTATTCTTAAAAAGTTGGCTTGTGTGCAACTAGATTGTTCCACATGATTTGCAAAGAACTTGGTAACATACAGGAGTATAATTAGAATATATTTATCAAGGACACCATCTTATCAAAAGAATTAATGAAGCTTAATTTTGAAGTTGTAAAAGAACAGCATCCTTCCAGAAATCCTATTTGTACATGGAATGCAGAAATGGATGGTAGGGACAGTCTCAAATGCCTTTAGAAAAAAAACTAACTTACTGTTTTTCCATTCTGTTCATGCTCAGCCTTCTCTTTCAGTTGTTAAATACTTTGTGTGTTTACAAGTGCTTCCCTTAGATCAATTACAGGCTTTTATTCTACACTAAGACTAAATTCTGTAGATGTCATATCAGGAAATAAAAATTGGTATCATAAAATCACAATTAACAGCAAGTATCATGGGAAAGCATTTACCAGCTAGCACTGGGAACAGACCCTACAAAGATGTAGTGCTGCTATCTTATAATTTTATCATGAATCCCAGTATATTTGACTAAAATGTCAGTTTTGAGCCTACCAAGAACAGCCTATCTCAATATATGCTCTTCTCTGCAACAGGAGCTTCTAACCTCACATACCTACTGTATTTCAAAATATATTCTAAAGGCCGAAACAGCAGATTTATATAAAAAGATCTCTGTCTAATCTTATGTCTATGAATCCCCTGGCCATGGTCTGATTTTAGCCAGCTAGAATAAAAATGAAATAATAAAGCATGTTGCTGATAATTGTTTAAATGTCAAAAATATTTCCACAACTCTCTTTCTAGCCAGAATTCCTGGTTTGTCCTGGCTTGTTCTTGCTCCCATCATCATGAAAATGCTGCAAACAGCTGTCCCCAAATTATAGAAAAGTATCAACAACATTGCCTGTACCTGACT
>WEIT01032276.1:60799-97306 GCA_013389985.1 Dryoscopus gambensis
GCTTTTTCTTCACATAGGACCCAATAAACAGAATACAACTGGAATGAAGATGCACTTCTATAGAGGCAAAACAACAGCATGGGAGGATACTGAAACAAAAGGGAAAAATATAACCAGAAATTCATGTACACGTTAATCCACACTTTCCATCTGGCCTTTAGAGTAAGAGGAAACAGCTGCATCACAGATGAAGTTAGTGCAATCCACTTGTAACTGAGAACATAAGGAAACCTGCAAACACATGATGAGCTCCCGAGTTGCAGGCAATCGAGTGAACTCTGTTGTTTACAAAGTATTTTTTCAAAAAAAATACAATTAGAATAATAATATTGGTTTGAATTAAGCCAGTTGTTTAGGCAGTGGAAAGAAACCATTCAGAGCCCTCTACTGAAGAAATTAGAAAAAGCAAAACTGATTTATATCTTGAGCTAATTCTTGCAGAATAAAGCATTTAGAAATAAGAAGCTGCAAAACCTGCATTAAACAGCTGTTTTAAATTGTATTTCCATGAGACTTTGGCATTGTTTTGAGATAACTAATGTTTTTGATATTTTTCTGTTCCATGGAGGTGCGGTGATAAGCATATCTCGAGAAATCTGTGACGTTACTACCAGGAATTAGGACCTTAACAAGTCCACCACCAATTTAACTGAAGCTCTTTGAGAAAATGCATGTGATAAAATGTGTCCTTTTGTTGCAAACTGTGTTTTTATTTTGAATATTATCATTTCAGCGCTATGATATCATGGGAGCTGACACAATGGGTACTGTTTGTACTTTACAGATGGCAGCCTGACTCTGCCTTTCATTCCCAAATAGGCCTGTCTCCAGGAGAAAAACAAAAAAGGAAAAGGAGATGATGATTCAAGAGAAAGAGAAGTTGTGTGGTAGGCTGTTCACCAGGCTCTGCTTGCCTCAAACACTTCCCAAGCACCAAAAGCAGGAGCGGTTTCACAGCACCCAAACACTTTGGGCGTTCCCCAAGGACAGTGGAGGAAAGAGTTTTGCAGCCTCTCTCTGGGCTGAACCATTTACCCTGTAAAGGTTGAGGCAGCTTTTCTGTCATTTATCTTTGGCTTTTGGAGAAAAACAACCTCTTTCACTGGTTTTGTATGCACAAACCACCATCTAGAACACACGGCTGCAGAGTTCACAGGGCATGAGGATCCATTTCTACATTTGTAGCCGTACTTCATGCAGTTATAAAAATGAATCATTGTGCCCCTCTTTCATAAAACTTGGTTTAGTGCTCATCACAAGATAATCTGATAACAGTTTTTCAGTCTGCCTTCTTTTTTTCCCTTAAATGAACCAAAACCTGCATAATTTCAGGAGCAGATGTCGATATATGAACAACTTTACTAACCGTTCCACTCCATCATAGTCACCACCAACTCCTATAGATTCTGAGCCTGCAATTTTCTTTATATGGTCAAAATGATCTGAAAGAAAATACCAAAGAAAACAAGATCTAAGCATCCAGCAAAAAAGAAATATTACAGTTTGCACATATTGGCACTAGGTGACAGCTCTCCTTAATATTGGATTCTTGTTCAAATCCTTTTTTAATAAGTCAAAACACCCCCCCCTCCCATCAGGCAGCAACCTTCAAAATGACAACTACACTGATTAAATGCAAATGAGGAAAGACACATGATCATCACAGCACATTCATTCCTAAGAAATAGCCCAATTTTACCAATAGAATTTTCATTATCCATTACCTACCTAGATTTCCCACTCTTAATTACATAGGCTCAAGGTGTCTTCCAGAAAGTAACAACTACTTTGGGATTAATGGTTGTTGGCTCCCTTTGTTAGCATCATGTCCTCCAGCTACACACACACCTCGTACCTCTTGTTATTGTTTAATGAGTATAGCTCAAAAAGTACCTAGAATTAGGCTAAGGTGTGGATGGAATAAACAAGCATTATAATTTACATGACCTTGAAGATGATTTAGGCACCAGGAAATTGACAGAATTTATAGGAATTTGTAGAACTCACAAAAACTACAGTATAGTAACATCAAACCTGCAAGGGTAGAAATATTAACAACTTCTCTGCCACAGGCCAGGACATCTGCATTGAAAGTCACCATGATAATTCCCTTGTTCTTTTTCTGAAAGATACAAAGAAACAGGTGATGAATGAACACTCATGTCACACAAACTTCGTGGGCATCTTATGTAGAATCTTCTACACCCATCCATCAGTGACAACAGCAACACTAAGTCAAAGTTCAGATGGCAGCACAAGGCTTTGCCTCCCTGTCCTTTCCCCTGGGTTCGTTTTACTTTCATGTGGACTGAATCAGCAGAAGTGCAGTGACTACATCAAACAAACTCAACCAGAATTTCACACTATTTGCAAACATTTCATTTTTGTAGTCAAAGACTAAACACAACCCAAAGAAAATGTCTCAGAAGCAAATGTAAGCTGGTCCTCAGGGATCTGCTTCTAAATCAAATTCAGCAATGAGGAGGTGGAAAGTGAACATTATGATCTGAATGCACGTTTGCTGCAGCCCATTGCCATTAAAACAAAAAACAAAACCCCAAGAAGCAAAACCAACAAATTCCTTCCTCCAAAAAACAAATCAAGTACCATATCACTCACCAGTTGCTGGAGGATATCATCAGGAACATTTCTTGAGTGATTACAAACAGAAAATGCTGATGAGTGGCTGAAAATTACTGGTGCTTTTGAGATATTGAGTGCAGCTTTTACTGTGGAATATGAGGTATGAGATAAATCTATCAGCATACCCAGGCGATTCATCTCCTTTACCACTTCCTAAAACAGATGTACAGGCAACAGTGTCAGTATTAAGTTTCCTGAAAGGAAACCGTTTAGCTGATATATGTAAACAGATAGATTAATTCTGCAGCTGTCAGCTAGTCATAAACATGCTGTGCTTGTGTTGGTTTCTATGTACCTATTAATGCAATAGTAATTTATTTATTCAAAATTAGCGAGCACACCACTATGTGCTCAAAACTTAGAAAACTGCGTTAATCTAAAATAAGTCATTTGAAGTGTTATTCACATCTCGCTCCTTGCACATATGAATTCATGCTTTTATTCTGTATTAAAACCATTGTATCTAACACTTCTTTTACCCTAAGAAACATCACAGTTAATTTGGTTTGGACTAAATCCTGATCACCTCCTAACTATCAAGAACTTCCAGTAATTAATTTTTTATGACAATTTGCTTTTGAGAAGATAAGGCCAGAAGTTGTTAGTTGCACAACAGATTGACCATATTAGCATTGAAAGAGATCCTTACTTGGCCAAATGCAGTCAGACCAATAACACTAGGATAAAAGTTGTGTATTCCTTTAGATGATGATTCAGACCTTAAAAAGGGGAGTGAGGGAGGAGAAACATCATTATTCTGGAGAATACAGTATCAGCAGCTACACACAGGAAAAATTACCATGTTCAGGCAGTGCTTTTTATGTTCCTAACTGTTTTCAGGTCCACTGTTGATGTTTGCAAAGGAATTTAAGACAAGCAGAGAGGTGATTGTCAGCAATTCTCTGGTTAAACAAACGTCCATGAGAGAAGAAAGAGGCACTGCAATGGCAGTTACCTGCCAGCCAGAAAACCTGCTTTTCAGCCCCCTGCACAGAATTCCCCTTTCCCTCAGTCAGTGGAAGAAGGTATTTTGTCAGTCCAGCAAAGAGAATTTGCTAAGATTCTGATACAGGATCTAAATACCCATCTCTGTAGCTCCGTATGGGAACTGCACTTTTGAGCTGGCCAGAGAGGACAGTGTTGAAGGCTGCTGACTGCTGAGTTTTTACATAGCATTTACCCTCTTTTATCTACACTATATGCATTTTCAGTACTTTTCTTTTTTTCTGTTTTGCCCTATGTAACTTTCCTAATATAGCAAAGGAGATAGCAATTTGACCGTCTTTGTGTTGTTAAAGAGGTTTGAAGTGTCCAAAATATGAGCGTAACAAGCACTACATAATGGATGTAGTCTCCCACTGTATACATGGCAAATGATTTACCCCCAAAACCTATCACCTGGACTTGGTTCAAAGTCTTTCACAGGATAAGTTTGTGCCTGAATCCGTATTTCTCGCATCATGCAGCTGCCACTCCTTTGCATTAGACAGTCACACAAAATATGCACACTAGTTACCAAGGAGTGTTGCAGGAATGTGTTAAAGTCATGTAACGAACACCTAAGTCATAGTACATCCTCAGGGTTGCCAAACTGCTGTCAATGGAGTGGCCACCTTCTATTCCAATCAAACATGCAATCTTTCTGCTGTCAGAGATACCTGGAAAACACGAAGGAAGATAATTCCAAAATAATTCCATGACAGATAAGAAGCCAGCACTACTGAGCAGCAATTGTTTGTGTAAATTGCAATACAGACGTCTTCATAGAATAGGAGCTTGCAGAGTACATGTTTATATAGCAAATTTTCTCGTGACTGCAGTGGACCAGGACTGTGCACAGTCAGTGGCTGTGGTTCAGAGGAAATGTTGAAGTTGCTCTTTAAAGCACGATAACTTGTCTGCTTGCATCTCCCTGTACATACCTCCTGCAATCACATTTTTAAAAATTCTTTTACAAGAAGGAGCATCACCTTGGGAAGTCACCACAAGTTCCAGCTCTTCATAGCTGTTACACATCCTCTTGACAACATCGATTTGCTCTAAGGTCAGGCGCACAGCATCCTTGTTCTGAGCGCTGCAAAGAACATACACTGACCAAAACTGAAAGAGACATTGACAGGTAAAGCAGATAACTTGTGTTTCAACTTGGAAACTTCTGTTTGCTCATAGTTCAGGAGCACAGATCAAAGTAACTTCCTGCAGTTCACAAGAGAGTTGCTGTTGCTGCGACCCCTGCCTGTTTCCCAGCCGGCTCGCTACGGCAGGGGTCCGGGCAACACTTCCCCGGGGGTTCGCTGAAAGAAGGGGCTGCAGCAGCTTATCGGGGCTTCCGCAGTGCCTCTGGGCTGTGCATCCGCAAGCAGCAAGCCGTAAGAGAAACACAGTATCGCTCCTTGGTGGTGAAGTCAAAACGGGTTTATTTCGGGTCTGGCGCCGACAGGGGCGGGGGCAAGCGGGGAGGGGAGGGGGAAGGGGAGAGGGGAACAGCAAAAGCCTAGCAAGGCTTCCAAATCCCAAAGCAGAAAGAGACCTCGTGCCTCTTGGCACTCACTTTTCACAGTTTCAAAGAGCCCGCGGGCACAAGGCTTAAGCCAATGAAAGGCTCATAGGGGAGGGATCATAGGCAGGGTTACAACTTAGAAATACACCATACATTGGAAGGGGGAAACAGAACAGACCATTTTAAGGGAAAATGCATTACCACAAGTTGCCACTATAGCTTTTCCCTCAAAGAAAGAGTTATGATGCAAGACAAGACCATCCACTTCAGACATGATTAAGGCCTTCTGATACACTCAGCTACTCCACAGTACATGCAGGAAAGCAGATATAAGCTTCCTTTAATTTCTGTATCACAAAACAAATGCTGCTGTTTTGACTAAGGGTACCTGAATTATAAACCCCAAACTTTTGAAACACAACTGTCATGGAAGAGTGTCTGTGGCTTTTCAGTTTTATTATTTTTTTCTTTTTCAATATAAAGAGCCAAAATCAGGGCTAGGAGTACTTTTGTGGTTAGGAAAGAATCAAATGTAAAAATATGATCTCAGACTCACCGCCACAGCAGTACATACCTGAGCTCCCACATAGCCAGCCTGAAGTTTCACAAGGTTTGTGTGGGTCGTGTTGAGTTCTCTTAAGTTGACTCTACTGAGTCTATTTTGGTAAAGTATTCTCAGCTGCAGTGCAAAGTCATTGTGGCTAGAATGAAAACAAATAGGGCTTGTGATAGAAATAAATTGTTCCCTTTCTAACCCAAATGTAATTTCTTCCACTGTTCATAGTCCCTTAGACTATTAACTGCCAATAATCCTTGCAGCAACAGATGCCTAAAGGTGTCCCTTCTTTTCTGCGTTTTCTGCTTCTCAGCCCATCCCACCAGAGGGACAAGCGAGCACGGGCTGTGTGGGGCTCAGTTGCCAGCTGGGGTTAAACCATGACATCTAGCCAGAAAATCCCAATGGTGTTTAGAATAACACGATCCTACATTAAGTACCCTCTGAACCAAAATTCCTTCCTGATACGTCACTGCAACACTAGCTCAGTGCTATGTGCTCATAAACAGCCTATGTCTCTGCTAATCTAAACACACTTCAGCATTTCCCCCTCACTTGTCAGGACTCACAAAGAAGGTTTAGTTGAACAAATTTTATATACCCATCGATTAAACGTGCATCTTGCATCAGCTCAATAGCTCTTTCTCTCATTGATTTCTTGCAGCTGAATTGCACAATATCAGAAAAGAACAACAACAGCCACAACAATTTTGCTGTATTTCTCTTCATTTCCATTTTCCTGTGGAAAAAGCGCTAAAGCACAGGGATACCACAATTGTTCACTGACAACAATGAAACAGCAAAATCTCCAGTTTGCAGAGGCCGTAGGCTTAACAGTACAGGCAGAGTTGAATGCCTCTCTTCTGATAAGGCTGGCGTGAATTCTGCAGGAGGAAAGAGAAAAAAACCAAAGAAATAATAGTAAACAGAAGGGAAGGTAGCATTGGAAACTCTGAAACTGCTTCATTCTCCCAAGGATTTTAAGATCTCTGGCTATTGTGCTCTTGCACATATGACCGCTCCTCAAACTCTGCAGCTGCCACCAGCTCACTGCTGAAGAGAACCAACTGCTCAGTCAGAGCTGGCAGGCTGAGCCTGCCACATCCTGGACTCACACCTCCCAAAACAGCTTCCAAAACAGCTGGAGGAGATAGCTTTTTCATCATGCTAACTGGACTTGTTCTCTTTATATGGGAAACCTCACACTGAAATGAGCACTGAAACTGTTTTCTGAGAAAGTTGAGAAATGAACTGCTTCTAAGTAAACTGCCTTGTTAATACACAGAACATCAGAGTATTTTCAGAGGAAAGCTATTGAAATCTGACAGTTTTCCAAATCTTAGCAAGCACAATATGTACCAAGCTTGAAAGGGTCACTTCATGGAGAAATGGGTATGACATCAGTAAAAGTAATCAGAGCACCTCCTGCACTTTTTTAAATACAGTACTCCAGCATTTGGACAACAGTCTTTCAAGAAGCATTTTTACAAACGGATGAGAAATAGCTCCTGCCCTACGTAAAGTAAATGTAAGATCTGCCTGGAGTTGCAAATACATTTACAGATAAAAGATTGGGTTCACCTATAAACCGCTCAGAGTTACTGGCAGCATTACCTATAAAGCTGGGAAGCACTCGCTGCCTTCACTCCTGGGGGTGACATCCTAATTGGAAGCACACACCCTCAGGGGAGACAGCGCCGTAAAGGAGCAGCAGGGCCATAGCTGCCATATAAGGATGCAACAAGGGGGCTTTGCTCTTTTAAAATAGATGCATTTTAAAGGAAATTTTACAGTTTAAAAAGGATGTTTTTCTGTATGCTTCTGTCATTTACCATCTTCGGAAATGTGGGCAAGCTGCCTGGCCCCTCCTCTCCTTTCCAGCAGGCAGGCCAGGCCTCAGTGCAGAAGGTTCAGTAAACAGCTGCTATTTAAGTGGAGCAAATCTCAGTTAGGAATGGCATTCCTTTCATCCCATCTGGAGTCCTTATTTTCCATTTTATTTTTTATTAAGAGTCTTAACAGCCATTACATTAATCCTCAAATTTGTTGAATTATTGTGCCAAATCAAATATACAAAGTGCATTAAAATAGATCCCACTGCTCAAAACAGTAACATCTCCTGAAAAATGAAGAAGGTTCATCCCCTCCACAGTCCAGTTATGCTTAGATCTCATGTAGATAATCCTAGTAGATAATCATGTAGATAATCCTGAATTACCTACCTCAGATCATGGCAGCATCTTGGTTGCAACAGACAACACAAGGTGACCAGAACCTTCGGTAGAAACTTGCTGATCACTGGTAAAAGCTTGGATTCTCCCTATTCTTTAAATAATAATTAGACATAATTAGTAAAACATAAATATTAAACATACTTGCAGGAGCAGAACACATGCGTCATACTAAATATGTTTTAAAGGAAAGCTACTGGTCTCTCTGAAATTCACATTTTCATCAGTATAGTCTTTCAAATCTCTCTCAGTTTTTCTTGAAATTCCTTCTGCCATCACCAGCTCTAAATCATGATCCCTGACATGTCAGGTTATCTCTTCTTCTGCTTGGAAGCCCCCTTAGTGGTGTGTTACAATTCCTAATTTCCAACCTGCTATTCCTTCACTGCCTGTGCAGTAATGTAATGAAGTTCCACCAGGAAATAAGAAAACACGGTGCTTATTGCTTAAAACAGGGATGAAAGGGAATAAACACAGTAATATTTGGAAGGCATTTCAGGATAGCTTGTCCCAAACCTCCTGGGGCAAAGGAACCCACTAGAGGCAATTGCAGTACTTCATACACAGGGAAAGGGTGCTGCCCACATTTTTCCAGTCTAAAGAGAGCACTTTGTGTTATTCTGGTCATGGCACACAAATGAAAGGTTTCGAGGATCAGTGATTGCTAGAAACACAACCATTCTCAAAATTCTCCTTCTGATAACAGTATAGTCTTAGAATAGATGTTTTTCTTCCATAAATATGCATCAGCAATATACATGCACTGTGAGACCCAAAAACTTTAGTGGAACAATGCTTCTACAAAACCGTAAAGATTAGAGAGGAATCAGAAATTGGGTTTTTTGTGCTCTGTGGCAACCATAGAGATTTCCCTCAAATGTCAAAGCACAAATACAGACTTACCCTTTTACCACAAATGCAGACTTCGTTACCACAGAGAAAAAAATCCTTGTATCTCTAATCTAAAAAATGTTAAATTTGTTTGTGGCAGCTCAGCATGTGAAATGTTAAAAAGAAAAGGTCAAAAGCAACAGAATTCTGCCTAAGCAACAGAATTCTAAAAAGTTAGTACCACAAAAACAAATTAGTTTCTGTAGTCATGTTTTGGTTGCAAATTCCTCAAACCAAAATACAGGACAGATCTGCAGCCTGAATCTCTAGAACTCTGCCAGATCCTGACAAAAGGACTCAAAAGGAAAAACTAAGATTTTTATAGCTTATTATGTGCCCTCGCCTCATATACATATAGAAGTCGATATAATTTGTCCGTTCAAAATGCTTAATGACAAAGTAGCAAACCTTATTCAACAATAAAACTGTTCTGATGCTGTATAAACTGATACACACTGTAGATCTTGGTCCAAATACTTACTATTTTTTAATGAAGTCAACAGCAGTTTTCAGGAAGATTTTTCAGTGGGAACCATGTGTTTTTTGAGTGGTTTGACTTCTAAAATGAATCATTTTTATCTATACATTACCAAATCTCCATTCTGTGTGTTTGTGCAAAAATGCAATTCTTTGTAGCTACAAGAATTTTCTATAGATTTACTATATCAAAGTATCTTCTTGGTTTCATGCAAAATATTCTTTATACTTTGACAGTGAGACTCATTTGCCTTTGAAACTGTTTAGGCAAAAAAACCCCACATAATTATATCATCATTCAGAGATCAGTTCTTGAAAATTGAAGGAGTATTGCAAGCACTACACAAAATTAAGAACATGTCATATTAGCATGCCTGTTTAAACAACATTTAAAATACAAAACCCACACAGCTTTTTCCATGCTAACTGAGCAGAGTTGAGAAGTGGAAGCTGAAATGAGATTTACAGCTTTTCTTTTGTTTATCTAAAGGCTCCTTGGAGCAGTTACCTTCTTCAGATAATGCAGCCGAGTCGAAATCCACATTCCGCTGTGTTGGATACAACAGCTAAAGCTTGGCACCAAATCTGCTTGGCATCACAGCAGCAACCAAGAGACCTCCTCTATTTGTTTAGCTCGTGTCACAGGCTGCACACACGACAGGCATTCGGAAATTGCCTCTTTGCGAGATGCAAGGTCTGTGAGCGAGCTTTCAGCTCAGCTACACCCACGTGGGAGCCCCACAAGCCTTTTGCTGTGCCTTGTTGAAAACTCAGCATTTCCTCCCTCTCGTGGCAGCCTGGCTGTGCAGTCCACAATGCCTCTGTTCACTAGCAGATGATATGTTAAAATCATTCTGTTTGTATTGGTCAGAAATTAGGTGCCTCTCACCACAGAATAATTGAGGTTGGAAGGAGTTTCTGGTGGGATGTCATCTAGTCCAGCCACCTGGTCCCAGGTAAGGTAACTCCAAAGTTCGATCAGGTTGCTCAGGTCCTCATTCAGTAGAAGTTTTAATATCTTCAATGAAAAAGATTATACAACCTTTCCAAGCCCCTGTTCCAGTGCTTGCTTATTCACATTGACTACACTTACACCAATAAATATCCACCTCTTGTTACTATACCTGCTGTATTTTATTCAGGACTTACTGTGCCATTGTATTATATTTGTAAAGGTCAAAATTGTCACAAGGTACAGGTGACCTTTCCAAAGATAATTACGTCTCTGAACCTGCTGTGGCTTTTCACTCCCTTTCAAACATGCAAGTTTGAAAACAAAGAAATATATGCAAAACCATGATGCTAGAGTTTCACAAGAAGTAAGGTTTGCTTGTCATAATTTTTATTTCACTTTGTATTTTGCACTGGAAACCAAAAGGGCATCATGTTTTGTTTATGATTCCATTGCAGAGAAATGACAAAGTCTTATGATCAAACCTCCCACAGACCTGTTGTGCAAGTCGTGTCTTAAGTGGAACACACATTCATCATCAAACCTCTAGTTCCCACTAACTGGAAAACTTAAACAGAACCCCCCACATCCCTGAGAATTCTGCTGCACATTGCTAATTTGGTGAACTTCACTTACAAACACTTACTATCCACTTCTGTGAACTAGAGAACGCTAAACAATACAAATGAAGTAACAAGAGAAAATTTATGCCTATGACAGGAAACTATCTTTCATATTTAAATTAAAGCAGCAATTAACAGGTTCACATTCCTTTTCCATTTGTGGTCTAGTTCTAGCCCATGTTTCACTGTTAATGTTAAACTTTTCAGATCCTCATCTCTATTTTCCAGAGTAAGTAAATATCACATAACCATCAGTGCTTGCAATTCATTTTTCCCATTTTCTGAATTTTCTCTCCTTGCAAAGTCAAGTTAAATCTCTGATTTCATTTCTACCTAAAACTCTGTTTCTGCATGCCTGCAGAAAAACTAAGCTCACTGGCTCCTTGTTCAACAACAGTTTTTATTGAGCCACTAAGCACCTTCTTGAGCTTTTAACAGCTCATCTCTTTGCAGATTCAGAACGCAACTGATTTTTAAAGCTGCTAAAGGCCAAATGCTTCCTTTGTCTCACAGTGAGGTTTCTTCCATACTTTTATTCCTATAGCCCTGGATTAGTGCTAGCAGCTGTCTGTGTATGATAATTCTTACAATGTGACATTTGTGATGTACATCCTTCCTGCAGAGTTCATCTGGCAGGACTGGTCTCTTAATAGATATCTCAAGAGATATCTTGATTGTCCAGAATGTTGTTACACAGCTGTCTCTATCTGATAATAGCTATCCCTATGTTTATTTCATGTTATATTCACCTCACACATATTTTGGAGCAAGCTGAGAAGCTATAAAATAACTGCAGCACTCACACTCAAATCAGCTGCTGCCAGGAGGCAGAGGGATAACATTATGTGTTGGAACTACTTTTCACACTAGGAAGGCTTGTTCCAGCCCAAAGCATCTTCACTAATTTCATTTACACATCCCAACCACTTGTGTTCTCACTACCAGCTATAGATGACTGCAGCTGGGAAAGTAGGACTTTGTACACACAGATCTCTACTGCAGCAGTCATTTTTAACTGCAATTTGGTTTTCTGTAAAGTTCTGCTATTCTACCAGCTCCTGGCATCAACTACAGTACATAATAGCACTTCAGCATTTGGGATGGATATAGTTTTGTGTGTGAATCAGCTTTAAAACCACATTGCAATTGCTTAGGGGCAAGCCACATTAACATAGTATTGTAAGTCCTGCTTATCAAGTATTCAAACTTACTGTCTTACTTCTGTGTGAAGATTGCAATCTCCAGGGCAGTCAGTTTGGCATTTCTTGAGAGCAGATATCAGTGTTTTAATTAGAAACTGTTACAACACGTTAGGAAGGGGAAATCCTGTGTACCAGGATTTCTGTTTGCATAAAAATGGCAATACAGGCGGACTTAACTATTGCAAATTGAGTTCCATCTGTTTCTTCTACTCATCTCAGCATTAGTTTCAGGTCCTAAAATGAAGGAAGTTCACACTTGGAGGGGGTGGTGATGGGAGGTTCTTTCGTAATTTTAATCTATTTAAATCAGCATGGTTGCAACATATTTCTCAGATGAGACCTTATGAGAAATATTAATCTTGGGAGATCAAAGAAAGAGGTTAAAAACCAAGTAAGTAAAAAACTTTTTCCTGCATTGCTGTGTTTTATGGGTGCCTGGAGCTGCCCCAGTTTCATGACTAACTTGACCAGCACCCTGAAGTCAGTTCAGAGGATGCCATACACTCTCAGGATGTGAACACACAGAACCACATCAACTGCACCAGTCACCAAATACAAAAGAAACAGGAAGCACCAAGATAAGTTTTTCAAGATATCACCAAAGCTCCGAAGAAGGAAGCTAGAGCGGAATGCTGCCTATAGCTGAAAGCAAATAGTCCATAATGAATGAAGATACCTTTCAGGATGAACACAAATCAGTACTATTCTGAGACCCATCAATGTCTCTTGTCTGCAAGTTTTTATAAAAATATCAAAGTTGCTGTGGATTCTCCTGGCTCAATACTCTGACAGAATTAATTTCTGTACTTTCCTGGAAACAAAGATGGAGAATGCAGAAGCAGAAAAAAAATAGCTGCAATAAGCTTATCTAATAAGTTAAATTATGTTTATTTTAAAATAGTATTAATATTTACAATTGATAATGCCCAAATAGTGAGGCAAACCAAGCAAGGCCTCTGTTCTTTTAGCTATACATTTGTTCTACAAAGGTATCAGGTGTCCAGTGTAACTCTTTAGATTCAAGCAAGGTGAAAGTTCTTGCCACGAGGTGCTAGGAGTTTCCCCATTAAAACAATATGTAGTCTGTGATCTGATGACAGGTTGCTAATTGGCAGGACTGGAGAACACTTCTGAGAATCAGGATGCAAACTAGCTTGCTCCAGACGAGTGGGCTTTTTTATTTGGAGGTTGTTCCCCCACCCAAGGAAATAAAAAGAAAAATCTTTTTGAAAGGCAATTGAAGAGGTCACAAAAGCCTCGAGGATAACAGTTGTTGCCTACTCAGTTTGAGAATTTTATCCAAAATGGCTTCCAGAAATACTTAAGAAAAGGGAGGCAGGGGGGTAGGGGGAGAGGGAGACTTTCCTGTGTAAAAGCAGAATTCTCGAAGCTCTATTTCTGCCCATTCCAATTTTTCAGGAGGAGCAAAACCATTCATATTTATTTAATGTAGCTACTGCCCTTGTGGTATTAAGCACCTACAGCCATGCAGGGCAGCAAGCTCCACTGAATGCCATGTTTCCTGTTTAGCACAGGTTTCTGAGAAGAGCCAATCATTTTGGCATCAATGAGAAAATCTAATTTAGAGCAAGTCTACTTAGTCAGCTTCATTTTTGCCACCCAATAATGGGTTGATTTTTGTTTCTTTGTGTTTCAAAGACTTTGCTTTGATTTTGGGGGGAATGCCTAAAAATTGTCATCCTTGTCCGTTCTACAGATGGATTATCCAGGTAATCCTTGAGCAAGGCCTGAATTCTTATTAATTCCATTGCTTATGAGTAGAAGCTCCCAACCACTTTTAACTGCAAGCTTGTCAGCACATGCTAGGATGTTGGAAGAATGTAGGTTTTTATACCAGCTTTCCAAATAATCAGTTGTGTGCCAGTCTCTTCATTAGCAATTCTGAAAGACTTAAGCAATGACTTCTCTTTGCTGTGTATCTGCAAACAGCTGTACTGGGCACACATACAGGCAGTGCTTATTTTCCTACTTCAGTAGCATTATGAACCTAAAAGCAGAACCAAAAAAAATTGACTGGTTGTGTCTCTTGTCCAGATGACATTGAACAAACTGGAAACTAAGTAAAGCTGCTCATTCAGCCTGCCAGAGACTTTCAGAAAAATCTGGAATTCGGTGCAATTATTTTAAGTTAGCTGCCTCAGAATCTGACATGAAGCACAGTCAGGTGCCCTTAAACATCCAGAGCTGTGTACAAATTAGAGATCCTAAATAGATATATAAATTATTTTTTAATAAGCATTAAGAAACTTCCAAGTACTTTTGTCTCAGGATATTTTTGTTAGACCAGAAAATTTATCAACCTAGGATCCATTGTTTCTGAGGTACTTTACACAACATACTGTGATGCTTAAGAAGAGGTTTCTTTAACTGAGGAATTTGGCAGTAATTTCAATGAGGCAGTAGATAGAAATTTGCTGTGGTTCTATTGGAAGGAGAGCTCCCTTGCAGCAATGAGAGCAAATCACCATGGATACTTTTTGCTAAGATGGTATTAAAGCGCAGCATGTACACTTACATCTTTCCTTTTGTAATAAGCAGCATTTTGTGATACAGTCTGGAGTGACTGAGTAAAAGGGTTATTTGCACAGCAAGACATCAGGACTTTCCCAGAACTGCTGCAGAATTTGTTATGCTCCAGAGCAGGCCAGTTGACAGCACATTTTGTTACACATAGGAAAGGTTAAGAGATGAGTGGACAAGTGAACTTACCCAAAGAGTTTGGTAAACTCCAGGTGATACACACAGAGGAAAAATAGATTTGTGAACGGGCCTTAAATAAATTATCACCATGAGAAGCTAACTAAATGTTCTCATGTTGTCACAGAATGATCTGGTTTTCAAATCAGAGGGGACCAAACACACACTCCACTGAAGTTATAGTATCTTCTTACCCTCCTTTATGTAAACACCAGCTCTGGTATTGAGCAGGGGAGCAGCACCTCTCCAGGGCAACATTGTCCTTCTGGGTTTCACAACACAAGTATGTCTCAGACTCTGCACTGGGATCTGATTGTCCTTTGTATTGACGCACATATGTATTTACATATATATGACATTAGACCCAGATAAAGACGTCTTGTTCTTCCGTGATAAAGCCAGACTGTGAGAGATCACTCACATCACTTTGTCTCCTCTCACTTCACAGAAGAGCTGTGCACAAAGCCACAGGGGCACACAGGAAGAGATACACTGTCTTGAATCTGTTGACACAAGCCAGAGCACGTTCCTTATTCTGTAAAGAACAATAAACAAGTATCAACTAGCACCCTGATTTGAGGTTTATTATGGGTTTGACATATTCCTGTCCTAGTATCTGCCAACACTGTATGCCAAACAGTCTTCTCTTTCTGTAACTTTATTCCAACATAATTTCTGTTTGAACAAAAATCATGTTTTTTTACTCAGTTGGTTAGTTATAAAGGAATAACAAACTTTGTTAAACAATTTTACCTGCCTTACCAAAAATGAAACTGCAGAAGAAAGTTTGCTAACAGTGTGGATATAATGTTTTGGCTGTTTAAATGAAGTCGTTCTATTTTTATTACAAATTCTAGGTAAGGCAAAGGCATTTGTAGGGTGTTTGTAACCAGCTACCTGTCCAGTAAGGACGATACAAAAAAGTCGTGTGAGGACTTAATGGCCAGGGTGAGATACCTAAGTTCAGTTCTGATCCTTCACCCAAGAGACTCAAAGGTTACAGCTCACAAAAGGTGAAAGGATTTACTTATTCTAGCCCTGGGAGGTTTGTACTTGCTGCAGCACTTCATCGTAGCTCCTCCATGAGCAATGCTACCCCATACAGCTTCAGCTGGGGCCCGGTGGATGAGTAACTTCTAGGGGGTTGAAGGTTTCTGTTCCTTCAGGAGCTATCTAGATGCAACTCAGGAAAGGGATTATGGAAAGGAGATAAATCTGAGCTCTCATTTTGGGGGACAAATATGCAGAGCAGTCAACAGGACCTTCTGCATCTCTTGAGGTCATACTTCAAGAGGAATGACCACTGCACCTTCTCCTTCCACTTGGGATCATAACTGGAAAGGGTTGAGGCAACTGCAAGTATTTCTGACCTACCACTGCTTGTTTCCTGGTTGTGTCTAGGTAGCTCATTAGTCAGCCTAAAGGGCTTTTCAGCCTGAATCAGCCTTTCAAAGAGCACCAAGAGCTGCTGAACCCCAAGCCACAAACAGGATTTTGATCTAGATGTTTGTTTTTCCTTAAATGGACCTGAATCTGAGATGTAACCCACATTCTCCAGCAAGAGAGAAAAGTGTGACAGTAGGGTTTTTGCTTGCTGTCATGCTTAAGTGCCCTCCTTCCACTCAAAAGTCAAGAGGCTTAGAGAGCTAATGCAGAGGTATCAAAAAGCTGAACCATGACTATCAAAACAGTAGGGGTGGCTCACAACATACCTGATATTCACTGCAGTTAGGAGCTGAAGCACCCATTCGCAATCAGAAAGTGGACAAATTAGTTTGTACCTACACAAGCTAAAAATGTAACCATTTAAATACTACAGTCTAATGTTTTGGGGATTTTTTCCCCTACCCTTATTCTTAAGATTGACATCCTCCCACTCTTCTCCTTACACAGGGATTGCAAATTTGTTCATAGCGGTCCAGTACTATCCTCTCTCAACAAGACACCTCTGATGCCTGTTTAGTCAGGGATAAAAATCCAATGCTTTTAGCCCAAATCAACTCAGACAAAAGCAACAGCATCTGGCTTCCAGTTCAGTCTTGATCTTGACCATCAGTGATGCCTGTCAGACTTCTACATAATTTTCTTCTCACAGAGTAGTCAGTGTCCTTTTCCTACATCTTCCCACTCATGTTTAAATATTTGTTGTCTTCATTTAAAAAGCAACAGAGTTTCTAAAGAACAGCAGAATTTGTACAACTGAGATATTTCACACAGCTTGATCCACAGGGTATTAATTGTTTCTGGTTTCCAGATGAAACACTGTGGATTTTAAAGTACCACACTAATGTGGATGTTCCCAGCAAATCAGACATTACAGGTTCACTTGCTATTTATGCTCCTATACTTATTCAAGTGACGTGACCTTCTCCTCCTTGGTGGAATAATGAAAGGTCTTATGGCAAGTACTTGGTCTTGGCATGGTCCGTTCCCTTCTGACTGCAATTGGATTGGGAATTCTTAGGGACAGGAGATTTCTCCCTGTCAAAACCACATGATTTAAACCAGTTGAGAAATGGCAAAGTGAAGGAAACAGAAGAAGGAATCTTTACCTTTGTCAAACTTTTGACTGCCATGGTAAACATACTTTCAGGATAAGTTTTCAGCAAAGCATTTAAGAAATTATTTCCTCATGAGTAAGGCCAGCCAGGAAGACTTCCACACCAGCCAAGCTTCATTTGAAATCAGATTTGCAGCATCTCAGTTCCTTAATGGAAACAAGCTGAGTGCCTGCACATAGTTTTCTGGATGTCTAATTCAGCAGGTGACTCCCCCTTTCTGTCCAGAATATTCACCTTTCCTCTCTCTGCCCCAATTATAATACTTTCACAGAACAGCAATGTTCCTTCTGTAAGAACTTAGTTAATTGTTGAATTTATTTTTTTTTTTTACAAATCTAAACAATTCTATGATCTGTCCCTCCTCACTGCCAAAATCGTGCTGTTCTCTGCCCATTTTCTGCATCGTGTGCCATGAGATCTTCCAGATCTGCAAAGCTGTGTTTGTTCTGCAGGTGACACATGGAAGCAATTCCTAAATACCTGTATGCATTGTTTCAAATCCCCTGCAGTAGAAACCACACGTTGCCGTTTTTATTACTTTACCCAAACCTACTAAAATACAAAACTGCATGCTCTCATTTGCTTTTTAAATAATTCTTTCTGGTATGACTGTCCACTAAAGAAGAGGGGAAAAAACAAAACCACAAAAACCCCAAACATCAAAAATACAGAGACAGCCATTGAAATCACTTTCAACAGCCTTCTCTAAAATGCTACATGTAGTTATATGAATTATATTACAAGAAGTAATCTTACAGTGGTCACATATTATCACAAAAGGAAAAAGCAAAACATATTTAAGTTTAATGATTTACGGCGGGGGGTGTGCATAAGGTCGAGAGAGAACCACAGCCGATAGAGCACAGTACTGAACTGACTCTATGTGTGAGGGCAAGAGAGGTTGAGGGCGTTACCGGAGCTGCCTGAAGGCCGCGAAGGAGGCGAAGTGTCAGTAGATGGCACTCGGGCTGCAGCACAGCCCCACAGCTTGCACGGTCCCCGCAGAGATCCCAGCAGACGCACAAAACATTGGGGAACGGAAAGACTTAAAGGTGTCAGAGGCCCTGTGCCACAGCACGCGAGGCAGCCCCGCCGTGGAAGACCCAGAGAGCTGCAGGTGGCGCCGGCGCCAGCCGCGGTGACCTGCTCACCGCAACGGGAGATCATTTTTTCCATTGTAGCTTAGACATCTTTCCTTCCCAGGCCACTTCCCGCCTCACTTCGTAACTACCCGAAGCTATGGAGAGAATGAGGGATTTAGCTCCAGATCAGTTTTTAAGCAAGGGTATAATCAGGGCAGGCTATGGAAGGCAGCACTGTCACCTCTCACCAAAAGCTTAGAAAAAAATCGCAAGGCAGGGCAACTCCCAGTTCCTGAACTTCGTTTCTAAAACTAAGGGGATCCCCCCAGTCCAAGCCTCCCATTCATATAAGCCAGTGGTGCTCCACTCTGATCAAGGGCCTGGAGTTGTAACCACTGAAAATAGAGGCAGGTACTCTTCTCTGCAGGCAGCTGTCCTGCATCCGTAAATCACTGTGTGCAGGTACTGTTAATGTTTGCCTAAGCTTTGCTCCCTCCTCCCTGCCTGCAGAATCCCTGAAGAAATGTGAGGAAACAAAGCATTAAAACTAACCTACTCAGTACATTCTAAAACACGTATACTGTTTCTATAAGCAAGCATTAAAACCACAGTAACTGAGCCACTAATCTTTAATAAAACTTCTGTTTAAAAAACATATCTCTGTTCCCTAGCAGGTAATATTACAGCTGCTCACAGCTGCTCACAGCTACTGAGATTGAACATTTTCAGTGCAGATGCTGTTGGCACTACTGGGCTGAACCCAAAATGTCTTCGAAGCTGGATCAACAAAGTCCATGAATATTCAGGCACTAAAGAATTTGGGCAGATATCCCAGAAGTGGCAAGACCCAGTGCTGAATCTAAAGCTCTCCCAGCTTTTTGTGTTGGAAACACAGCTATTCAGATTGCTTTATGCTCTAATGGGAGCATTGAAGACTATGAAACAAATAAACAAATAAAATCCTTCTCTGTTGATTAAAATAAAGTATTTTAGCTTTTTTTTCCTTCTCATGCAGCCAGTAACAGTGCTGCCCCTCACAGAACTGCACACACTATTGTTCAGCAGCTGCTGCTCATCCATCCTTTTGGATGAGAACAGTTGCTTTGCTCTTCCCCGTCGTGAGCAGTAATGCTTGGGGATAAAGCTGGCCAGGGGTTGTTTTCTGAAGGGCTCAGGTCACAGACAGCATTTGTTCTCTCTGCCACAGCTTGGCGTGGAGCTGGGAAAGCAGGTATGACAGCCACGGATCCAGGGAGTGTGGGAGGGAAACAGAAGAGGAGGGGCATGAGGAAGCCGAGCTGCTGCTGCTCTGCCGCTGCTCCAAGCTCCCAGGGCAGCCTCATCCTCTGCTCTTCTGGCACGGACTTTTCTCTGCCACACTGGCACCAGCTGCCAAACCTGGGTGTCACCTCTTGGACGACACAAATTCATCTACCCCCTTTTTTGCCAGTCCATGGAATAATCTGCACCAGAGACAGAGAGAACTTTGAAGAATCATCTGAAGAAAATTGCTCCTCAAAGGAAAGACACGGCATTGGAAAAGGCAAAAGTTCACCTCTGGCTACCCCTACCAAACACAGACCTACCTGTCAGCAGTCAGGGCTGCAGTGACTGCTCCTTGCCTGGCTCTATGGAGGAGAAGGAAAACAACTTTGTGCTTTCCTTTGGAGCCAACACCAGCAAGTGCAACCTTGAGACCAACCAAACAGAGGCCCCAACATGCTGGGCAGGAGCAACCAGGGGCGGCCCAGAGGTGGTGATTGTACCGGTGCTTTTTGGGTTGATTTTTCTCCTGGGAATGGTGGGGAACACGTTAGTGTTGATTGTTTTGGGGCGTTTCCGGCCTGCGGGACGCCCATCGCGCAGTGCCACCAACATCTTCATCTTGAACTTAAGCATTGCAGACTTCTCCTTTCTGCTCTTCTGCGTTCCCTTCCAGGCCACCATCTACTCCTTGCCAGAGTGGATCTTCGGTGCCTTCTTTTGCAAGTGGGTTCACTACTTGGCCATGGCAACAATGCTGGTCAGCATCTTCACTCTAGTGGCCATGTCGGTGGACAGATACATTGCTGTGGTCCATGCCAAACGCTCACCCTGCATCCGCAGCAAGCGTAACGCTGCCTTCGGCGTGGCTGTCATTTGGCTGCTGTCTCTCCTCATCGCCATCCCCGTGGCCCAGCACCAGGCCCTTGTGAGTGGCCATCAGCAGGCACCCAACAGCTCTTTTTGCTGGGAGCACTGGGCAAACGGTTCCACAGCCAAGCAGATGTACAAGATCACCATCCTGCTGGTGGGATACCTCCTGCCCCTGCTGCTCATCACCTGCTGCTATGCCAAGGTGGGTGCAAGGGATGGGAATAATGTTTAAATGGAGGGAAAGATCCCAGACTCTTGGTCGCTTCTGTGTGTACATAGCTACATAGCCAAATAACTGATCCAACCCTTTCTATATTCTCTCCTGGTACAGAATACTTTTTTGAGGCGGGGGAGGGAAAGAAAACAGAGAATGAAATTACATCAGCTCACAAAGAAGATTAAAATTAGTAAGATGACACCCAGCCTGAGACCCAAAGAATATTGCAGTTTTTGATATTTTTCATTTTGTTCTTTCTAAATAACAAATGTTTCCTACTGGCAAGAAGAAAAACCTATGGACGGATAAACATTTCTAGGCTATTGCTATGCTGTAATCAGGTTTCAAAAGCTAAATCTAGATGTTGTTAATTGAGAATTGCCTACAGCGCTCCAACAGTCCTTATGACCCTCCCTTGAAGGGTGAGCCCACTCCTACCACCACATTTGTTTGTGCTGCCTACAGGAGCAGCAGGACAGTCCCACCAGGGAGCAGGACTGGCAGCCTGCCCTCTGCCCATGTGCATCATCAGCCTAGGGAATAAATGAAGACAATCTGAGGCACAACATAAAATTCAAAGTCCATGTGAAAACTCCTGTGGATTTCAGCATAGTGCCAGCTGAGCTCTTAATATGTGCTGAACTACTGGAAGCTTGGCAGGTTTAATGCTCTTTCCAAACCTTGCTTCTTGAAAGAGAAATTGGAGAGTTTAGAATTAAAATCTGAAAGCATCAAATTCATCTTTGAAGTCATGTTAAAACAATTATTTTAAATTTTTGATGCTTGAATGAGGAGTTCAAATATTAATACACAAATTTCAATTTCCCATTCAATATATTGCTCCTTTTTTCCCCCTAAGGTTTTATACCATCTCCATACGAAAGTAAAGAACATTTCCAAGAAGTCAGAGAGATCAAAGAAGAAGGTAAATATCTTTGGTTTAATCTGTACCTTGACTATAATACAATAGGCATGGCAGGTTTACAAAGCTATCAGCCTGGTCTGTGCTGATTCCAGTTGATTTAAGGTTACTGTTTCTGCCAGTCCTTTTTGCCTATGAATCCTAACCAGATTTAACTACAGATTATATTTAGTTTCTACTGGTTCATTACATTCACTACCATACACTCAGTTTTGTTTGCAATATACATATGAGTATCAATTCATAATAGGTCCTGCACCTACACTGTCTGTAAGGATAGAACTCAACTGGTATTTGCAACATTTTCTCAGCACATGGTAACTGTAGAAGTTATACACCTCAATATTGACTAGGCGGGTGTTAATTTCCCTTTCCCCTCAGAGTGTTTTTGAACATGTTTTCTGTGTTCATCTAACTTCAAGTAGGTTCTGATAAATATTCTTTTAACCACCTTTTCTAAGTCAACACATTATGCAGAAATGAGCTGCTGTGTATTGCCTGCTGCACAAACACCACCAGACCTAGATGGAACAGACTATGTTAAAGAACACCGTGTCTTATTTTGCCTACTGACTTTTTGATGAATGCTGATGCTGCCACAGATAAACTGTGAATTAAAATTTCAAAATCAAGAGTATCATTTCTTGATCAGTAGCGCAGACTACAAACAGAAAGCAGAGTCAGAGTTTGGTGAGTTTAACAGCTACCATGAGAAATGGCAACCAAGATATCTTGAGAGTTTTGATAATGTAAAATGCAGCAAATAAAGTGCTAAGAAGCACTGTCCTTCCACATAGAATCATTTCACAATTTCACAAGTCTGAAAAGTTGCTTTAGGTCTCAAAATCACCAACAAATCCAGAAACTGGTTGTATTAAATTCCCCTCCCGATTTTCCTCACCTATGTATGAATGGCACACTACCTATTTTGTTGCTAATTTTTGAGAGAATACTATCAACAGCTGAAAATTTCTACTGTCACTTTTCTGTAAAGAAGTTAGGAATTTCATTTATGACACTCACTTTTTCAAATGTATCCACTTGTGTTGTTTTCAGATTTGCTCTGTAGAGTTGGATGAAAAAATAACTCTACAGTTTCTTCAACCTAGGGCTTCATTATTAGATATAGCCAAGAGGATCAATCTTTAAGAAACACCTTTGATCTTACGTGTTCAAACAAGTTAGTGGTGCAGCACTTCTTCCTCCCTCCCCTTAAGTATTTTCCTCGCCATAATTATGAAACACTCAATAGCAATTCTGGTTCTATGTGGCACAGTTAGGCGTAGCTAAATAGGTGATCCTTTTAGATAAAACAGAAATTAAATACATTCCTCTACATACACACATCATCCTTCTCAATATGTCTTCTTCCAGCACTGTCTGTGTAGAAATTGTCCATCTAGCCTTCCTGCATGCCAAGCATCTTCTTTAGTGTAATTACTTCATGTATTTTTTGCTGCAAACACTACTCTTAACATGTCATAAGGAGATTTTCTTGGGCTGGTTGCAGACACACTCAATTCCTGCATATACTTTCAAAGCATACTTGAAACACAACAGTGAGAGTCAGTCTTCTGAAGCACATCTTCTTAAGAACACTTCACACTAGAGCCTAATAGGAAACTCACAGATGCATGTCAGTTATTGGCTACAATAATCCCCTGCAAGGCTGTAGTCTCAGGGCGCTGTGGCTGGACAGTGCCTAGGCGGAAAGGGACCTGGAGGTACTGGTCGACAGCCCATTGAACATGAGCCAGCAGTGTGCCCTGGTGGCCAAGAAGGCCAACGGCATCCTGGCCTAGATCAAAGGCAGTGTGGCCAGCAGGACCAGTGAAGACATTCTTCCCCTGTACTCGGGGCTAGTCAGGCTGCACCTTGAGTACTGTGTCCAGTTCTGGGCCCCTCGGTTTAGGAAGGACACAGAGATGCTTGAGCGCGTCCAGAGCAGGGCAACAAGGCTGGTGAAGGGCTTGGAACACAAGCCCTGTAAGGAACGGCTGAGGGAGCTGGGGTTGTTTAGCCTGGAGAAAAGGAGACTCAGAGGTGACCTTATCAGACTGTACAGCTTCCTGAAAGGTGGTTGTAGTCAGGTGGGGGTTGGTCTCTTTCTCCAGGCAACAACTGACAGAACAAGAGGACACAGTCTTAAACTGCACCAGGGTTGGATATTAGGAAGGAATTCTTCATGGAAAGAGTGGTGAAGTACTGGAATTGTCTGCCCGGGGAGGTGGTGGAATCACCACCCCTGGATGTGTTTAAAAAAAGATTGGATGTGGCACTCAGACCCATGGTTTAGTTGAGGTGTAAGGTCATGGGTTGGACTCAATGATCTTAGAGGTCTCTTCCAACCTGGTGATTCTGTGATTCTGTGTGATTCGTTTCTGCTAATCCAGCTTCCTTCTTATGTACTTAGTTGGTCCATTTGTGAAATTAGTTGTGTTTGGGTTTAATTCATAAACTTCATCAGGGATTAAGTGAACAACTTTTGCTTATTTTACTCAAAGATATCTGACTAATGAATCTTGATCCACGTTTGAAAGGTTACTTTAGTATATACGGAACATGGAGTTTGTCCTTAAATATATGACTTCAGTGGCTAAACCAGGATTGTCTTGAGCTGTGAGAGAAAGTGTAGCACAACAACCAAGTCTTCCCATATGAGGTGATAAAATTGTCTGAGTCACATCTGTTAATTCACAGTGTGCATCTTCACCATACTGATATAGAAAACCAAGTGTCATATTCATAAAAAAGAGTATAGTCTGAAACTATGACCATGCAGTTCCTGCTTCATTCCTATAATTTCAAGAAAACAGGGCATTTGCGCTATTATCCTCCTTCCACGTCCAAGAGAACAGGGTTTGGGTTTGCTCTTTTGGGGATTTCTCATTTGGGTTTGGTTTGGGTTTCTTCCTGTTTGGTTTGTGGGTTTGGTGTTGTTTTGTTTTTAAACAGTTAAATAGCAAATTTTGCAAACTTTTTTGTTCAAATCTCCCAATGCTCATCTGGGCTACATATATGAATAAAGGTCTCAAAAGAATCAAATTTCAGGCTCAGAATCCTTGTTGAACAAGATTTTCCAGTGAAAGAGTTGCCAGCATTACCACTGCAAACAGTTTGCTTTGTCACTCAGCATTTCAGAAGCTATAAGAACTCTCCTCAAGATTGAATACTTCAACATAAAACATAATTAAGAAGGAAGGCAAATGCCATAGAGCTCAGGCCTTGCCATAAGCAGCATTCCACATGCTGACTGGAAACACATTGCTATTATTCTCCATTATAGGCTGCTTCTGAAAAAAATAGTATTACCAGGTAAGATTTTTTTAAATGTCAAGACTTGTTTCTGGATCTTTAGCTTTCATTGACCTTGATGGAGCCTTGGTGTAATATCAGTCTCTCCACCCCCAGATCCTATAACAATGATAACAGGCAGAAGAGACATCATTCTTACTCACATAGTTTGAGCCATAGAACACAGAAATACAGTAGGAAGTATTACTGAGACAAATCCAAGTTAAAGCCACCTGAAAGGTCTTAGAGGAGCTGGTATTTTGTCTGCTATTAATACATCCTGGAAATTTGGAAACAACACGTGAACCTCAATAAGACAAACATTTACAGAACAAGTGGGACACTGCTGGATCCAGTCCTAGGGATTTCTAATGAGATGGTGATAGCATGGCCAAATTAATAATCTCAGTTGTGCAAGTCCATGCCTGACTTTCCTAGATGCATTGCTATAGCAAAGAAAGCAAAATAATCCTGGATTTAACTGACTCCGAGTATGTGAACCATATTACTGGAGCCCAGGTACTTGGTACTGTGGTTCAACCTTCCCCTTAAAGGTTGTATTGTACCATTAATTTGTATCTATGCTTTTAAAATTTAAAAAAAAAAAAAAAAAAAAAAAAAAAAAAAAATAAAAACTTCAGTTAAAAGAGGACGTTTTAATTTTACCTTTTNTGTGTGACCAATAATTTTTTTTTTTTTTTTTAAAAAAAAAAAAAAAAAAAAAAAAAAAAAAAAAAAAAGAAATTAACGCTTTTTTTTTTCCTTAAATAAATCAAACCCATGGAAACAGGAAACAGGAAACAAAGCTTAATGAACACCAGTATTAGGAATTCGTTATTCCAAGACGCCTCTTGCTTGTTTCTCTACCCTTTTCTGCCTTTTTGTGACACCGCATGGTTCCCAGTGCCTGCTGCCTCCAGCTGTGCTCCCTTCCCTCCCTGGTGTGTGCTGCCTGCTCCCAGCAGAGCAGCACCTGCTGCACAAGGACCTGCAGAGCTGCACGTGCAGACGAGTGTGTGATAACTCTGTCTGTTATCACAGCAAAACCCAGTTAAAAGTTAAAAGAATTGTAGAGGTTTTAGCTATCCACACAGTTAAGAGGAGCTCTGACACATACACCTAGAGTGGCACTGACACCCAATTTCCTCTCAACATGGTCTGGTCAAAAAGTTCCCACTGCTGCATGAAGCATCCTTAAATAAAAGTCTCCAACACCAGGCTTCACTTCAGCAGGATCTGGGGACCCAGCTGTTGTCTCCCAGACCACAGTACCACAACATATACCTGGGGTTTCAGCAGGGGTTTTATTCCCTGCATGATGCTTGCGAAGTCGCTTTTCCCTTCTCTTCCATTACTGATGATCTTTCTGCTGTCTGTTACTGTCCCATTTGCCACAATATTGTACTCAAAGTCTGTTATTTGAAGATAGTAGGGGCTAAAAGGACAGCTTAAGAGGGCCCTGTTTTTTAGGACAAACTCCTCATGAGCAGTGTTCAGACACACTATTGTAATGTCAGTTACAACCACATTTTGTTTGAATGGGTCCAGTTTATGAATAATGCAGAGAGCTGTGGCAGCTGTTACCCCCTCCAAGTCAGTGTTCAAACACCTGCTGGAAAGAACAAGTTTATTATTAGCAGAAACCTACAAATGACATACAGGCATATATCACATTAAAAAAAAAAAAAAAGGAAGGTTTTGTGATCTGTAGGCTTATAAGTTACAGGATGATTATTTTCAAACTACAGCAACCTTCTCAATTTATGCACACAAAGTTTTTACAAACTTTGTAAAAATTTCCCCTGCACGAAGTTTGCTGCATCCTGACTTCACATCCCATTATTAAAAGAATTTGATCTGTAATTCAGATTCCCACTTTGAAATTTTTATATAAGTTTGCCATCTACATGTCAGTGTTGGACATGCTCAATTTAATGTGCTTTTCCATTTATATGTAACATCTGTGCATTAGATCAAGGAAGATGTTTAGTACTTTTCGCAAGCTTAAGCTGAAATTCTGCATGATGGACTAAGACTGTGCCTGCAGAAGAGATATATGACCATCTGTTTCCCCATTTAATGCCATACTAGCTGTACGAGTTTGCCAGCCTTGAAAATCAGATGCTATGATGCTGCAGGATTCTCCTTTCAAGTTTTGGATGATCGTTTTATGAGGCCAGCCAGCAAGACCACATGCTAAGAAATTCTGTGCACCCTTCTATGACAATTAAGTGTATTTCAGTTCTGTTACCTCTTTTCTGAACTATGCAGAGTACAGCAAGTCTGTTATTTGGCTCCAAGGAAAGTTAACAATTCCCTCTCTGATAGTGTTGCAAAATATTTCATAAGAGCCCAGCCCCAGGAACTCTGATCGTACATCTGCCTTAAATAAGATGATTTAATGATGGAAATTAATGCAAACCGAGGGCTATCATGGCCCTGTGGTGTTTTACTGGCCTCTGGAGCACACCAGGGTTCGTCATCGTTTACTCAGTTCTGTCTTGTGCATCCTTAAAAAACAAATAACAATCCTTGCAAACTGAACAATCTGAAATGCTTTTTCAAATTTAGGAATGTTTCTGGGGATGTGAATTTCACAGCTATTTTGCAAGCTCCTTTGAAAGGGTAGAAGGAGTTGTAGGGCCTTGAGGCCAGAAGCTTCAATTAACAGACCAAATGAGCCACTTAAAGATAACAAATTAGTACTATGCTTTTCTATTGGTTAGCTACAATAGAAAGGTGAGCCGTGCTTTCCTGGTGGGCAAGCAGATCAGCTGTTCATTGCTTCCAGAGCTAAGCAAACACAAAGACACACGGAGTTTATTTGGGACACTCCCTGAAGTGCTGCACTTTGAAGGTCATACAAGAGCTTAAGGTAAAAGATACAGAATTCCTTCAAGGTAGACGGGTATTCCAAACGTCTTGGCCAAGAGAGGCAGATAAAAGTTGCACTGTTACTGCTTTCCTGTGTGATAAACTAATTATTTGGCTATTGTTCATGCAAATTGAAGGTTTTCACGTAGACAATGGACGTGATGTTCAAGGCGTTGGCATTTGAACAGCAGTAGATACAGCAAAGGAACATGGAAGAGCCTGCGATCCACGGAGCAAAAGAACATAATTCTGAAGTGAAATCCTGCTCGTTGTTTGCTTAACAGGAGCCCAGGGCAGCAGGAATTAAGAGCATCATTACCAATTAGGGGATAATAGAAATATCACAATGCTCGTAAGCATTTATGAATACAAGGTGAATGAGTTTCAAGGGCACCAAGAGAGGAGATTAGTGGCATAATCCCAGAATGAGAGGTGTGCAGATGAGCAGCTGGAACAGTCAGTGCAAGCAAGCTGCTGGGAAATGAAGAGTCCCTCTTAGTACATAAAGTGAGTAACCAAAATGAACTGATAACATCTGAAAATATATTTACTTCAGTCCCTCCTCTTCTTTGTGGCATCCAACTGCCATCTCTGACCCCAAGAAAGAAGACAGAATAATGAAAAAGAGTACTTTCAGTGTGGTTTTCAGATGACTGAAGGGTAGAATTATACTCAAGTGTAATTAAAAAAAGACCAAAGGGCAATGAGAAGTGCTTAAATACTAATTAAAAGATGTGCGTGCTCTGAAGTAGAGAAAGCTGCTATCCAACATTTAAGTTACTTAAGAATAGGTATGCCATTTTCTGAACATTTTGCATTTATCACTAAGCTATGAGCATGCTTCTGGAGATCAGATTGTGCTTGGGACCTTTCTGTTAGAACTTTATGTGCCAAAAGGAAAAGAATGCTTGCAAATCCATCAGGGGGAGTCAGATTTGCCAACAGAGCAAACAAGAACCCGGCACCAGGAGTGAAGAAACTGGCAGTTTTGACTTTGCATGTTGGCTCACAGATGGACTCGGAGCAAAGGGATATTCTCGATTGAGTATCCCTGAATCTAAAGCCACAAAAATTGTCTTCCTCAGAGGCTGGTAAGTACCTCCAGCAGTACAGTGGTATATTGCACTAAGCACTGTCTTTCCTACGCACTGGCACAGGGTACCTGCAGTATCTAAAAACAAAAGCTTAAGGCACCAAGGGTCACTACATTTTTTCCAAGTCTTCACTACAGTAAATTACAATATATAGTGAAGTCTGTAACTCTGCAGCTTACCATAATCAAGTCTGGGGCAATCAAAACATGCACCAATTGTCTCTCAAACTTTAAGGAAAAAAATATACAAGTTAGAGATGAGCATAAAAGGAGAAAAGATTTATCAGTAAATCACACAATCAGATTTCAGACATCCTCCTACAGAGCAGTAATAAAGGAAGAGTCAATTGTTGTTGGCTGATAAGACTGTGTGGAAAAACAGGCGTAGGCTTCTTTATGCTTCTTCACTTAGAATTACGGAAGAAAAAAGAGGAAAAATAATCTCACCATATTCAGGAAACAGCAGTTGTCTCACTAATGAAGCCCAGTTTGTCTGCAAGCCAGTACTGTTTAATAAAAACCTAATTGAATGTTCTTTCCCATTTCTGTGTGGCTGAGGTACACAGTAGAAATGGATGCTCTGATCAGCGCTGAAAAATGATGTGCAGCTGGGATGACTCCCACTGGGACTAAATTAGGAAAGTGACAAGCCCTCTACCCCTTTAAACTGTTCTGTCCACTCTATATTTTGATCTCAGGAATGTAATTTTATTAATCTAACATTCAGCTAGTTCTTCCTGAAATATGTAAATCCATGGAATACTTGAAGCATTTGACTCATTACAGGATAATCTTAATTCTGCCCTTGACAAGATGCCTGACAAGTTGAAGCAACTTTATTAGAAGTTTATCAAGGACAACAGCTGTAAACACAATTAAATTTAAAGACTTCATCATCCTCCAGAATGAGGTATCTCTCCCAAAATGTTTTTTAAACACATTTTCCATGGCTTTTTGAAGGATGGGAGAAGGCTAAAAGCAAGAAATAGCTTGTCCAGGGCCAGGGGAAAAAAATAATCAAAGGGCAAAACAGACAAAGAAAGTCTGGAAAGCACACATGAGAAGCAGACGATCTACAAAGATAACAAAAGAATAAGCAGGTAAATTCGAGACAATCTGCCCATGGCAGAAATAAGGGGGTGGGGAAGGAATAACAGAAGTTTATTTGATTATCTGACAAACAAAAATATCTCCTTGTCTTTGTTTGTCATCATGCTATTGATTGAATGCACAGCTTAAACACACTTACTTAGACTACAACAAATAACACTGTATAAGTTATTTTCTGGAGCTGCTCACAAGACTTCTACAAGTATTAAGAAAGACTGAAATAACCCAGTAGTGGCCATTGTACACGTCTGTTATGGACCCACCAAAACTTCAAAGTTGAACCAGAAGGTTTGCATTAAGTGGGGCTTAATGTTTGACCAACAGTAATGCAGTAACTGTGCAAACTATCACAGCCCATGGAAGAAGCTCTAACAGTACACAAACTATTTGGCTCAGTCCTCCATAGCTGGTCACAGTCCATAGTAACAGTAGTTTAAGCTACAACAAAGTTAAAACATTAAAAGCCAAATAATGTTTTGTTTCAGTTTCCACAATCTTAACTATGTGTTCTCTAACTTGAAAAAACAGACACAAGTTCCATTTCCAAAATCTGTTTCTCGAGTCATGAATTATGTACATTATTGCTGTAGTATTATCTGTGTTTTCCATCTGCAAAATCTCAAAAAGCTGAACCCCAGAAACAGCTTTGTGCTATTACATAGCAACTGCAAACCCATTTTGTAATACTCAGCCCTATGTTAAATACATGGTTTGTTATATCACAATAAAAGGGGGAAAAAAGCTAGGTATATAAGCCTTATTCAAAAGAATATTTCAGTGCTTGTAGCCCCCTAATTTAAGCAGATGGATGCTATGAAAGGTTGCCTGGGTAACAAGCCTAAGCTACTTAACATCGCTAGAAGGTAAAGAAGTAGCACCATTATTTCTGGTGAAAGCTAATGATGGGACCTGTTTATTAATCATTTCTTTGGTATCCAGCATACCACAGTGGGTAAGCTAGATCCCACAAGACCACTAAGTCTGTATCTTTCAGTCTCATCAACTTCTAATCATTCCAGTCTATTTTTAAGGACATCATCTGGCTCGCAGTATGGTCAGTTTGAGGATGCTTGGCAGGGTAGTTTGTTCACTCTCAGGGGAACATCTTTTTTAGCTCAGCTGTCAGACAGAATTCTGGTAGGTGAAACAAGGAAGCACCTGGAGTATGCCAGGTACACAGTGAACCTACAGGTTATTACCTTTCAAAGTTAATACAAACTTATTTGAGAGACCTATTTGACAGAAATCCCACTTTTTTTTCCCCTCACTTTTACTGTAGTCTTAATCTAAAGCAATAACATCTTCCTTAGAGAGGTTAATGGGTTTAACTAAATGTAGCCATGATAACCACTGATTAATGAATTTTTGTTTAGTAGAAAATTATCCCTGTTCTAGGAAAGTAACTTTACACTATTCACTTGAACTCATGCTAGGGAATTATTGACAGAAGCATTGACCTAGACTAGTAAGGCTGTAAATCTTGAGCTGAAATGAAACCTAAGTTTTAATTTTTCTCCACTGCTTTTCTGCTGCTTGTACAACAATTCTCCTAGGGGAAGGATTTCCTCTGCATGTTTGCAAGTTGCTATACTTATTAAAATTACAAAGTACAAATGAGAAACACTAAATACCAAAGTTAAAAAGCAGACATTGTGCAGAGAACCAAGTGGGGCAAGAGGAGGGAAGTCACCAGCTGTGCATCTGCTACAGAACCCCAAAATGAGGGATTAAATACAGAAAAATTGCTCACCTTGCATTACCATTTGTGTTATTGAAAATTCATGAAGTCAGGTGGAATTAGCCCCACAAAAACATTAGGAAAGGATCTTAGGGCCCCCAAGTCAGTAATCTGTGAGCCTTGCTAGACATTCACTTAATGTTCTAGAAGTAGAAGGTGAGAGAAAAGCAACACTCTCAGCACTCCTAAACTTGAAAATTGAGGTCCCGCTCCCACGGACCTCAGGGTCTTACAGAAAGAAAGTTGAAGTGAGTTTTGCTTAATTTATTCTCCGTTACTGTTAACCTTCATTTTGTATGGTGATCTCAAAGAACACTGTTTTCAGGAAAATATAACCTCAGGTCAAGTTTGGGACTGTGCCAGAGGCTGCCCAGTTAACTGGGAAGCAACCACGGCAGAGGCACACCTCTAATCCAGCCAGCACGGGCTGGGATCCCACAGGCACAGGGAGCCTCCCTCAGGTCATCACCCAGCTAGGAATACTTCTAACCAACAAGCACTGCATATTTTAAAAAAATCCTCTATTCACTGGTTTTCTGGGTTTCTCCCGTAATAGGGAAGATACTGGAAAAATCTTTCTCCTCAGGCCAGTCTTTGTTACTCCTCTCAGTGTCATGCTTGCTTGCAAGTTGTTTTCCCCTGCAATTATTTTCAATAGCCTTAATGTTCCTCAGCCTCCAAATGTTAGAGAATATTATCCCCACTCTTCCTTGTAACACGGTTAGCATTGTTGCAGCCTTTGTACTGTTTGAAGATTTATAGGCAGTACCTCCATTGTCTATAGTTATTTCCTTGAGCCACAACTGGTCAATCCAAGCTTACCAGGGTTTTTAGCATCCTTTTTCATATTGTCATGATTTGCCCACCTGGCAGTCGTCAGTGTTGCCTGTGTTACGCTGCCTTCACTAATGACAGAGGAAAGCAAACTCACTCACTCCACAGACTCACTTGATCACTGTGACCATTTAACACATGATATTGTCTTTTCCAGACAGCGCAGACAGTGCTTCTCGTGGTTGCTGTGTTCCTGCTCTCCTGGCTGCCACACCACATCATCACCATGTGGGCAGAGTTTGGGCACTTTCCCCTGAACAACATCTCCTTCACTTTCCGCATCATCTCTCACTGCTTGGCCTACGGGAACTCTTGCATCAACCCCATCCTTTACGCTTTCCTCTCGGAGAATTTCCGCAAGGCCTGCCGGCAAGTCTTCACCTGCAAGTTCTTCCTGCAGCCGGTTTCTGCTGAGAAACTGGCCAGAGTGCGCATGGAGAACTTCTCTACCACACACTCCACAACAAATGTGTAAGCTGGGCTCACAAATATGTTTCAGGAGGAAGAGGAGGGAAGAAGGTTCTGTCTGGGGAGAACGTGTACATGAGTGCATTCTGGGGAGCGGTGGAGTCTGCAAAAGGGTGGACTTTGTCAGATTGCTGGAGTGGTAGGAGACATATTTCCCTCTGGCTGTGATGATATGTGACAGAGTTTGTCCTAGGGTACCTTGCTAGACACTGGGCTATGTGAAACAGAATTATCTGAATGCCCATAAGATAGAGCCCAAATGCAGTTGTAGTTGTGACCACAGGATCTAAAATAAGATTTACACAGAAGGTAGAATCTATACAGACAAGAAGACAGCAGTTCATGATGTTTGTAGACAGTCATTTGGATGTGAACAATGAGTGATGTGACATTCAGAGAGCAATTTGGGAGAAGTCAAACTAAAGTCTTTGTATGTCTTTGTTTCTTCAACAAATTTGACCACGTGTGAGCTACACACATATTTAGCTCACTGCCTGTGGTAGGGTCTCTAAATCTCCTTGAAGCCTTTGTTGTAGCATTTACCTATTAGGCAGTAAAACCTTTCACATGACGCATCAGTGATGTGGCTGTCTGCATTTGGTGGCTCTGTATCAGCTTATACATCCCAGGGTCTGAATGTCTGTGTGCTCCTGTGTGTAATTACTGCTGTTAATCACTGGCTCCAGCAACTGTCTCTTGGTGAGCAACAGTAGGAAAGTGGTATTTCTTAATATATGCTTAAAAAACTGTGATTTTGTTTGAAAGCACTCTACAAAAGATTTTGTTAGTAAATAAGTGTTCTCTTGAGTCTATCTACCCAAGGCTTTTTATCAGTCACTTTAGTGTATATATATATATAATATGCCTGAAATGTTGTGGTGCTGGTTTTTTGGGTTTTCTGTTTGTTTGGGGTTTTTTTACTAACTGTTGTGATCAACAGTGCTCTAGCAACAAACAGTTAAGGGCATTTGTACCAAGTTCAAGGTTACTGCTTGTAACTATATAAAGTGCATATTACTTCAAAAGTAGGAAGCAAATGGCTGAAAGAACTTCATAATGTCACTGTGTTGTCTAATTTAGTATTTCTGGGAGCTGCAACCCAGACTGACCTGTTCATAGACTGTAAAAATGTGAGTTACAGAAGTTAAACTACAAATTATTTGCCGTCCATGCGATGAATGGATTTCCAGTCTCCACATGGATCACTCTCTCACTGTATTTCTAAAACTTGGGAGCTATTGTATTAAATAATCTTACTGCAGTTTGTAACTTCCTTTAAGAGCCCCTTGACTGTGCAATATGAACAGAGCAAATTTGTACAACAGGATAGTCATATTGCCTGATCCTTAGGTGACTATCTGTGCAAGTTTTCTTTGTTTAGTTTTTACTCTCAGTATATTAAGAGTAGCCCCAGTGTATCATTTCCTTGGGAACTAATTACTTAATCCAATGCTGTGATCTTCTCATTTACCATAATGTAGAAATTTACTATTTCTTCATTCTGAGCGATTGCACAGCCTAAAGTGGATAGCATGGGAACAACAGCCACTAAAAGAAAGGGTTGTGTTAAATCACGGCAACAGAAATCACAGCTAAAATGCTTATTTGTGTGATTATTTACCATGGATACAAACTAGCAGCTAGATATGACATAACCTCAGCCTCACACCAACGCCCTTGGTTTGAAGCAAAATAGGACAATGGCACAACCTTCAAAAGAAATCCTGCACTCCCTCTGTTACGTGAGAGTCACTAGAACCTGTGAGTCAACACACTTCTTTCATTTAACAGAAGACATCTTTCAGTGTATTGGTATTTTTTGGGTTTTATTACAGTTAGTTCAGAAACTGGACACGTCACTACAGTATGCAGAAAAAAATGTGCAGGAAACACTTTAGGGCTTTAAAAATTTTATTTAATATAACATGAAGGAGCAAAATCCCATTTCTCAGTTAAAGGTAACCAAAAAGTCACAAATTAAGGCCTTGAAAGAGCCTCAAGCATTATTGTGGCTTCTCATTCCCACTGAACTTTACAGGTATCTTTAGAATTCTCTGAGTGAACTGCTACATCACAAGAAAATCAAGTATCCTTCATCCTTTAGTCTCTCTACGTGTGTCTTTAACCGGCCAGGCTTTTTTTCCTGCCACAGCAGCAATTTTAAAGTTTTAATAACGAATGTTAGCTGATGGTGGGCAGCAGTGAAATGCAACGGAGCTGTATATCATACAGACGTACTCTCGTTTTGATTTGAATTTAAATTATAAGTCTCAAAATAATAAACTAAATCAACTGATGAAGTAATTTTTCGATATTCTCCAAAAGCATTCTGTTACTCACTTACTAGTTTCCTTTGGGAAAGCCACATGTTGTGATGGCTGAATACTGCAGCTTCCACAACAGCGCACAAAGTTAACCTGATCACCTGGTTCGGAAACTCAACTCTCTATTCTTTCCGTCTGCCTTACACACAGCAGATCATTCGCTCTGCCTTAATGCCCCCAAGGTAAGCCCCCACCAGGGAATGCCTAGCAACCAGAATCAATCTACTTTAAGTGAAGGTTTATTAATAGAGGAGTCCATTCCTGGGAGACCTGTCCTTTTCCGGGCTGCAGTCTCTATTTTCCGTACCAGGTCCACATCCCACCGATGGGTGACAAAACTAACCACAGCTCCGGGTGCCTTGCTCCCAACCCGGCCAACTCTCCCTGCGCGGTGCAGGTAGTCCTGCAGGGTGTCTGGGAAGTCGTAGTTGACCACTAGCTGCACGCTGCTGGTGTCCAGCCCCCGCGAGGCGAGGTCAGTGCAGACAAGGACAGACACATCGCCCTTCTGGAAAGAGGCAAAGATGCCAGCTCTAGCAGCTGCCGACATCTGTCCCTGCAGCCTCAGGTGCTTGATTTTGTGGTCGTCCAGGCTATAGCCCAGCCAGTTGACAGTGCTGGCACTGTTGCAGAAGATGAGAACAGCCCCGCCAGATGATGGGCGCTCCTTGAGCAGCTGCAGCAGTTCGGGCAGCTTGTCCTGGCCTTTGAGGCGCACAAACTTCTGCTGGACGTGAGGCGGCAGGCGGTGCAGGCTCTGGGTGCTGAGGGTGACAAACCGGCCCACGTCAGTGAACTTCGCCAGCGTCTCGCTGAGCCCCGCGGGGAAGGTGGCTCCGACCACCACCACCTGCGTCCTCTCCTCGTCGGGACCGGCTGGCCCGGGAGCGCCGGCGGCCAGGGGCGCGTGTGCCAGGATCTCCTCCAGCAGCTCCGCGAAGGACTCGTCCATCAGCGAGTCCGCCTCGTCCAGCACCATCCAGCGCAGCCTCTCCAGGGCCAGGAAGCGCCGCCGCAGCGCCTCCCGCAGCGCGCCGGGGGTGCCCAGCAGTACGGTGGGG
>WEIT01032278.1:9554-20960 GCA_013389985.1 Dryoscopus gambensis
CAAGCTCAAGGTTCCCTCCCCTTCTCCAAGCTCAAGGAATCTCCCCCATTCCTTTATTCTTAACATTTCCCCCATTCCTTTATTCTTAAATTCTCAATTTCCCCCATTCCTTTACTCTCAAAATTCCCCGCCTTCCTTTACTCTCACAAGGGCTTGGTGTCATTTTTTTGGGTTATTCTCACAACGAGGGTTTGGTGTAATTTCTTTTGCAGCTATTCTCACAACAAGGGTTTGGTGTCATTTCTTTTTTTGGGTTATTCTCACAACGAGGGTTTGGTGTCACCTTTTTTTTTTTGCGTTTCCACCACAGGAACAAGGTGTGGGAATCACCAGGTGGTTTCAGTTTGCCTTTCAGCTACCACTGACCACATTTTGGGATTAAAACCAACTCCCAGGGACAGGAAATCCAAACCCAAACCTGGCTCCGAGCTGCTCAAATGCCCTTCTATTTATAATGAGCTAAATTACTGTCCTGCTCTTAAATTGGAGCGTTTGAAGTCTGGCTCCAGGACTGGTTTTTTGCCAGGAACCTTCTAGTAATGCATTACAGCATGGTGTGGTTCTAGAGGGCTCAAAGGGAATTTCAGAGCAGCAGATGAGATAATTAGGAATTAATTACTGGAACAGCTGCCTGAGCAAAAGGTCAAACTCATCATCCCCAGACCTTTTTTCAGGGAATCTTTTTAAGTCACGTAATTCCAGTCTGGTCTCAAGAGACTTACTAAGGTTAGGGGAGAAATTCCTGATCCCCAAACTGAACATCCCGACAGAAATCCGCCGTGCCCTGAATTGTGGGCTGCTCCTGGGGGTGCAACACTCCGTAACTCAGGGCACCAGGACTCTGTGGAGCTGTGGTGATGCCTCAGGTTTTAACTTTTCTATTTCTCAAATCCTGCGCTGCTGGTGCGTGACTCCACAGCTCCCTGCGGCCCCTCAGCTGCTGCTCGACACAACAAACCTCGCCAGGTTTGCTCTTCAAGGACACCCAGACTGTCCCAGGCCCCAAAATGTGTAAATTAAAAACCTCTGAAGAGGCAAACTGGGGGTAATCACATCGAGTTATAACTGGAGAATTAACCCTGATGCGCCAATGGACCAAACTCACAAAAGGGTGATGAACCCGTGACCTGGCTCTGTCTTGGCCTGCCCAGGGTGGGCCTTTGAAGGCCCTTCAAAGAAACCCCCACTTTTATTCCTTTATCCTTGCCTGGCCTCTGTGTTTCAGGTGGCCACCCTGAGGCCTCTGAGGCCCTTACCTTGGCCCAGCCTGGCGCCCGTGATGGCCTCCTTGGCGCTGCCGAAGCCCAGCTCCCGGCACACCACGCTGGCCGACACCAGGTTCCAGTTGTCGTCGCACACCGTGCCCCACTCGCCGTTCTTCAGCACCTCCACCCGGCCTTCCCCCGTGTTGGCTCCTCCTTTCAGCCTCACCAGGGGTTGCTGGAAGAGACGGACGCGGGAGTGGCGTCACTGCTGCCCGCGAGTGGCACTTCCGCCCTTTACAGGGGTTATTTATGGAAAGCTGGGCCTAAAAATTACCCTGAAATCACCCGAGACACCTTAAAAACATCCGTCGCATAATTCCAGCTGCAGGAATCTCTGCAGGGATTTTGGCGAGCGCAGATTTGTTTCTCACACCTCCCGTGTGGGCAGAGAATAAAAAAAACTCACCCCAGTTCTCTGCAGGTGCTTGGTTTTAGGAGCCTTTTTCTGTCCTGGGCTGAACATGGTAAAAACCAGTTTTATATCCCTTGGGAGCCTTGTGGGAGGGTTGGGAATGGCCCTGAGCCCGCCAGAGCCCAGCTTGCAGCCCCTGGCTGCCCTAAAGGCGTTCATTTGCTGCTCACATCTCCAGCCCAGGCTCCTGGCTTAATCCAGGACCAATGCTGAGCTCAAGCCCTGTAAAACCTGCCTGAGTGCCCAGCTCTGAGCAATAATAATATATAAAAATTATATAGTAAATAAGAATGAAATAATAAATAATGAATGGAAGGTGGAATAAATAAGCTGGCTTTTGCAGTCAGAAATACCCAGCTGAGTGGCAGCTCCAGTTCCACTCATTTCTGGGTTTATATTATTTAATTATTACCTGTTAATGACCTACTCCTCTCCCTAGTGCCAAACAGGGAGCTGCCAACTCCTGCTGCACCCGGGTTTTGGCGGTGGGAGCAAAGCTTTAAGTGTGAAAACACCAAAAATCCTTCACTTTTCCGACGGGGAGCGTGCCTGGAGCATTTTCTCCGGGCTGGGGTCACACCGAGGACACCCAAAGCCTAAACAAAGGCTTAAGGAATGACTTGGCAGCGCGTGCGGCTCGGGAGATTAACAATGATTTACAGAACCTTTCACCTCCGGGGCCTAAATCCTGCAAGGGAAGAGGCTGGGATCCAGGCAGGGATTGCATGATTCCCACCCTAGAGGTGGGAAAAGCCCAAAAGATTCACAGATTCACAGATTCACAGAATGTATGGGTTGGAAGAGACCTTCAAGATCATCGAGTCCAACCCGTGCCCTAACACCTCATTCCCTTAAACCCACCCAGGAACAGCCGGGCTTTAAGGTCCCTTCCCAACCCAAACTGTTCCGTGATTCCATTTCCCCATCCCTCTGTGGGTGCTGCAGGAGCAGCTCTGAACTCTGGGAATCTGCTGGGCAGGAGGGCCTGGAGTGCCAGGACACAGGGAATGGCCTCCCACTGCCACAGGGCAGGGATAGGTGGGATTTTGGGACAGAATTCCTCCCTGTGAGGGTGGTGAGGGGCTGGGATGGAATTCCCAGAGCAGCTGTGGCTGCCCCTGGATCCCTGGCAGTGCCCAAGGCCGGGCTGGATGGGGCTGGGAGCACCCTGGGACAGTGGAGGTGTCCCCATGGCAGGGGTGGGATGGGATGGGCTTAAGGTCAACTATTCCCACATGGTGAATCATTCCCCCGCAGGCTTCTCCTACTCAAACTCAGAGTAGGATCAGGTTGGATATTCAGGAGAAATCGATCTCTTTGAGAGCGGTGAGGGGCCAGGATGGAATTCCCAGAGAAGCTGTGGCTGCCTCCTCCCTGGAACTTCCCTAGGCCAGGTTGGAACAACCCTAGCGGAAGGCGTCCTGCCCATGGCAGGGGGTGGGATTAGCTGATTTTTAAGGCTTTTCCAAGCCATTTTGGGATTCCAGGCCAGGCTGTGCCTGCTCACCTCCTGCCTGAAGGCCTTTCGGAAGCCGCTGTGGCTGCTGGGGGCGAAGGCCCGGCCGGGGACGCAGCTGACGACCGCCGGCATCCCGCTGTCACACGTGCTGTTCTTCCCGGAGCCCGCCGTCAGGTGGTTCCCCAGTTTGCAGCTGGAAATGTGGGCCTCGTTCCCACTGCAGTCCATGGAGTACGCCCAGTAGTGCTGCTTCCTTCTGCTGGCAAACATCCTGCGAGGAGTCAAGGAGAAGGGGAAAATTAGGGATCCATTAAAAAAAAAAATGCACTGATGGTGATGCCATAATAATTTTTGCTTTTTCATATATTCCTCTCATATCCCCCCTTCATATACGCTTTTATGCAGCTTTGCTGTACCCTCAGTGCTTTTAACCCACATACTTGTAATTCCCTAANGCTAATATGTAAGGTCTATAATTGTATAAGCAAACGATTGTGAGGGGACTTTTCTGTGTATTCTCCGGGGTGCATTTCCCAGCGTGCATTCCGTGCCTCGGTCCAGGGGGGGCATTCCTGCGGGGTGCTCCTGCCTGGATCTAAGGATCCTTAATAAACTCTGAGGTAAAATCCCTTTTTCCCTCTAACCGTGTTTGGCTTTTCATTCTAAGCCCAGGATAAGGCATCAATGGAGCGAAATTTTGGGAGGAAAAAATGCCCTGGGATGAAGCGAGGATTGGACGGGATTATTTGGAGGGTGATCAATTCATCCACACCGTGACTCTGTCGAGGTGTCACTTAAAAACATGGAATTATTCCGGTTGGAAAAAACCTCCAAGATCATCGGGTTCAACCACTTGAGAGGGAATAAATCTCCAGCAAAAAGGAAAAAAATCCGAGTGGGAACTGACACATTCCCAGGAGTGCAGCTCCCAGCGCACGCAGGGACGGGGATCGGCCGATTCCAAACGGACAGAGAGGGTTTGTGCAGATAACCGGGCTGGGGAGAAAAAAAACCTCCAAAGCTTCCCAAAAAAAACTTCCCCTTTTGCCGACCAGCAGCTATCAGCTGGGATTGGGAAAAATCCAAAGCCTCTCTGAGCCTCGGCGTTAACAACCGTGAGCCTGAGAGCAATTTCCGAGAGCAGGAGCAACTCCCCCCTGACTCGTTGCTGGCAGCAGCTCCTGCTTCTCGCTCCCAAACTGCCTGGAGCTGCTCCAGGCACTCCTGAGCAGGAAGGGGCACGCGTGATAAACCGGGAAGGGCAGCATTCCAGAATCCAGCTCCGTCCTAACGGAGCTGAGAGCCAGGGGAATGAAAATGGGTCAGGCCAGCCCCAAAAAAGGAGCTGGGAGCACAGGGAAGGCTCAGGGGAGCCCACGCCCTGCTGGGATCTCCACGTGGCTCCGTGCGATCCCGGTGCTGCTCCTCATTCCAGGAGCCTCTGCCACGCAGGGCTGGGAGCCTGGGATGAGCTGGGATACATGGCACGGCGAGGTGGGGGGAATTTGGGGAGAAAAAGCAGCGGTTCTGGTTTGCGCAGCACAGAGAGCCTGGGGAGCAGCTGGAGAGGGGCAGAGCGCCTTTCGGAGGGGTTTTTTTGGGAATTCCGCTGGGCAGGTCCAGGTTTTCCCGGCTGATCCCTTTAGGATTCAGGTTTTGCAGGGTCACAGATGTTGGAGGGGACGCTTTTCTCCCCTCCGCCGCCCAGCTCAGCACTTCTCCAGGCTCTGCTGGCTCCCAGCCACTGACTAATCCTTGCTGGAAGCTGGGCTGAGGTTGGGGATGGATCCAGCCGGGCTGGAGAGGGAGCTGTGATTGCATCCCACGATGCTGGAGAAGGAAGGAGCAGGGCCGAGCTCCATCCCAGGCAGCAGCAGCAGGACCCTGCCTGCCCTGTGGGGAAAAGCAGCAGTCAGAACCCACCTCAGAACTGTCAGGGATCCCCCAAACCGAGGGGAAAGGAATGGGAAAATAGGAATAGAGTTAAAATTTTAAAAATAAACCTGGGGAAGATGCAACACAGAGCAGCAGCCACTTCCCAGCTGTGCTCAGGGTGGAAGGGAGGACCTGCAGCAGCATTTTCACCCCTCACAGACAGCTCCGGAGAGCTCCATGAACTCCAGAGCAGACAAGAACCAGCCCGACTTAGGGAAGCAAGGATGGGGATGCCTTAGAATAGCAAACAATGACCTCATCCTGGAAATTTCATGAGGCATTAACATCTGGATGGTATTAACAGCCCCTGGGAGGCCGGGGAGAAACAAAGCCCCACCTCGCGTCCCCAGGCCGAATCAGTGTAAAAAAAGCAGAATTGAGCTGATCTCTGCAGCCAGAAACTCGGGGCTTTGCCGATGTTTCGCTTTCAACACAAAAGGGCCCAGCTGGGATCCGTGGGAGCTCGGGGTGACGCTGCTCAGGTCGGAGGTGGGAATGAATATTCCTGCTGGGAGAGCTCGGCCGGTTCCAGGTCAGGCTGGAACTCAAACCATTTCTGCTGGCGAGGAGAGGGGGATCTGCATCCCAGAAAAGCTTGGGACAAGGCACAGGCGGAGCCCGAGGGCTGCGGGGAGGGCTGAGGGGTTGGGTGAGGAGCAGAGAGCAATCACTGCCCTCAAACTCCGGGAGAGTTCACCCAAACCCCGCCGAGCAGAGGCTGCTGAGCTCCTCCCCGGGGCTGTGAGCAGAGGTTCCAACCCTTGGGAAATTCTCTGAGTTATCAAGGTGCTGCCTTCGGCCTCAGGGAGGAGGGAGGGAAGCCAGGCCCGCCAAAGCCCTTCAGATCCCGGCTTTTCCAGGGAAAAAAACAAACCAGGAGGGTTCCTGCTACCAGAACTGAAGTGATGACCTGCCCGTGACCTCTGGCCGGGTTTATGACGGGGTGAGCAGACTGGTTAAACTGGGAGGTGTGGTGTGGGCTGACACAGATCCTGGAGCTGCTCAGCTCCTCCAGCCATTTCTTTGTCAGCTCACAAAGGCTTCAAAGAGGCACCAGGTCCAGCTCTCTGATCCCAAATTTCTCCTCTCTCCAGCAGCAAAATGCATTAAATTCTGCCTTCCCAGCCAGAGCAGGGGCTGGGAGGAGGAGTTACGGCAGTGCCTGTGTAAAACCCACGGTGAGGAATGAACAAGAACAGGGAATCAGCGTTAGATTTGTTCCATTTCCGAACATAAATCGCGCTGTCAGCTCCAGAGGCCGGGTTACAGCCAGGAATAAACCCCTGGCAGCGGGACAGCGATGAACTAAGTTGTTTTCTTTCAAGCAAGATCCATCTGCAAATCATTTCACCTCCCAGCGTTGTGCAGGAGCAGAGCTCAGCGGGATCGGGGGCGGTGGGATCGGGGGGATGTGGGAAGGGGCAGCCTGGGCCAGCAGCAACCTGATCCCAGCCTTTCTGCCTGCAGGAGCAGGGACAGATCTGCTCTTGGGAGAAGGGGAGTCACAAATTCCAGCGAGCAAAGCCTGAGGAATGAGGAGGAAGGACTTTTCTGAGGCTTCACATTCACAGGGAGAGGCGGTTCGGCTCCAGGCTGAGCTTTTCCCTGTCCTGAGCAAACCGTGTGGGACGAGCGTCCCCCGGCCCAGGTGAGAGGGTGCCACTGGTCATCGTGACCACAAATCCAAGGTCATTCCCAGCCCACAGCTGGGAGCTTTCCCAGCCCAGTAACTCCAGTTGAACGCGAGGCACCCGCCCCCAGCACAAAGGGAAGCGGCCCAGGGAAGAATTCAGCTTTTAAACTCCGCCGACAAACAAAACCGTGCGGCTGCCAAGGCTTTACAAGCCTCTCCCACCCAATAAAATTCCATCCCTCTTTTTTTTTTCCAACCTGGGATAATGTTCAGTGTGTTCCCCGAAATATTTGTGGGTGCTGGAGCCCGGCAAGGCCGAAAACAAGGAAAGGGAGGGAGGTTTTGGGGCGCTGAGGCTCTTCAGCAGCAGGGATCTCCTGGGCTGGGATTTGGGAGAGCTTCACATTCCTGATTCCAGCTGAATTCAGTGGGATTTTCAGCGGCGCTGAGCTGATGCTGAGCAACCTTCTGTCAGTTTTTCCATTTCCATGTGTCCGAGAGACAGGACAGCTCCTGAGCACCCGTTTATTTAAGGCAGATGGCTCCAGATGCTCCGGTTAATGCTTTTCTTGGAAAGGCCACAACTGGAAGCAGGAAAAATCTACTTTGTCTGTCTGGAGGTGATTTATTCCCTGCTCCTGCAGGGGGTGGGAATCTCGGGGATGGGTTTGAGGGAAATGTGGAAGCAAACCCTCCTCAAACCGGTGTCCAGGGCAATGAATTCCCAGCTCATCTCCCTGGGAATCCTGCGGATGGAATTCCGGTGGGTTCTTTATTTCAGATTTTCCCTGTGCTGGCTCTGGGCTGTTCCAAGCCGAGGAACCTCTCGGATGGATCGGGATCTCGCTAATGAAAGAAATGAAACGTGGCCAGGCTGATCCGGAGGGAATGTTCAGAAATAGCAATTCCACGGGCCAGCAGGAGCAGGCAGGAAAACCACAGCTCCTGCCTGGAGCACTGGGGCCTCCCCCGAAGCGGCCGATGCTTCCCCACTCCCCAGGTCACGGAGGAGGAAAGGAACGAGACAGAATTTCATTTAAACCATTTCGCATCTGCGTTGGGGTGTTTCTCCTCAGGAACAGTGTGGGAAGAGCCCGGTCTGGGATGAGGGCTGGTGACAAAAAGCAAACTGAAGCAGTGACAACAAAAAAAGTCCAGAGCTCCTGGCTCCCGAGGAGCAGGAAACGCAGCCTAAACCTTTCCGCTCGCAGCTCTGGGAAACACAATGTTCTCCCCATAAATCATCAGTGTCTTCCTTCGTTTTATAGGAATCTGCAAATCTAGGGAGGAAAAGCAGCACTGAGATCCCGGAGGATTCTTCTCCCAGCACCGTCTGGGATGCACAGGCGGGAATTGCGCTCGGGGTGGGAAGGAGGAACCTGGGCACCAGGAAGCACAAGAAAGGCTCCTTTTATTCCAAGGTGACTTGGTTGGAGCTTCCAGCACATCCAGAACCGATCCAAGCTCTGGATTTCTGCACGGCGATGGGGTGAGCAGTTGGAGACTGTTCACACTATGGAATGACAGGACCCGGGGAATGGCTTCCCACTGCCACAGCGCTGGGCTAGGTGGGATATGGGGAAGGAATTCCTCCCTGCGAGGGTGGGGAGGGGCTGGGATGGAATTCCCAGAGAAGCTGTGGCTGCCCCTGGATCCCTGGCAGTGCCCAAGGCCGGGCTGGGAGCAGCCTGGAATAGTGAAGGTGTCCCTGGGCATGGCAGGGAAGGACTGGATGGGCTTTAAATCCCTTCCAACCCAAAGCATTCCAGGATTTTCTCGCAGCTGATGGACTTACTGGGACAGTGGGAGCAGTTGGGCCCCATCCCTCCCCTGCCCACCACACAGAATCATCCCTGCCAGAGGAAATATTCATGCTCGAGCTGCTATTACAAAATAAAAAGGTTTTTTGGGCCAACTGCCCCATCTCCAGGCCCTGTCAAACACTGATACATTTCAAGGTCTGCATCCAAAGGGTGAGGATCGAAGGGCTCCCCTGCCTGCACCAGGCAAATCCTGGCTGGAAAAGATCCCTGAGGGCACAAACCAGCCCTGCAGAGCCCCAGGGGCAAATCCTGGCTGGAAAAGATCCCTGAGGGCACAAAGCAGCCCTGCAGAGCCCCAGGGGCAAATCCTGGCTGGAAAAGATCCCTGAGGGCACAAACCAGCCCTGCAGGGCACCGGAGTCAATTCCTGTCTGGAAAAGATCCCTGAGGGCACAAACCAGCCCTGCAGGGCTCCAGGGGCAAATCCTGACAGGAAGAGATCCCTGAGGGCACAAACCAGCCCTGCAGAGCCCCACGGGCAAATCCTGGCTGCAAAAGATCCCTGAGGGCCCAAACCAGGACATTGCAAACATTTACACAGACGGAAAGCCCAGTCTGGAGGAACGAAGCCGTCGGAGCTTTTCCTCCCCCGGGGCCCGCGGTGGCACCTGACAGTTTCCATTTGGAACAAGGCCCCGAGTGTCGCGAGGAACGCTCGCGGCTCCCGCTGAGCCCTGCCCTTACTTGTAGACGTTGGTGTTGTATTTCCTCTCGCTCGGGAAGCCGAACATCCCGCAGACCACCCGGGAATTCTTCATGGTCCAGTGCTTGTCGCAGATCTGCTTCCAGGTGCCCTCGTCCTTCACCTCCACGTAGCCCTCGGTGACGGGGACGCGCTTGCGGTAGGTGGCCAGGATGGCGCGGATCCGGATGTCCTCCACCTGGATGTTCATGTTCTGTGGGCGGAAGATGAAGCGGGAATGACGCCGGATTGTAGGGAAAAGGGGTCACGGAGCTCCCAGGTGGGGTGAAAAGGAGGAGGTGTTGAGGAAGGGACAGGCAGGGAGGCAAACAGGAGCGGCAGGACAAGAGGGGTTCAGAATTCCAGAGGGCAGGGTTAGATGGGATATTGGGAAAAGTTTTTCCTTGTGAGGGGCTGGGATGGAATTCCCCAAGAAGCTGTGGCTGCCCCTGGATCCCTGGAAGTGCCCAAGGCCAGGCTGGAGCACCCTGGGACAGCGGGACGTGTCCCTGCCATGGCAGAGGGTGGAATGAGGTGATTTTGAAGCTTCCTTCCAACCCAAACCTTTCTGGGATTTTATGAAACCAACCTCTGCACCGTGTGCAAATCCATCCTCTGGAAGAGGACTCTTTTTTCTCATTAAAAAAAAAAAAAGCTCTGATTTATTTTATGAGGTAGCCCCATAACAAATCTGCTTCGTCACTTCAATTCCAGGTGCTGTTTTCACCTTAACTGAGCCCCTGTTCCTGTGGAAGCAAACCAAGCTCAGCTTTGTTAGGGCCAACCTTAATCACAGACTGATTCCGGGTGCAGGGGGCTGGGAGCCCTGGCAGGGAAGGACTTTGGGGTTTTCATCCAAAGCCATGATTTCATGTGGAATCTGGGATTCCAACGTGCTGACTCCAGCGTTTCTCCGGCTCCTCCTCCACAACCTGGGACGGCAAATGAGTCACGGAAGCCGAATGGATTTCACATGTGGGACCTACGTGAGGGCACAAACCAGAACGGGAGGGCCCCAGGGGCAAATCCTGGCTGGAAAACATTCCTGAGGGCACAAACCAGCCCTGCAGAGCTCCAGGGGCAAATCCTGGCTGGAAAACATTCCTGAGGGCACAAACCAGCCCTGCAGAGCTCCAGGGGCAAATCCTGGCTGGAAAACATTCCTGAGGGCACAAACCAGCCCTGCAGAGCTCCAGGGGCAAATCCTGGCTGGAAAACATTCCTGAGGGCACAAACCAGCCCTGCAGAGCTCCAGGGGCAAATCCTGGCTGGAAAACATTCCTGAGGGCACAAACCAGCCCTGCAGAGCTCCAGGGGCAAATCCTGGCTGGAAAACATTCCTGAGGGCACAAACCAGCCCTGCAGAGCTACAGAGGTGAATCCTGGCTGGAGGGGGGCAATTCCTGGCTGGAAAAGATCCCTGAGGGCACAAAGCAGCCCTGCAGGGCCCCAGAGGCAATTCCTGGCTGGAAAAGATCCTCTGTGGCGAGCGGTTACAAAAGAGCTTCTGAAAAATGGATGGATTCCCTTCCCGGAGCCCTTTCCTTGTCAAATGCGCCGAACCCACGTGGTGCCGCTCGGGGTTACATCAGAACTGAGGAATCCTCGGATTCAGCGACTTGGAAAAGAAGAGTTGCCCAGAGCTTTAAAGGGCCACGGGCCTCTGGTCAGGGCTCGCAGGGAGAGCAGGGCAGGACCTGCCGAGTCCTGCAAATTCCACGGCTCGCCCGTTCTCCAGATGCTTTCACTGGTGCTGGTGCAACAAAGAGAGCCCGGGGAAGGGCAAAGAAGGAGGCTGTGGGGGCAGGAAATGGGGCAAGGAGGGGGGTTGGCATCTCCTCCTCATCCTCAGCTGTTGCGGTGGAGTTTGCAACTTTCCCTGGGAGACAACCCGAGCCCGTGGAAGAATCAGGNTTTCCCCCCCATTTCTGATTTTTCTTTGTCTACATTTACCACCCAGTTTTGCAAATCACTGGTTCCCCCTTTCCCCCTCGGCTGCAGGAGTTCAATTCTCCAAAATCCGGGCTGCAGCATCCCTCGGACCCTGGAAAGCAGGATTTACCCGGCAGTGCTACTCACACAGGGCTCACAGGCTGAGCTCCAGGTTTGAAAGCTCTTGCAGCCCTCAAGGATTAAAAATAACCCCTGTGATACCCGCAGTGACATTTTCAGGATCTGTCTGAGAGCAAAACCGACC
>WEIT01032282.1:0-12147 GCA_013389985.1 Dryoscopus gambensis
GGGGAGGGAAACTCAACAGATCACTAACAGAAAATTTAAATCTATGTTATATTTAGGATGAGAGGAAATGGCCTCAAGTTGCTCCTGGGGAGGTTTAGGTTGGATATTAGGAAAAATATCTTCACTGAAAGGGTTGCCTAGCATTGGGACTGGCTGCCCAGGGAAATGGTTGAGTCCACCATCCCTGGGGATATTGAAAAGGGGTGTAAATGTGGCGCTAAGGGGCATGGTTCATTGGTGGACTTGGGAGTTGCAAATTAATAGCTGGACTCAATGATCTTAGTGGTCTTTTCCAACTAATATGATTCTGTGATTCCATGATCTTACAGGAATGGAATGTCAACTTTCTACATTGCTTTAGTCTGAAAATTTTTTACCTATTCCAGCTCAGCCTGTGCCCTTCTAAGTAGAGGTTAATTTGGACTGGACTTAAGGTAGGCTGGTGCTCCATGAAATTAAATACTCCTGAGATACTCATCTAAGAGAGATTTCCTTTGTTTCTTCCTTCTTCTTTGAAGAAAATGAGGAGCCAGGGCATTGACTTGCTGCTAGTGCTACAAGGCTCCACATCAGTACCACTCTGGCATTTCAAAGAGTTGGGGTTTTGTTCCAGTCTTCTGCTGTTTTTTCTCACAGAATTTTTCTGATAATGGGGGAGCATTTAATCAAAGTTATCAGAGGGATCACATAAAACATACCGTAAGTTGGATAGCATCCCAAGAATGGTTAAAATTAAAATACAACACATAATTTCAATATGAAATGTGTATGGGTTCACATTCTTGTATTCCAGTTTTAAATGAGTCAATGCTCCAAAATGCAACACTTAGTCTTTATAGCCTGTCTTTCTATGTAAATCAGGAGATTAGTCTTTCCCTGCTGCTCATAAAGAATTGGCAGTAAGGTTGGCAGACCCAAATACAATATTGTTTTAGTCATGGAGGTTGTTCAACTCCCCTACTCTACACTTACACAAGTTCTGGTGTAGTGTGGGTTGGAGGACCATAGTAGGACATTAAGCTTCTGTAGTGGGTTGACCCTGGCTGGATGCCAGGCACCCACCAAAGCCGCTCTATCACTCTCCTATGCAGCTGGACAGGGGAGGGAAAATATAATGAAGGAGTTATGGGTTGAGATAAGGACAGGGAGAGATCACTCACCACTTACCACTATGGGTAAAACAGACTCAACTTCAGGATGTTAATTGAATTTATTACTAACAAAGTCAGAGCATGACAATGCAAAGTAAAATAAATCTTAAAAACACCTTCTTCTCATTCCTCCTTCCTTCCCAAGCTCTACCTCCTCCCCACAGCAGGGCAGAGAGATTTGGACTGGGGATTACAGTCAGTTCACCACACCTTGTTCCTGCTGCTGCTCAGGGAGAGAAGTTTTCCCCTCCAGGGTGGGGTCCCTCCTATGGGAGACAGTTCTCTCCTGCAGCCTGACTCCATCTCACAGGCAACAGATCTCCACAAACTGCTGCAGTGAGGGTCACTCTTCTATGGGGTACAATCCTTCAGGCACAGCCTGCTCCAGTTTGGGTCCCCCACAGCGTCACAAATCCTACCAGGAAATCTTCTCCAGTGTGGGCTCTTCTTCCCATGGGTCTGTGGGTCCTGGCTAGGAGCCTGCTCCAGCATGGGTTTCCCAGGGGTTCACAGCCCTTTCTCAGGCATTCAGCTGCTCTGACATGGGCCTTCTCCACACCTCTGCATCCCTGTGGTCCTCCATGGGCTGCACGGGCACAGCTGCTTCACCATGGGCTGCACCACAAGATGCAGGGGAATCCCAGCTCTGGTGCCTGGAGCACGTCATCCCCGTCCTANATCCCCGTCCTACACTGACCTTGCTGTCTGCAGAGCTGTTCCTCTCACGTATTCTCAACCCACTCTTCTCTGGCTGCAATTGCATCTGTACAATAACATTTTCCCTTCTTAAATATGTTGCCACAGAGGCATTACTATCATTCCTGATGGGCTCAGCCTTGTCCAGCAGCAGGTCCATCCTGGAGCTGGCTGTTATTGGTTCTGTGGGACATGGGGGAAGCCTCTGGCGTCTTTGCACCCCTATAGCCACCCCTCTAGCCTCCCCACTACCAAAACTTGGCCATGCAAACCCTCCACAGCTTCTCTCCCTTTCCTTCAGCTTTATCTATTAAAACCAATCTGTGCATCCTTCTACCTCCTGTCTTACTCTGTAAGCTAATGAGTACAAGACAGTTTCTTTCTCTTCCCAGCTACAATTTTTTCAAGACAGGGTTGGTTTGGGAGCCTAATTTGGGTGATGGTTTAGTGCTGTGAAATTCAAGCTGAGTTAACAGAAAATTTAGGATTTTTTAAGTGGCACTTTTTACAATTTCCTTTCAACGTGACAGACTTTTTTATATCCCTATCTGAAGTGCAACATGTGTATATTAAGTACAAGGCTACACACCAGTTCCCAGTTACATTCTGCAGCAAGTAGACAAGCAGCATGCATGATTTAGCTCCCATACAAACTCTAATATCAAATTGCTTTTAAGTAATATGCATATGCCATGAAACAAATTAGTATAACCACATTGTTGTTTGACTTCTCTATGTCACATATGTCGTGGTGCAGATTTTGTTACATAGGTAAGGCAACCCTTCAGGTCTTTGTTCTTTCACAAATACCAGACTGTATTACACTTCCCTGTATCATGTCAGAGGCTTGGCCATATCTGCATTTGTCTGTCTACATAAATGTCCTGGTTTGAGATGATGGTGGATGTGAGACAAGAGTAAGAAAAATTATCAAGGAGGAATTGCCTGCATTGCTGTTTGGAGATGTTCTTGGAAAAAGTATCAAGAGATATTGCAAGAAACTTTACAAAGCTCATATAACCTAGATAATCAAAACCAGGTAAAAATTAAGAGAAGAGAACCTGGATTCTTTGACTGGTTTAACTAAGAAGATAAACCAAATCTAATCTTCTTATTTCTTCCGTGTTCCTAGAAACATAAGGCTGCATGTCACTTATTATACATATGCCCAATTTTTTAAACAAAATGTAACAACAAAAACCCATCTCTCAAGAATAAAGGACGTTGCTACCATAAGGCAAAGAGGGAAATAGAAAAAATTATTCCCTAAAAACACCACTGAGGCCACAGCTGCTACATTTATGTGGATTCAGAAGTGGAAATATGGCTCTGGTTTTGTGACAGAAAAATATTGCCTGGGTAAAACCAACAAAAATCCTTCTCTAATATGTGAACTGCACAACATTATGGTTTTTTTAGAAAATAAGCCATTGAGGAACCTGCAGTACACTCCTGTCTGTGTTCAATAGACTAAATAGGGAAACAAGTCCCATCATGTGGTCTGCTTGATTTATGATGTGCCTAAATCTTGAGGGAAAAAACTATTACCTCTCAAGCTTCTGTTCAAAAGAGTGTTGCATGGAAAGATAAGTGAGACTGACAGGATTGTTTACTGGTCCAAAGAAGTTGGAACAGATATGATAAGCATTTCTCCTCTCGTTTGTACTGCTTTTCACTTAAAACTATTAAAAGGGAGGGGCAAAAGCAAATTGAATTCAAAGATGAGACACAAAAATCATATCCACAGTGAACTTTTGATACACTGCTGCCTTGGTAATAGAATGGTTTCCAAACACAGTGAATTTCATGCTGACACTTTGATTAGAAAAACACATTAGGAGCTCATTATTTCTAAGCCCTAAGCACGATTTTCTAACACTGCTTGTTACATTGTGCACTAGCTCTTGTCTGCATTGGCTAGTCATCCTGGTTTTTTATTTCTTCAGGAAGAGGGTCACCATTAAAAAATTCTGTAAAAGATATTCTTATTTCAGCTTTAAAGAATGAATACTTCCTATTCCTGAAGATGTACACAGTACGTCACTATAGACAAGCCTTCTCTGCTTTGTCATCCTTGATAAAATTTCTCTCATTTGGGGTATGTTCTTATATCAAACATATCTCACCATAACAGAAGAAATATTCCACTACTGGATAGAGAGTATCTTTGACTGGCTGCTGTGATATTTGGATACTATGATGACAGGCACTTTATAAATAGGCACAGATCTCCCTGCCTCTATCATGCCATTTATCACTTTGTTTGGAAGATCTTCTAATTACTCTGCCAGTGTAGGTGGTCACAGTAGCTGAAGGAGTTGCTTTAGGTAGACTGCAAAATATCTAATTTGTCTTGTCATCCTTTACACTAAGTGCCTATTTCATGTAGGGTCAATTCTCTGTGCTCATTCTTCCTTGATAGCTCTGTTACCTTTGACACCATAGGCCACTAACTACTCTGCAAGAAACTCCCACCCCTAGCTTTATGTGACACCAACTTACTGCTTCTTCTTCTGGCTGACAGCATTAGAAAGTTAGTGCTAATGGATCCCTTATTTCTTCTCTGTCTCTCTGGCATCTCTAAAGGCTCTGTCATTATTCCCTTTTCCCTATTCCCAGTCAATGTCTGGATGTCTTTGCCATCTGTCCTGGATCCACTTATTTCCCAGTGTTAATGACTCTTAAATCTGATCTTCTGCCTGCAGCCTTGCTTCTCTGGTATCTTGTGCTGGACTCCTCATGGCTTCCTTAGATGCTGCATGCCTAAGGATGAATGTGCAACTTTCTTCATGGCAGCTGTGCTCTTTATCACCAGTTTATGCACGTGCCTCACGGTTATTTTGACTATTCCTTCAATTCTGTCTCCTTACTTCTAAAATACTGTTACCGCCATCACTGTTCTTCCATTTCCTCTGCCTAATTTTACCAAAGTTCTTTTGCAATGGATTGAATTGAACTTGCTCTGACCTTTATTCTTCTTCAGTATTAGCTCCTGTTCTACTTGTTATAAAACTTGTTCCTTAAGGCAATTCTCTACCTCCTTTCTAAATCAGCAAATTTGGCATATGTGTATGCTAAAGTATTTTGAGACTAAATCTGAAAAATGTAGAAGAGTTTATTTATTCAGAATATAGTATACTTTTAAGCCATTATGGTAAAAAACTTTGACACCATGAATATTTATAATACTATCAAAAATATTTACTTTATACCATGGCAGTAAACTGTGTCTCTGTGGCAGTACTGTTTATATCTTTGTGAACATGATATAAGATTTTCTATTGCAATGTATTATACAGTAATTTCTAACACTTTTCATCCAAAAATGTACAGCTGTATCAATCTGTAATATGGGAATGTTGCTTTTCAGACTGAAGCAAAGCTGGTACCTCTATCTAGTCCCCCCAAACTGATGAAAGAACAGAGATGAATTTTGAACCTGATTATCACATATAGTAGGCAAGTATTCTCAGAGGCTACATCTGACCACTCTTCCAGCTTCTGTGATGGTAGATACAGGGAATGTTGTATTTTAAGAATTACAACAGTCACGGCATAAGATGGGCAGAAAAAAAATCTCTTTTTAATCCTGTTTTATGCAGTTATATAGCTTTATGGGAATGAAAACAGTTGAATAAATTACATATCTGACAGATAACAAGCACATCTTCTTACAGGTGGGTAAGAAGGAATTTTGTAATTGTTGGTACTGAGTAAATGTTAGGCCATTTTAAGCACATTGAGTCAGATTTGCATCATCATGTTAGAAGTTCATTCAGCAACCAGCTGATCTCCTTTGTGGGTATGAAATACTAGAAGTCTGCTGGTGATGGCTCAGAGATTTTAAACAGTTGTACTGCTGAGTATTTTCCACATTCCTCTATTTTTCTTGTCGTATTAAAGTTGCACTGTAAAGTTAAGATTAGTCAAGACATGTAGTGAGAAATTGTGAAAATTTCCCAAGAACAGCATGTTCAAAGTTGTTTTTCAGAACAAAAGTTGTTCTGAAAGTGACAACTTTATAGCACCTAAAATCTGCAGAGCAAGATTTAAGTATCAAAGCAAGCATTATCAACTAATTACTTGGCTTATAGTAATGGTAATAATGGGGAGAGCCCCTGGATGTAATGTAATGAACTTGTTTATCATAACTCTGCAGGTTTTGTCTTCTCTTAGTCTTAACTGGAAAGTGCTCCAGATATGGCCACTGATGGCCAGGATCATGAATATTCGGAACAGGTAAGCAGATGCCCTTTATCCAGCATGGATAAAGAGATTGACTTCAAGCTGTGACTGTGCAGAAATCTATAGTAGAGCTTACAGTTGTACAAAAAAACCCCCAAACCCAAACCCAAACCCCTGACATTTCCATTAAGGAGTACCAGCATGGACAGTTAATTTATGAGAGAAGGGGTAGGAATGCTCACAGTTGAACTGTGTCCCACCATGACAACCTGACTGTCATTATTCTGTAAAAAAACACCTTCTGCTCTCCCTGCCTTAGAGTGTCTATATGTATGTTCCCAGCTTTTAAGATGTTATTATTAACAAACATTGGACTGAATCCAACCTGAGTTCATCTGCATTAACTAATCTGAGACAAGGTTATATCTCCCTTGCCTAGTGTGACTTTAGTATAATAATCAAAATGGTAGTATATGGTATTTTCTGAGAATATTTGTTTACTGCTGATCTCTTCCTGTCCCTTTGGGGTCCTTTTAGGGAGATATTGGCTATTCCTTACCAGTACAGATGGCAATACTGAATTATTTCACAGACATTTGTGAGGAAAAGAAACCCATAGAAAGTGTCCTGTACTTGAAATGAAAAATCTTGGTTTTCATACTGATTTTATAGAAGTCATTGCACATCAACATTTGCACTTACCTAATTTTAGAGTGAGGACAATTACTAAGTTGCAGGTATTGGGGTACTTTTTTCCTACTGGTTTGCCATTCATCCTCTTGTTCATCATCAACCATGTTTATTCTCTCTGAATGAAAGGCAGGCTTGTGCATTTGTACTATGCAATCAATACTTATTCAAAATATAAGATTCATCATAGACCACAAAGTGAAAACTTTGAAATACGCTTTTCTGAAAAGTTCTGAAATTGACATATTACAACATACAGAATCTGTCTCACTACCAAAAAACATTCAATCATGCAAATGACATGTACAGGCAAATGATATATATGGATTTAAATAGATGTTTAATAATCCAGAGAATAAAAAAGAACATTAATTTAATATCAAGTGTATGACTGTGACTCATACCAAGACTGAGTTAGCAAATGTGACAGAAACACAAAGGAGAAAAAATTGACCTGAACAATAGAATTAGATTAGACAGAGGCTTAGATTTCAACAACGTTTTAAAAAAAAATTTAAAAAAAAAAAAAAAAAAGCTTGAGAGAAAGACCAAAGAAAGGAAATCAAAATTCTAGTAATATAAGTGACAATCTGTGTTGCCAACACAGATGTATGACATAAAGATGCCATAAAGCATCACAATTTTTACACTTTATGAAAGTCTAAATACTTGAGTTATGTTTCTCTGTATGGAAATATGCAGAAAGGATTAGGAAATACTATCAAAAAACATCTAAAGAGGTTTTCAAAATCTGTACATCCACTGAGATTGAAAAGATATTAATTCCTTTCTGTGATTGATGATGGGACTCAGAACCTCCTACTCAATGGAGTATGTTTTCGTATATAATTAGATTTTGGTCACATTGACATTAAAAGCAAATTTCCCACTAATTTTGGAGTTTGGACTTTTACCTATGTGGTATATTCAGCCATCTTCAGACAAAAATCCCTGTGTGCTGTTCTGGTCACTGCAATATAAGAAAGACATTAAGCTGTTAGAGAGCGTCCGGAGGAGGGCAACAAAGATGCTGAAGGGGAATATGAGGAGTGGCTGAGGTCACTTGGTCTGTTTAGCCTGGAGAAGAGGAGACTGAGGGGAGACCTCACTGCAGTTACAGCTTCCTCATGAGGGGAAGAGGAGGGACAGACACTGTTGTCTTCTCCCTGGTGACCAGTGACAGGACTCAAGGGAATGGGCTGAAACTGTGTCAGGGGAGGTTTAGGTTGGATATCAGGAAAAGGTTCTTCTTTCCCCAGAGGGTGGCTGGGCACTGGAACAGGCTCCCCAGGGAAGTGGTCACAGCACCAAGCCTGGCAGAGCTCAAGAAGCATCTGGGTGATGCTCTTGATGTGACTCCTGGGGATGGTGCTGTGCAGGGCTGGGAGTTGGACTCAATGATCCTTGGGAATCTCTTCCAACTCAGCATAGTCTGTGATCCCTGTCTAACAATACTACTCACAAAAATGGCATACAATTAGGTAAACTAGAAACTTTGTCCCAACTATACTGATTCCATCTTAATGGAGACTTCAAGGTTGCACTTGTGTAATAGAAGGGCAGATTTACCATATCACACCCAACCAACACTACACAAACCACACTCTAATCAGGTATGTCTGAACTAACAAAAAGGCTCAATTTCAGTTCCAGTTTTCAATTTCTCATTGTAAAAGAAATGTTTTGAATTTGGGTATGATTTTTCCTTATCACCAATCAAACATATACTTTTTTTCTTAAAGCAAGGTAGGCACAGGAGAAGAAGAAGTACTATTAATAGTCCAGCAGCACACACACTGGCTTCCCCAAAATAGATGGATTAAGACAAGAAGGAAAACATTTTTGGTATAGAAACAGATTTGTGTTTAAAGCCTCTAAGGAATTATTAAAACCCTAATGAATGTTTTTAATTAACATCCACAGTGTCCTTTCAAGTGAAATCATTTCGGGGTTGCAGTGCAAACCTGTTAAACAAATTGCTAGTTGGGAAAAAAATCCAACTCTGTTGGTAGATCTTCTGTTTCAAATGCTCACAGACACACAGAGGCACACAGATATATATATACACATATATGTATATGTATACACACACACATACATATATATATGTTTGAGGGGGGGAACAGATGGTGGAAGATTTAAGCAATATTAGGCTATTTTAATGAGGAGTGCTGGGTTAAATTTACACCCAGATGGTGCAGACTGGTGGCTTGGCTGCAATGCAGATATGCCAGGCTACACTAGCAAATAGATGTCTCTCTGCACCCAAGACTAGCAGAGAATAGATACTTTAAATAGATCATTTTCTGTAATAGATCAATACTCTGTTGTTTTACAGATTCAGGTACATACAGTGGTTTGGCTGTTAAAATCAATACAATTATAGTGCCATTTTTGCAGCTGGGACCAGTGCAAGGGAGCAGGATGCTATAGCAAAGTGTCTTCTTCAGCTCATCTCCAGACACTCGACGGCTTCTCTAAAATCTCTCAAAATTCATGAAATTCTGTAGGACAAGCAAAGTGTTCACTGCTCCACAGAGTGAACTGCTTCTCAACCTTGGGAAGTAAAAAATATCAACTCTGCAGCAAGGCTGTGGTTGTTACTGGTAGGAAGCTAAAACAAGGAGTTGGTTTCACAGCATCCAGGTTACTTTTTTAAAATCTGAAATGTTTTGCATACCTATAGCAACCATGCAGCATATCCACACTTCTGGCTATCTGTGACAAAGAGGGATGTCTTTGCTGTTACCGGATTTGCTTTTGTTGCATACAGAACTCATGCTGTCCCACAGTACGTTTTGTATGTAATTTATAAACATTGCTTATAAATTAATAAAACTAAGGTTCTGGAAAACCTTTTTGTTTAAGTAAAGACATTTTTCATATCATATTAATCTCCTCTATTACAACTGTCATACAGGTGCACACACTTTGCTTATTTAAAAGCAATATATTAAGACTGAGAGAATTAAAATGGACTTTCCATGACTAAAACTGACTATGGAAAGGATGTAGCAGAACAGTGCCACCTCCAGTTACAGACCATGCACAGAATTTACTGAGTGTATTATTCTGTCACTTACTCAGAATAAATGGTAAACAGGCATGAGCTCTGGCAAAAGATTCAGGCTGACTGCCAGTGCAGAGGCACGCACACATTTGAGCCTTTGATTACAGCTGATTCATAAAAAAAAATCAAAAAAACTGATACCACAGAAACAAATAAACCATCACTCCTCACATACTAATATGATCAAGTTCCTATGTCAGAAAAGTTCTTATTACTAGGGACATTCAATTAAGGATTCTGATCTCTAACTTCAGGACTTTCTCCACTCAGCTTACATTGGGTATAAGGAAAGGGAATCTACCTTCACATTTTCCTATGTCCTTGCTTTCTACTTGTCTAGGATGAACTTCTGGAATAGTTCTAAAATTCTGTGGGATGGCCTATGACATGCAAAAATGTGCAGAGAGAGGGAACATCCAGGCTGAATCACGAGGGCTCATGACCCAGCAGAGGTGGAGGTTTAGACTGAACAACTGCACTAATGTGGAGTTCTTTTTTTGGCCAGTGTGAAGAGATAAGTGTCATCCAAATACTGTAAAGCAAGGAGAGCAGATTTGCAGCTGATCAGATAGAGAGGATGACTATGGCTGCTGCTACCACTATACAGGGGGTGAAAAGACATGAGATAACAACAGTAAAACATATGAAGTGTGATAATACACCTCCTGAGAGTCAGGTGGAAAAATCCTCATAAAGTTTCTGTACCTAATATCTCATGATGGCTAGAGCACGCTTTCTAACTTAGGTTTCAGCTAAGGTTTATTGCTACCACACTGTCCTCCTTACCTCTCCTTTCCATCTCACCTGCTGTGGCCACACTCTTGAGACCTTTTCTCTTCCTGCTTCAGCCACTCCACCATGCTACGTACATCTCTGCCTTCTACATTGGATTGATTCTTTTCCCCTGTCACTTTTCTAGTCTTAGACCTGAAACTGCTCCTTGCTTTTTCCGTGGCTGCAATTGCATCGGAATCTACTTGAAACACATATTACCTGTCAGATCAGTCACCATGCTGTAACACTTTTATTAGTACAGTCTCATGTTCTGGGTATGATTTGTTTGGAGAGAAAGTGAGAAATTAAATGAAGCTGAAAGAAAAGCAAAAGGTATCAAGAGATGGAAAAAATAAATTGTGAGTTAAGACCAAGAGAAAAGATAAATATGCATGGCCTGACTAAGTGATATCTGGCTGTAAGAGAGGAAACAGATACCCACAGGTGTATACACAAACACGAAAGAAACAAAGTATCCAGCACGGCACTTGGAAACATTAGCAATAGGGAAGAAAAAAGGAAGTATATTGAGATTAAATGATAAATATTAGACAGGGAAATTGCCTTCCAAGTTGGAGTCTTACAATAATATTAACATTCCACTTTTAAAACAATTTGTGGAATATAATTAACCTTTTAAAAAATCTTTATCTTTAAAGATAAAGCCATTACCATTTCACACCAATATTATGATTACATCATTTAAAACCCTATCACTGCCTGCATAAATGAGAATTATTTTCAAAGAGGAGAACAAGTAAGAACAACCAATGAGGTAATAATATGAACTATGTTTCCCTGTATCTCTGGAAAAAGCTCAGGTGGTTTTCTCATTGAAAATAAGCATACTGTAAACCCCATTATGGTGAAAGGAGTGCAGAATTCTTTCAGCCAGAAAAAAGAAAAACAATTTGAAAGATTTGGGGAAAATAGAAATATTCAAATTTAGAATCTCTAGGAAGAAACAGTTTGACTTTTCTTTACAAAATGAGGTACATATTTTCAAATAGTCCTAACTTCAAAAATTAGAATAATTTAAAATTATCTAAATGTTGAAATCATATTCTCTGGATCACTTAATTCCTTTTTGTTTGTTTGTTTGTTTTAGCTTTCTCTTTAGGCTAATTAAATAATTATTTATGCAGATCTACTTCCACAAAACAAGTGTCTAATACTGCCAGGGTACGCCTCATACCAGATTTGTTTTAATGGTTTATGAACAGTTATTGTAGACAGCACTCTTAAATTTATAGAATTAAAACCCAAGAGATCGTAAGTTCATCTGGGTTTATCTTCAGTGAATCACAGGCTTTTAAATTTCACTACTTTCTCTGGTATATATCCAAAACTCATCTTTGACTAAGGTCTATCTTCCAAACTACACTGAGCACTGATGTGAAGGCAAGAGGTGCAGAATCCAGTCCTCCTGGTAATTTGTGCCAATATTTAATTGCTCGCGCTGTTAAAAAATGTATCTGATTTCTCATTTGAATTTGTCTGGCGTCCAGCCATTGGCTCTTTTTATGCTTTTCTTCACCAGATTAAAGAGCCCTTTAGTGCTTAATATATTTTTCCCATGAA